>ONZH01027084.1:0-32476 GCA_900303285.1 Rhinella marina
AGGGAGCACTCCTCTGGCTCCTCCAACTCAACCTCCTTCCCCCCAGTCAACCTCCTACCCCCCCCTCCCAGGAAAATTTGGAATGCGATCCGGCATACTCTGAGGAACTGTTTTCTGGACCCTTCCCAGAGTCACAAACCACTTCTCAGGTTGCTGCTGACCTCTTTCCCGATGCTCAAGTTTTCCAACTGTCGCAGTCTGTGGGTGATGATGATGAAAATGTTGACTTAGTGGAAGAAGTGTGTAAAGAGGTGTCGGACGATGAGGAGACACTGTTGTCAGACAGTGGTGAAGTTGTTGTCAGGGCAGGAAGTCCCAGGGGGGAGCAGACTGAGGAATCGGAGGATGACGAGGTGACTGACCCAAGCTGGGTTGATAAGCCGAGTGAAGACAGTGCTTCTGAGGCGGAGGTGAGTGCTGCACCAGAACAGGTTGGAAGAGGCAGTGGTGTGGCCAGAGGGAGAAGCAGGGCCAGAGCTGGTGCATCAGCAGCAACTGTTTCACGTAGTGAAGTTCCCGTGGCGAGGCCTAGATGTTCGCAAGTCTGGAGGTTCTTTAAAGAAAGTGAGGATGACCGACGGACTGTGGTGTGCAACCTGTGCCACACCAGGATCAGCAGGGGTGCCACCACTACTAGCCTAACCACCACCAGCATGCGCAGGCATATGAGTGCTAAACACCCCACTCAATGAAACCAAGGCCGTTCACCTCCTGTGGGTCACACCACTGCTCCTTCCCCTGTGTCACTCGCTGCCTCTGCTAGTCAACCCCCTGCCCAGGACCCCGGCACGAGCGCCTCCTGCCGGAAAACCACACCTTCGCCTCCACGATCCTCCACAGCGTCCACCAATGTGTCCCAGCGCAGCGTTTCAGCTGTCTTTACAGCAGACGCTGGAGCGCAAGAGGAAATACAGTTCCACCCACCCACATGGCCAAGTCCTCAACGTCCACATCTCCAAATTGCTGAGCCTGGAGATACTGCCCGATAGGCTGGTAGAGTCCGAGGCCTTTCGTAATCTCATGGCGGTGACTGCCCCTCGGTATTCGGTCCCCAGCCGCCACTATATTTCCCGATGTGCCGTCCCATCCCTACACCAGCACGTGTCACAGAACATCATCCGTGCCCTGACCAACGCTGTTTCTGAGAAGGTCCACCTAACCACGGACACGTGGACAAGCGCTGCCGGGCAGGGACACTATATATCACTGACGGCACATTGGGTTAACTTGGTGGAGGCTGGGACCAAGTCTGATCCTGGGGCCGCTCATGTACTGCCCACACCGAGGATTGCGGAGCCTACCTCGGTCACGGTCTCTCAGACATACTATGCCTCCTCCTCCAACCCCTCCTCCTCCTCCACATCCTCCTCTGAATTACCATCTGTGGGGACGGCGCCTTCAGTCGGTAGCTCTAGGCGCAGCAGCAGTGCCATGGGTAAGCGCCAGCAGGCGGTGCTCAAACTGCTGAGCTTAGGTGACAAAAGGCACACCGCCCAAGAGCTGTTACAGGGCATCACGGCGCAGACCGATCTGTGGCTGGCACCGCTGAACCTAAAGCCAGGCATGGTTGTGTGTGACAACGGGCGTAACCTGGTGGCGGCTCTGCAACTCGGCAGACTGACACATGTGCCATGCCTGGCCCACGTGTTCAATCTCATAGTTCAGCGGTTCCTCAAGACATACCCCAATCTGTCTGATTTTCTCACCAAGGTGTGCCGCATCTGTGCGCATTTCCGCAAGTCGACCACAGATGCTGCCACTCTCAGGGCAGCGCAGCGCCGCCTACAACTGCCCGCTCACCGACTGTTGTGCGACGTGCCCACAAGATGGAATTCGACATGAAACATCTTATCCAGAGTTTACCAGCAGCGCAGAGCGATTGTAGACTGCCAGATGTCAACTTCCACCAGAACTGGTAGTCAGGTCAGTCAGATTCCTCAAGTCTACAATGAGGAGTGGACGTGGATGTCTGATATCTGCCAGGTGTTTAGCAACTTTGAGAAGTCAACACAGATGGTCAGCGGCGATGCCGCCATTATCAGCCTCACCATCCCGCTGCTTTGCCTGTTGAAAAACTCACTGCTCAGCATGAAGTCGGATGCATTGCGCTTGTCACAAGAGACGGTGGAGGAAGATATGTCGCGTGATAGCCAGAGCACCCTCCGGTATGTTTCTCAGCGCGTATCGGAGGAGGGGGATGAGGCTGAGGAGGAAGAGGAGGAGAATGTCGACGAGACAGAAGAGGGTACCAGTACTCAGTCCTTAACTCTTGAGCGTGTATGGGCTGAAGAGGAGGAGGATATGGAGAGTCAGGCCAGTGAGGAGAGGGAATTCTTGCGTGTTGGGACTCTGGCGCACATGGCAGACTTCATGTTAGGCTGCCTATCCCGTGACCCTCGCGTTAGAAGCATTTTTTCAAACACCGATTACTGGGTGTTCACTCTCCTGGACCCACGGTACAAGCAGAACCTTTCCACTCTTATCCCTGCAGAGGAAAGGAGTATGAGAGTGAATAGATATCAACAGGCCCTGGTGCACAAGCTGAAACAATCCTTCCCATCTGACGCCGCTAGCGGCAGAGGGCATGGTTCTGTGGGCCAAGTAGCGGGGGAGAGGAGGCGAGCAGGCAGCTTGTCCAGCACTGGCAGGGGAACGCTCTCCAAGGCCTTTGCCAGTTTTATGTCACCCCAGCAAGACACTGTCACCTGTCCCCAGTCTAGGCAGAGTAGGGGGGAGCTGTACAGAAAGATGGTGAGGGAGTACCTAGCTGACCATACCAACGTCCGGACCGATCACTCTCCTCCATACATCTACTGGGTGGCAAAGCTGGACACGTGGCCTGAACTGGCGCTGTACGCCTTGGAGGTGCTGGTCTTCCTTGCCTCTAGCGTGCTGTGAGAGCGGGTATTCAGTGCAGCTGGTGGCGTCATCACCGATAAGCGTACACGCCTGTCAACTGACAGCGCTGACAGGCTGACGCTTATTAAAATGAACAAAGCCTGGATTTCACCGGAATTCAAATCTCCTCCGGGGGAAAGCAGCTAAAGATTAACATTACTTATGTATCAGATTCCTCTTCTCTACTCCTCCTCCTCCTCCTTGTCGTCTTTGCCCAAAAAACGCAATTTTTTAGAGGTCCAACTGGCACTCTTTTACCACAATTTTTCCGGAGGTCCCCCTACAGGCACTCTCTCTAAACAATTTTTCCGGAGGTCCACCTACAGGCCCTCTCTCTAAACAATTTTTCCGGAGGTCCACCTACAGGCCCTCTCTCTGAACAATTTTTCCGGAGGTCCACCTACAGGCCCTCTCTCTAAACAATTTTTCCGGAGGTCCACCTACAGGCCCTCTCTCTGAACAATTTTTCCGGAGGTCCACCTACAGGCTCTCTCTCTAAACAATTTTTCCGGAGGGCCGCTTACAGGCCCTCTCTCCAAACAATTTTTCCGCAGTGTCAACTACAGACAGCGTAAAACAATGTTTCAGGAGCGTCAAACAGTCCAAAACTATTTTTCAGGAGGCGCAAGTACCGACATTTAAAAAAAAAAATATTTTGCTGAGGGTACACTTTATGTACTGTGAAAAGAAAAAAATTTTTGGAGGGTCAACAAAAGCCATTCCACTGCATTCTCAGTCGGACAAAGTCATTGGTGGTGTAACCGCCATGCTGTGTCAGGCTAAATTTTTATGTGCTTCACCAGCTACCGCATACTAACTCAGTCACTCTGTTGTCACCGCCGCCATACAGGGCCACGAAAAATGTTCGCCTGCTACCGCAGTGTCACTCGCTCACTCTGTTGTCACCACCATAGTGGTTTGCACTATAGCAGCCCAAGTCTGCACATTCCCCTTTTTATCTCCAAGTGATCTATACTGCACGTCACGTAAAAAAATAGGTTTTTTTGTTCTCAGTGATACAAATCCATTTCATAAAATCCTTTCTTTCTCTTTAACTGATCTATACTGAACGTCACTTTTAAAAATACGTCTTTTTCTTCTCTTTCTCTCTCTCTCCAAACTATTTTTCCGGATAGTTGCCGTATACGGTATTAAACTGAGAGGAATGCATACAACACATGCCCCACTTGACAAATTTCAGAATTGACAACCGTACTGGTTGAAGCAAAATTTTTAAGTTGGGGTCCTGCGTCGAACTCCATCTGGCTGTTGTCACCACCACACACGCTAACCAAGGGGGCACTCCTCTGGCTCTTCCAGCTCAACCTCCTTCCCCCCAGCCTGCCCCTCACCTACAGGCCCTCTCTCTAAACAATTTACCCGGATAGGGGACATATTAGATTTTGAACTGATAAGAAGAACAGATTTTTTTTGGTTCTTCTTTTAATTGGCTCCTGACCTGTGATAGGCAGAGCATGGACACGTCCCCATAGCTGCAGTAGAAAAGACACTCCCCTGGCCAGAGCAAGCTCTTTTTCCTTTTCCGTGTTCGAAAAATCCATGAAATATATGGTCCCAAGACAGGGGACGTATACGATTTTAAACTCAGAAGAATCGATACCACACATGCCCCACTAGTTCAAGCTCAATGTTGACAGCCTTACCAGTTGATGCCAAATTTTTAAGTGGGGATTCCACCACTAGCAGCCTAACCACCACCAGCATGCGCAGGTATACGAGTGCTAAACACTATGGAACCAAGGCCGTCCGTTCCCCTCATGCGGGTCCCACCACTGTTCCTTCCCCTGTGTCACTCGCTGCCTCTGCGAGTCAAACCCCAGCCCAGGACCCCGGCACAAGCACCTCCCGCCGTAAAACCACCCCTTCGCCTCCATGATCCTCCACACTGTCCACCAATGTGTCCCTGTGCAACGTTCAGCTGTCATTACAGCAGACGTTGGAGCGCAAGCAGAAAAAAAGTTCAGCCCACCTATATGCACAAGCCCTCAATGTCCACATACAGGGCCACGCTAAATTTTTTATGTGCTCTACCTGCTACCATCGTGTAGCTCGGTCACTCTGACCGAGTTTTACCCTGGGGCCGCTCATGTACTGCCCACTTGGAGGATTGCGTGGCCTACCTCGGTCACGGTTTCTCAGACTTACTATGCCTCTTCCTCCAACCCCTCTTCCTCCTCCTTCGAATTACCATCCGTGCTTCACCTCCTGCTACCTCAGTCTAGCTCGGTCACTCTGTTATCACCGCCATGCTGCGTCAGGCTAAATTTATGGGTGGCTCACCTGCTACCTCATCTAACTTGGTCACTTGTTGGTGTCACCGCCATGCTGTGTCAGGCTTATGACTGCATCGTGTGGCTGGGGATAGGAGAGCAGTGCCAGCATGGGCATGGGTGATGGACCTTCACTGCACCGAGTTGGGTGCTTCCCTAACATGTGATGGGCATGTGCCTCACCTTTCTTGGTCTGGGTGAGCACAATTGCCATGAGGGTAACCACCAGGCTGTTGCAGGAGAATTTGGGATAATGGTGGGATTAGGCAGCCTCAGAGGCATCCATGCATGCTGCCCCTGCTGTTTCCTGTCCATTTCCATGGTGTTTCCATCATTTTCTGATGTTTCCAGGTTTTCACCCAGCCTTCCCTAGGAAGAGCCTTGGTCCCCTGCAAAAAATGCTCGAGTCTCCCATTGACTTCAATGGGGTTCGTTACTCGAAACGAGCACCTGAGTATCGGGAAAAGTTTGTCTCGAATAACGAGCACCCGAGCATTTTAGTGCTCGCTCATCTCTAATGACAACTGATGCAACAGGATCCGTTTTTTACTGGATCCTGTAAAAAAATGGATCCGATGCATAACTGATGCAACAGGATTGTTTTTTTTACAGGATCCTGTTTTTTTTTTCTCTCTCTCTTCTTCTGATGGATCAGAAGAACGGAAAGCTAAAAGGTGATGTGAATGCACCCTAAGCTCCATCCTGGATGCTTAAAAGAGTAGACTCTAGCCAAATAAAACTTCCTATTCACACCTGCCAAGCGAAGATCCACAGAATAGATGTTTGTCCTACTCTCTCAGCCCCTACCAAGTGTTGTCAGCAGTTTAGCATGGCCAAAACTGCTAAAAAACTTATTTTAGGCTAAATCATGTCATGAATGGGACAATTGCTTCTAGTAGTCAACTCAGAACATGCTAAAGTCCATTTGAATGGTCAGTGTACATGGTCAATGGTCAGTGGGACATTCAGTTAGCCACCAAATATTTGCCTGCTCTTAACCATTGTCCATCATAAAATGAATAATTTCTATTTAGGTGCTATACTGCAAGACTGTACACACTGCTGAGACTACTGGTGTTTCCGATTAAAAATTTTTTCAACAATTATGAGTTGGTGCGTTTTAATTTTCAAAGATTCCAGAGTCTGTGGTTTCATAATAGTCAGATGGTTTATTCAACAAATAATGTGATCATTTTAGTTCCCATTTTGGCACATTGTGGCAATAATAGTAAAGCTTGCTTGTAGAGGAGGATGATGATGTTGAGCGTAATGGAGGGAGACATGAATTGCTGAACTAATTTGCCCTTACAATGTCTAACAGCATCTATTGTGTAATGTTATCAGGTATTGAAAATGATATTAATGAATGTTAATGAAAGAATGCATCCAGGTAATGAATTTACCGTTTTATCTGAAGAGAAGATAATTAGAAATGTTACACAGCGATAACGAAATGCATTAATCAAGCAGAAGTGGATACATGAACAATTGGATGATTGTAGGTATTATTTAGAATCTTTCTTCTCTAATACCCTCAGAGTGTAAGTTATAATTTAAAAAAAAAGATCTATTTCAAGTTTTGGTCCTAAGATGGTTTCAAATTTAACCCTTTTTACAAGCTCAGAATGTATTTTCTGTGGTTCTTTAGTTAGGCTATGTAAATCACTAAAATCTAGAGATGAGCGAGCACTAAAATGCTCGGGTGCTCGTTATTCGAGTCGAACTTTTCCCGATGCTCGGGTGCTCGTTTCGAATAACGAACCCCATTGAAGTCAAAGGGAGACTCGAGCATTTTTTGCAGGGGACCAAGGCTCTGCCTAGGGAAGGCTGGGTGAAAACCTGGAAACCTCAGAAAATGATGAAAACACCACGGAAATGGACAGGAAACAGCAGGGGCAGCATGCATGGATGCCTCTGAGGCTGCCTAATCCCACCATTACCCCAAATTCTCAGGCAACAGCCTGGTGGTTACCCTCATGGCAATTGTGCTCACCCAGACCAAGAAAGGCGAGGCACATGCCCATCACATGTTAGGGAAGCACCCAACTAGGTGCAACGAAGGTCCATCACCGCCAATTTTCAGGGACACGGTAATGGTGAACCACTTAAAAATGCTGCCTGACAACCTGGCGGTGAACCCCTGATTGTCTGTCTTTCAATAAGATTGCAGTGTAAAGCATGGTGGTGAGCCTCAGTAATAAGATTGCAGTGTAAAGCATGGTGGTGAGCCTCAGTATGACTTTTTAGATGGAGATTGCATGTGGTCACGTACTCCCTGGAACCCCATAGTCACCCCTTCTGTGATGTGCTACCCCAGAACATTCTCTGCCCCAATTCGCAAGACCTTTTGCATTCTCAGTGTGCTGACAGTGGGGATTTACCAGTGTTGTCTGAGGAGGTGGTGGACAATGGCGAGACACAGGTGTCGGGGGGTGAGTTACTTGTATGGGAAGCAAGTTACAGTGGGGACTCCTTGGGGGGGACTTTCTCATGATGGGACAGATTCAATTGTGTTTAGAAAGGCTGATGGGCTTCCGTCAGCACTGTGTGTATAGAACCCCATGGCCTTTCATAAAAATAGTCTGGCGATGACCCCAAGGCAATTTTCAGGGACACGGTAATGGTGACCCACTTAAAAATGCTGCCTGACAACCTGGCGGTTAACCCCTGATTGTCTGTCTTTCAATAAGATTGCAGTGTAAAGCATGGTGGTGAGCCCCAGTAATAGGATTGCAGTGTAAAGCATGGTGGTGAGCCTCAGTATGACTTTTTGGATGGAGATTGCATGTGGTCACGTACTCCCTGGAACCCCATAGTCACCCCTTCTGTGATGTGCTACCCCAGAACATTCTCTGCCCCAATTCGCAAGACCTTTTGCAGTCTCCGTGTGCTGACAGTGGGGATTTACCAGTGTTGTCTGAGGAGGTGGTGGACAATGGCGAGACACAGATGTCAGGGGGTGAGTTAGTTGTATGGGAAGCAAGTTACAGTGGGGACTCCTTGGGGGGACTTTCTCATGATGGGACAGATTCAACTTGGGTGGATCAGGCACAGGAACAGATCAATTTTTTTTTTTGTGTTTATTTAACTTTTATTTAGCACAAATAACCACTGAGATATTTATTCGTTCTCTTCGCTGCGCAGTCTGGCGTTGGGGTTCGTCACTTTGATGGCGAGCTGTGCCGCTCTCTCCACAATGGTCTTTCGATTCTTTGAGGAAACGTTGAGGAGATCAGTGAAACTCACTGAATGACGATGCAGGACCCCAACTTAAAAATTTAGCATCAACCGGTACAGTGGTAAATTATGAGCTTGATCAAGTGTGGCATGTGTTCTCTGTATTCTTCTCAGTTTATTACCGTATATGGCAGCTATCCGGAAAAATAGTTTGGAGAGAGAGAAAGATAGGAAAAAGACGTAAATTGTTTGGAGAGAGGGCCTGTAGGTGGACCTCCGGAAAAATTGTTTGGAGAGAGGGCCTGTAGGTGGACCTCCGGATAAATTGTTTGGAGAGAGGGCCTGTAGGTGGACCTCCGGAAAAATTGTTTGAAGAGAGGGCCTGTAGGGGGCCCTCCTGAAAAATTGTGGTAAAAGAGTGCCAGTTGGACCTCTAAAAAAAGGCGTTTTTTTGGTCAGCGTTAGGCAAAGACGACATGGAGGAGGAGGAGGAGGAGTAGGAGGAGTAGAGAAGAGGAATCGGATACATAAGTAATGTTAATCTTTAGCTGCTCTCCCCCGGAGGAGATTTGAATTCCGGTGAAATCCAGGCTTTGTTCATTTTAATAAGCGTCAGCCTGTCAGCGTTGTCAGTTGACAGGCGTGTACGCTTATCGGTGATGACAACACCAGCTGCACTGAATACCCGCTCTGACAGCACGCTAGTGGCAGGGCAGGCCAGCACCTCCAAGGCGTACAGCGCCAGTTCAGGCCACGTGTCCAGCTTTGAAACCCAGTAGTTGTATGGAGCAGAGTGATCGCTACGGACGTTGGTATGGTCAGCTAGGTACTCCCTCACCATCTTTCTGTACAGCTCCCTCCTACTGTGCCTAGACTGGGGACAGGTGACAGTGTCTTGCTGGGGTGACATAAAACTGGCAAAGGCCTTGGAGAGCGTTCCCCTGCCAGTGCTGGACAAGCTGCCTGCTCGCCTCCTCTCCCCCGCTACTTGGCCCACAGAACCATGCCCTCTGCCGCTAGCGGCGTCAGATGGGAAGGATTGTTTCAGCTTGTGCACCAGGGCCTGTTGATATCTATTCACTCTCATACTCCTTTCCTCTGCAGGGATAAGAGTGGAAAGGTTCTGCTTGTACCGTGGGTCCAGGAGAGTGAACACCCAGTAATCGGTGTTTGAAAAAATGCTTCTAACGCGAGGGTCACGGGATAGGCAGCCTAACATGAAGTCTGCCATGTGCGCCAGAGTCCCAAGAGAAACAGACCGGAGGGTGCTTTGGCTATCAAGCGACGTATCTTCCTCCACCGTCTCTTGTGACAAGCGCAAAGCATCCGACTTGATGCTGAGCAGTGAGTTTTTCAACAGGCAAAGCAGCGGGATGGTGAGGCTGATAATGGCGGCATCGCCGCTGACCATCTGTGTTGACTCCTCAAAGTTGCTCAACACCTGGCAGATATCAGACATCCACGTCCACTCCTCATTGTAGACTTGAGGAATTTGACTGACTTGACTACCAGTTCTGGTGGAAGTTGACATCTGGCAGTCTACAATCGCTCTGCGCTGCTGGTAAACTCTGGATAACATGTTTAATGTCGAATTCCATCTCGTGGGCATGTCGCACAACAGTCGGTGAGCGGGCAGTTGTAGGCGGCGCTGCACTGCCCTGAGAGTGGCAGGATCTGTGGTCGACTTGCGGAAATGCGCACAGATGCGGCGCACCTTGGTGAGCAAATCAGACAGATTGGGGTATGTCTTGAGAAACCGCTGAACTATTAGATTGAACACGTGGGCCAGGCATGGCACATGTGTCAGTCTGCCGAGTTGCAGAGCCGCCACCAGGTTACGCCCGTTGTCACACACAACCATGCCTGGCTTGAGGTTCAGCGGTGCCAGCCACACATCGGTCTGCGCCGTGATGCCGTGTAACAGCTCTTGGGCGGTGTGCCTTTTGTCACCTAAGCTCAGCAGTTTGAGCACCGCCTTCTGGCGCTTACCCACGGCACTGCTGCTGCTCCTAGAGCTACCGACTGAAGGCGCCGTGCCCACGGATGGTAATTCGGAGGAGGAGGGGTCGGAGGAGGAGGCATAGTACGTCTGAGAGGCCGTGACCGAGGTAGGCCCCGCAATCCTCTGTGTGGGCAGTACATGAGCGGCCCCAGGGTCAGTCTCGGTCCCAGCCTCCACCAAGTTAACCCAATGTGCCGTCAGTGAGATATAGTGTCCCTGTCCAGCAGCACTTGTCCACATGTCCGTGGTTAGGTGGACCTTCTCAGAAACAGCGTTGGTCAGGGCACGGATGATGTTCTGTGACACGTGCTGGTGTAGGGATGGGACGGCACATCGGGAAATATAGTGGCGGCTGGGGACCGAATACCGAGTGGCAGCCACCGCCATTAGATTGCGAAACGCCTCGGTCTCTACCAGCCTATAGGGCAGCATCTCCAGGATAAGCAATTTAGAGATGTGGACGTTGAGGGCTTGGGCATGTGGGTGGGTGGAACTGTATTTCCTCTTGCGCTCCAGCGTCTGCTGTAAAGACAGCTGAACGCTGCGCTGGGACACATTGGTGGACACTGTGGAGGATCGTGGAGGCGAAGGTGTGGTTTTCCGGCGGGAGGCGCTCGTGCCGGGGTCCTGGGCAGGGGGTTGACTAGCAGAGGCAGCGAGTGACACAGGGGAAGGAGCAGTGGTGTGACCCGCAGGAGGTGGTGAACGGCCTTGGTTCCATTGAGTGGGGTGTTTAGCACTCATATGCCTGCGCATGCTGGTGGTGGTTAGGCTAGTAGTGGTGGCACCCCTGCTGATCCTGGTGTGGCACAGGTTGCACACCACAGTCCGTCGGTCATCCTCACTTTCTTTAAAGAATCTCCAGACTTGCGAACATCTAGGCCTCGCGACGGGAGCTTCACTATGTGAAACAGTTGCTGCTGATGCACCAGCTCTGGCCCTGCTTCTCCCTCTGGCCACACCACTGCCTCTTACAACCTGTTCTGGTGCAGCATTTGCCTCCGCCTCAGAAGCACTGTCTTCACTCGGCTTATCAACCCAGCTTGGGTCAGTCACCTCGTCATCCTCCGATTCCTCAGTCTGCTCCCCCCTCGGACAACAACTTCACCACTGTCTGACAACCGTGTCTCCTCATCGTCCGACACCTCTTTACAAACTTCTTCCACTAACTCAACATTGTCGTCATCATCATCATCATCATCATCACCCACAGACTGCGACAGTTGGAAAACTTGGGCATCGGTAACGAGGTCAGCAGCAAACTGAGAAGTGGTTTGTGACTCTGGGAAGGGTCCAGAAAACAGTTCCTGAGAGTATGCCGGATCGCATTCCAAATTTTCCTGGGAGGGGGCAGACTTGGGGGAAGGAGGTTGAGGTGGAGGAGCCAGAGGAGTGCTCCCTTGGGTAACATGGGTGGACTGCGTGGAAGACTGACTGGTGGACAAATTACTTGAAGCATTGTCCGCAATCCACGACATCAGCTGTTCGCACCATTGTGGTTTTAACAGTCCTCTACCACGTGTCCCTGTAAGTTGAGACATGAAGCTAGGGAGTGTAGCTCTGCGGCGTTCCCCTGCTCCCTCATCAGCAGGTACTGTCTCACCCTGCCCAGAACCACGGCCTCTGCCCCCTGCAGTAATTGAATTCCCACGCCCACGCCCTCGTCCCTTAGCCCTGGGGTTCAACATTTTCTGTATATAAGTGTATTATATAAAAAATAAAAAATAAATGGGCCTGCTGTACTGAAACCCACAAACTTGTTCAGTCTGGTTGAATTAAGTGACGTACAGAAAGTGTCACCTGGACAGAAAATACGGATTGTAGTGAGTGTACTGAACTGTGACACACAGAATGGTTCCACGCAGCTGTGTGAAATGGATTTGTATCACTGAGATATAACATAAAAAAAAAAGGGGGTTATATATGGCGATAGCTGCACTACTAGTGCCAGCCAGCCAGCCAAGCCAGGAGACAAAAAAAAAAAAAAATTCTTATAGCCCTTAGAAGGGCTGTTGGGTTCTTTGTGGGTGATTCCTGCCTAACAGAGAACTAAATGCAGGCCCTAACACTCTCCCTGAAACGTAGCAGCTCTATCCCTAACGACATCCAGACAGCATCTGAGCCGAGCACCGCGGCCAGTCACTAGTATATTCCAGGGTCACCTGATCAGGCCAGCCAACCCCTGATATCGACATGTAAGGGCCCCACGTGATGCTGGGTGTACCGCAGATTCTCCTGGCTTGTGATTGGCTGAGTTTATAGGCGCGAAAAATGCACGATGCAGAAGTTGCCATTCCTCGAGCATGGCGAGATACTCGTCCGAGCAGCAAGCACTTACGAGTACCCTAATACTCGAACGAGCACCAAGCTCGGACGAGTATGCTCGCTCATCTCTACTAAAATCTTATATTTAAATACTCTATTTCGGTAAATTAGAAGGATGAATAGATATATAAAATGTGTTCAGATTGTTCAGTCTATATGTAAACTAAATAATCCCTTCAAAAAAATATCTGTGCATGCCCGAATAATCAACACATCAAATGTAGTTTAAAACCAAACTTTATTAATATTAATATTAAAAGAGTCATATGCAGAGCAAATGCCGAGTAAAAGTACAAAAAAGATCTGAGAGAGGGACACGGGAAATAATCTGTATGTGCTTGGATCTCCAAACAATGTACATATGAGCTATATAATATACAGTGATATCAGAAGCCAGCTAAAATGTAGTCAAAACTACTCAGTATATACCATTGGATGCATAAATCAAGGTTACCATTTATCATCAGGGGGATAATCTATATGTAAACTAGTAAATTAATTATCTGGATTTTTAAAAAAATCTTTTGACATAAAGTTGAGATATCTTTCATGTCACAATGTAGTAGATTGAACTGCAGCCACATCGGTTTATTCTTATCTGTGAGGCATGATATTTTCCTTAGAATATAGTATGCATTGAAGCTTCACGGCTCACACAGATCCATTCAATGTGCTTCTGTGCAACACCGGTTGATAATGAACACAGTCTTAAACTGCACTAGATTTCTCACAGTGGCTGATGCTAGGTAATAATACTCATCTACGCATCTTTAGACTGTATTCTAAGTTCACACAACCTACTGTATACATTGGCTTAATTTTACTTAAAAAAAAAGTGCCACATTTTGGCGCATTGAGGTGCATTTAAGCCATGTCCTGCATTGTGAAGCCACATTATTTTGCTAAGCCACGTATCTTGTTGGACGAGGTGTAAAAAGGTTAAAAAAAGTGTCTACAACATTTGATTAATGCAGTTCAAAGCAAGTACGCTAATTTTTTGTCACACATTGTGTTAAACAGGTGTACTTTTAATAGTAAATCTTCCTTTTTTTGTTTTGTATGATATGCAAGAAATGGATACATTTGTCTTATCCTTAAACCTAACACTTTTGTCCAGAGAAGATACTCCAGTTTTCCTACTCCCCCCTCCTACTGGAGTGAGATTGCGACTTTTTAAAAAAACAAAAAGTCTCAATGATAAATCTGGAGCAAAACTCATTAACATAGCTAACCACACCCACTTCTCCATCCACATTACAAAACTGGAGTGAGTGGTGTGAAAATTCAAAAAGTCACAAATTTTTGTGCAATTAAGTGTAAAAAAGTCGCAAACTTTTGCGCAATTGCAAAAGCCCTATTTTTTGCAACTTTTTGATGCCAGAATTCTGGAGTGAAAGTATGATAAATCAGGGCCTATGTCAGGAAAAAAATGATTTGGAAGGTCATAAGGTGTGTAATTATTTTTAGATGCTATTCATTTGGTTTGTGAAGAAAGGATCATGATGACAAGTTAACAGTGCTACTATCTAGTAAAATAGGTTCTTAAAAATATTAAAGGGATTGTCAGGCCTCCTAAAACCACTACCTGAACAGAACATCAGGGATGAACTGATCCCATTTGTTTCCTTGGTCATTGACAATCTTACTAAGAGCTTCTTTGAGTGTTCGATTGTGTAATATAGTCTGGCCTAGATCTGCACACTTTTCAACGAATTAGAGACAGGGTGAGAAAACGAGTGAAGTGATAACATTATGGCCTGGAGGGATATACAGTAGTCTGGCCTAAGCTATTTTACACCCTGGGTATAGAGTTTATCCCCCCGGTTATAGTCTGGCCTGGAGAGGTATAGTTTGGCCTAGACTATTTTACACCCTGGGGTATAGTTTGGCCTAGGAAGTTAATTCCTGGGGTATACTCTGACCTGGGCCAAACTATACTCTGGTTTAATCTGGGAAGGGGTTAATTTGGCCTGCTACACAGGGTTTCAGCCAAATACCGATTTTTTGTTTTCCAGCCAACAGCCGGGATTTTTGTTGGAACAGCTTACTAGAACAGGCTGCCATTTTGCCAAATGCTAGTGTAAACCTAGCATAATTCTGGGGCATTGTACACCAGTAAGGTTCTATTAAGTCTGGCATCAGAAATGCCAGTGTTCATAAATTCCCCTCTTTCTGTTTCAATCCATCAACAAATTTCAGGATCCTTCTTTGCTGTCAGCAATTGGAAAAAAAATGATTGTACATTTATAAGCTGAAACCTTTTCACGCCTATTCATACTTTAATATACTACAGTTTCTTTCAATGTACCAGTTCAGACAATCTTCAATCAGCTAAATACAGTCCAAATATACTGTACCCCCTCTCCTTGAATGTCAAGATTAAACTTTATCAAGTTTATGGTGATCAAAAATCATGCCTTGGAAGGTGTATACTCCCATACAAACATTGTTATACAATAGAAAGGTACAATGGTTGCTCCATATTCCGTGATCAAATGTGATGATGAACTGGTATGAATGCAAGCATTCCTTATTTCTCATCTGTTCCTCGGAAATAACTCTAGGTAAGAGGAAACCAGATAGTTTGCAGACTTCCTGACTTTGTCTATGTAGTGGAAATGAATACTACTTTGGTTTCCAAGACCATTGACTGTTTCTTCAATATCTGTTTCTTCCTTTCCTGTGACAATGTCTATTAATGTTTCAACTTCATGAACATATATAATACTGGAAACTGTGTATACAGGATATAGTATGTATCTTGAGGATAATCTTTTTCTGGCAAGTTCCAGTTGATTTTCTGGATGTTCAAGAAATTATATAGAATATTTGGTTTCATTTGAACTGAAGGGCAGATTATGAAAGACTCTTCATGCTGAGTTCAAGTGAGGAATAGTTCAAAGAATTTCTGGACAAATTTTGGATTCTTTTTTCGCTCTTATATTTTAACCTTAGTAGTACAGGTTCCTAGAGGATGAAAGCATATATTTTTCATCAGTGCTCCAATACCCCATGGACATTTTGACAAGAACTTTCTAATAGGAATAGGACCCAACCAACCCAATGCCTAAACCTATGCCCAAGTAAAAAAAAAAAAAACTGCCCAGTGCCCACAGTTCTGGCATTCCTGTACTGCTGCCTCATTCCCCACTGGCTTCTTGATTTCTGTATATATATATATATATATATATATATATATATATATATATTATATATACTAGACTTTGGGGCAAATTTGGAAATGTATAATAGACCGCCATTTTACACCCATTTATGATATCCCCATACTTCCAGAGTCTGTGAGGCTGCGCCTAATTTATCACAAGGCTCACACCCCTAGCTGCCATAGATTTTAGTCTTCTTCTACTACAGAAAACTGGCATGAGAGAAGATAACTATGACAGGGCTGAGGTCCTAACCCTGCAACAAGCCCCCTTTTCAGGAAAGTGGTGAGGGCAGCAGAGAAACACTACCTGCGTAAAATTGTGCGCAAGTGGCATTTAAAAAGTCTTATGTATGCAAATTTTTTTTTACGACAGAAAACTGGTGGGGAGTATGCCAATTTCCCCCTTTGTGTCTAGTTGTTCTATAGAATGTCTAGGATTGGTTTTGGAAAAGTATAATATAATTGAGTTATGGTTTTAGCCAGGTATCACAATAGGGTTATGGTTTGGGCAAAGTGTAATAGAGTTGGGATTTGGACAAAGAGTAATATAATAGGGTTTAGGTTTCAGCAAAGAATAATAAACTAGATTAGGGCTTGGGCAAAGTAAATTATATGGTTAGGGTTTTGCCAAAGTCTCTTATAAGTTTAGGGTTTTGGAAAAGTACAGGTTTTGGCAAAGTATAATATAATAGAGTTAGAGTTGCGGCAAAATTCTAGAGGATACCTAGGAAATGTGTACAGATTTATTTTACACATTGCCTTCACGTTTTACATGGTCTTTACAATGCCTTAAGCAGGCCATACACATTAGATGGGTTGGCTGAACCTGATGATTTTGGCAGGTACAGACAATCATCTAATGTGTTTGGTGGCCTCCAAACTGCTATATGGGGAAGATAAGGATTGGGCATGCTGGATTTCTTCAAAGAGAGGTAGCTTTGGCCAAAAAAGCATTCAGCCTACGGTTATCTCATGTAAAGGGCAGCTTTAGTTTCGCTCAATGCCTATTACATTAACACTCAATTCAAGGAGTCCTTACAGTTTGCAAGCACCCTGCATTCACAATCCAGAAATAAGAATTATTAATAATGAAATTTACCATGATCAACCTGACAAGCTATAAGCCAGTGAAACTTCAGAAGAAAGCTTTTTCCTTTCTTCTCACCAAGGACAGCCATCTATCTGCTGAGTTGTGAAATTTCCAGAATTCCTTTGTGTGCTTATGTTGAGTGATCCCAGCTTAGCAGTGGAATTACTGTAAATGCTCTTACTTCAACTGATATCATAGCTGGCTTGCTGACAAATAAAACAAATGACACTATGCTATCCTTTGTACAAAACTGCAGAAAAGGACCCATAAAATACTGTGTTTTACTTCACTTATTTTTGAAGGGTTCTTGTTCAGCCATTAAAGAACATGGCAGTTTACACCATGTATTAAAAGGACATTACCATCAAAATAATTTATGGCATAGAACTAGAATATCCACAGGATTATACCCGGTGAGGTGACCGCTGCATCTATATAGAGATTGAATGTCATGTGGCGTCATATGTGAGTCTCCTTCTATTCACTTATATGGGAGTTATGGAAAGAGAATAACAAGCTTGTATGGCCACTTCTTTGTTCATTCCATGTCTGAATGCAGAGGCTGTAGGACACCTCATCAGGCAAGATGTTGGTTGCGGACCCCATTCCTGACAAAAGTTCTACAAGTGAGGGTCATAAATATCTGTTGAATGTTGAGTAGGGTTGATACTACTGATTAGAGGAATGCCTGAAAAAGAAAAAAAATATGCAGTGATGGCTATACCCTTCCGTGCACTGGAGCCCTAATTTGCATAAATCAAAGTCTTTTTTTCTCAGGAATGCTGCTGCTGATTTTCACAAGACAAGTAGTATGCCTAGTTTAATAAGCCTGATCCTTCTGACAGGTGCTATTTAAATACTGGTCTTAATCTCCCCTCAGGATCTTAAGTACATTTAGTTGACTTTTTAGTTTACAATGAAGTATCCTAATTAATTGGGATAGTAGTAGTCTCTTAGAAATAAGATACTTAGCATACGTAGCTGCTCTAACACTGTAGATCTTGCAGTCAATAGCAAACACAGCATACCAAAAGTGGACTCTCTCTGTCTCATTGGCACTCCTCAAATTATATTATGGAATGCTGATGTCTGTGCACTGCAACCTAGGACCCAATGAAGGCCCCAGGCCTGCCTGCAGTGGTTCCCATTAATGTTAACTAGTGTTGATCGAGCACCAAAGTGCTTGGGTGCTCAGGTAGACACTTGGTGATGCTCGAGTGCTCTACAGAGCACCCGAGCACACTGGAAGTCAATGGGAGAACCAGAGCACTAAACCAGGCACCCCCAGCTCTGAAGAGGGGAGGGTGTCTGGTTCATAGGAAAAGGTCAGAAAATGATGGAAACACCACTGAAATGGTTTTGGAACAGCATGGGAAGAATGTCTGGATGCATCTTGGACTACAAAGTCGCTGCTGTTTACGATGTTGTCTGAGTATTACGCCACTTTTACAGAATGACAATAATACGCCCAAAACCGAAGATAAAGTTGATTTTAGAGGAAAAATTGTTAGGAAACATATATTTACTTGTATATAAAGTGAAAGGCTGCCAAAAATTACAAGGAACAGGCACTGCAATACACCCTTTATTACACATAAAGGAGGGCATCAGACACACCCTTGAAAAATTATGATTGATGGCCTGCTGCTGACACTCAAAAACATTAGGGGTGAGGGTCTGCTGCTGAGCTGACCCTCTAAGACATTAGGGGCGAGTGCCTGCTGCTGATCTAACCGTCTAAAACATTAGGGACGAGTGCCTGCTGCTGATCTGACTGTCTAAAACATTAGGGGCGAGTGCCTGCTGGTGATCTGACCATCTAAAACATTAGGGGCGAGTGCCTGCTGCTGATCTGACCGTCTAAAACATTAGGGGCGAGTGCCTGCTGCTGATCTGACCGTCTAAAACATTAGGGGTGAGGGCCTGCTGCTGAGCTGACCATCTAAAACATTAGGGACGAGGGTCTGCTGCTGAGCTGACCCTCTAAAACATTAGGGGCGAGGGCCTGCTGCTGATCTGACCATCTAAAAAATTAGGGGCGAGGGTCTGCTGCTGATGTGACCATCTAAAAAATTATGGGTGAGGGCCTGCTGGTTAAGCTCCTAAAAATTAGGGGTAATTGTAAGGCACAGAGGGATCACTGAGGACGTTGACACGGTCAGCTAGGTACTCCTTCACTGTCTTCCAAAACTTTTCCCTCCTTGTGAACTAGGCCTGTCATCAGGTTGAGGGTGCTGGCGGGGTGTCATGCAACTGTCCCAGGCCTTGAAGAGTGTCGCCCTGCCCCTGTTGGAACTGCTGTGTGTTCCCCTCGTCTCCCCTCCTCGGGTGCCCAAGGAACTACGTACTCTGCCGCCAGTTTTGTCAGCTGGAAATTTTTGGAGCAATTTTTCCACAAGGGCCTTTTGGTATTGCACCATTTTGCTAGTCCTCTCCACCACAGGAATAAGAGATAAGAAGTTCTCTTTGTAGCGGGGGTCGAGAAGGGTGAACAACCAGTAATCGGTGTTGGCTAAAATGCGTATAACGCGAGGGTCACGGGAAAGGCAGCATAGCATAAAGTCAGCCATGTGTGCCAGAGTCCCAACAGACAAGGCTTCGCTCTCCTCACCAGGAGCATGACTCTCAATCTCCTTGTCCTCCTCCTCCTCTTCGGCCCATCCACGCCGAAGAGATGGAGTAAACCTGCTATGGGTACTACCCTCTGTAGCGGGGGCAACCGTCTCCTGCTCCTCCTCCTCCTCCAATTCACGCTGAGAAGACGAACCGAGGGTGGTCTGGCTATCACCCTGTGTAGTGTTTTCCCCCATTTCCACCTCTTCCACATACAAAGCGTCCGCCTTAATTGTGAGCAGTGAGCGTTTCAGTAGACACAGAAGTGGGATGGTTACGCTGATAATAGCTCTATCGCTGCTCACCATCTGTGTAGATTCATCAAAGTTGCGTAAAACCTCACAGAGCTCAGACATCCATGCCCACTCGTCGCTTGTGAAGAGCGGAAGCTGACTGGAAAGGCGATGACCGTGTTGCAGCTGGTATTCCACTACTGCCCTCTGCTGTACACAAAGCCTGGCCAACATGCGGAACGTGGAGTTCCAGCGCGTGCTCAGGTCGCACAGCAGTCAGGGTGCTGGCAAGTGCAAGCGCTGCTGCAGCGTTGCCAGACTGGCGGATGCTGTAGGTGACTTTTGGAAATGGGCACACAGGCGGCGCACCTTCACTAGTAGCTTAGGCAAATTGGGGTAGGTTTTGAGAAACCGCTGAACCACTAAGTTGAAGACTTGGGCCAGGCATGGTATGTGTGTGAGCTCGCCGAGCCACCAGACACAACCATGCCTGGTTGTAGGTTGAGTGGTGAGAGCCACAGCTCAGCCTGGTCCCTTATGCCCTGCCACAGCTCTGCGGCGGTGTGCTGTTTGTCACCTAAGCAAATAAGTTTCAGCACAGCCTGTTGCCGCTTCCCAACTGCTGTGCAACACTGCTTCCAGCTACTGACTGAAGTCTGACTGGTGCTGCAAGATGAGAATTCTGAGGTGGAAGTGGAGGAAGAAAAGGAGGGGTTGCAGCCGCTACTGTAGGTGGTGGCAGAAATCCTGATGGAAGTAGGGCTCGCAATCCTTGGCGTCGGTAGCACCTGTGCCATCCCACGGTACGACTCGCTCCCAGCCTCCACAACGTTCACCCAGTGTGCCGTCAGGGAAATGTAGCATCCCTGGCCAAAAGCACTTGTCCATGTGTCAGTTGTTAAGTGGACCTTCCCAGTAACTGCGTTGGTCAGGGCATGGGTTATGTTTCGGGACACATGATGGTGTAAGGCGGGGACGGCACAACGGGAAAAATAGTGGCGGCTGGGGACTGCAGAATGAGGGACAGCCGCCGCCATCAGGCTGCGAAAAGCATCAGTGTCCACAAGCCTAAACAGCAACATTTCCAGGGCCAGCAATTTGGAAAGTTGCACGTTTAGTGCTATGGCCTGTGGGTGGGTGGCTGGGTATTTGCGCTTGCGTTCAAATGTCTGGGGTAAGGTCATCTGTACGCTGCGCTGGGACACAGAAGTGGACGTGCTTGCTGATGGAGCTTGCGAAGGTCCAGGTGCTGGGCAGGAAGCATCTGGGCCTGCATCATGGACAGGGGATTGCCCAGCACGTAACACAGGGGAAGAGGAGGCATTGGTGTGACCCGCAGACACCGATTGTGGACCCAGGCGTTCGGCCCACCTATTAGGGTTCTTTGCTGCCATGTGGTGGATCATGCTGGTGGTGGTCAGGTTGCTAGTGTTCATGCCCCTGCTCATTTTGGTATGCCACAGGTTGCAAATTACAATTCTTTTATCGTCAGCACTTTCCTCAAAAAAGCGCCAGACTGCGGAACACCTACCTCTTGGCAAGGGAGATTGCCGCAAGGGGGTGCTTCCAGGGAACAGTTGTGGGCCTGTTTGGTGTGGCCTGCCTTCTCCCTTTTGCCACCCCACTGCCTCTTCCAGCCTGTTGCGGTGCTGCAGATCCCTCCCCCTCTGTACTGCTGTCCTCACTTGGCTTGCCACCTTCCCAGGTTGGGTCAGCGATTTCATCGTCCACCACCTTCTCTTCCACTTCCTCGCTCTGGTCCTCCTCCTGACATATTGACCTAACAAGAACCTGACTTAACTGTGTCTCATTCTCATCATCAACCTCTTGAGACACTAATTGCCATTGACTTATTGGCAACTGTGTCTCATCATCTTCATCATCCACCTCGTGAGACACTAATTGTCGTTCCCTACCGTCATCTTCTTCTGACTGTGAATGTTCATGAGTTTAGGAATCAGGGCACAACATCAGGTCACCAACAGCAGAAAAAATGTCACCGAATGTCAGAAATATTTAGAATGCGCAAACGTTATACAGCAGACGCAGCGCAGGTAATGTCGCTGTCAGCAACAGCAGAAAATTTTTTACCGAATGTCAGAAATATTTAGAATGTGCAAACGTTATACAGCAGACACAGCGCAGGTAATGTCGCCTTGATTAGCGGCAGAAAAAATTACACCGAATGTAAGAAATATTTAGAATGCGCAAACGTCATACAGCATACGCAGCGCAGGTAATGTCGCTGTCAACACAGGTAGTGTTATGGGCAAGCAATTTTTGCCCCAAAAATAATAGATGTTGCAGCCAGATAAAACAATAGTCCTCAAAACGACTTTTGGGTCTTTTGAAAATAAAAAACCTGCCTAGCCAAATCCTATCCCTACACTATCTGTCCCCCCTTGCGCAAACGTTATACAGCAGACGCAGCGCAGGTAATGTCGCCTTAATTAGCGGCAGAAAAAATTACATCGAATGTCAGAAATATTTAGAATGCACAAATGTTATACAGCAGATGAAGCGCAGGTAATGTCGCTGTCACCAACAGCAGAAAACATTTCACCAAATGTCAGAAATATTTAGAATGCACAAACGTTATAAAGCAGACGCAGCGCAGGTAATGTCACCTTGATTAGCAGCAGAAAAAAATACACTGGATGTCACAGGTATTTAGAATGCACAAACGTTATACAGCAGACGCTGGGCAGGTAATGTTGCCTTGATTAGCGGCAGAAAAAAAATACACTGGATGTCACAGGTATTTAGGATGCACAAATGTTATACAGCACACGCTGTGCAGGTAATGTCGACTTGATTAGCGTCAGAAAAAAAAAATACACTGGATGTCACAAGTATTTAGGATGCACAAACGTTAGACAGCACATGCTGCGCAGGTAATGTCGCCTTGATTAGTGGCAGAAAAAAAATACACTGGATATCACAAGTATTTAGGATGCACAAACGTTAGACAGCACACGCTGCGCAGGTAATGTCGCCTTGATTAGTGGCAGAAAAAAAATACACTGGATGTCAGGTGTTTAGGACGCGCAAACGTTATACAGCACATGCTGCACAGGTAATGTCGCCTTGATTAGCGGCAGAAAAAAAATACACCAAATGTCACAGGTATTTAGGATTCACAAACGTTATACAGCACACACAGAACAGGTGGTGTTAAGGTCAGGCAATTTTGCGCAAATTTTGTCCCAAAAAAACTAGATGTTGCAGCCAGATAAAACAATAGTCTTTAAAAGGACTTTTGGGTCTTTTGAAATGAAAAACTAAACCTGCCTAGCCAAATCCTATCCCTACACTATCTGTCCCTCCTTGCACAAGCGTTATACAGCAGACGCTGCACAGGTAATGTCGCCTTGATTAGCGGCAGAAAAAAATACACTGGATGTCACAAGTATTTAGGATGCACAAACATTATACAGCACACGCAACACAGGTAGTGTTATGGACAGGCAATTTTTGCCCCAAAAATAATAGATGTTGCAGCCAGATAAAACAATAGACCTCAAAACGACTTTTGGGTCTTTTGAAAATAAAAACTAAACCTGCCTAGCCAAATCCTATCCCTACACTATCTGTCCCCCCTTGCGCAAATGTTATACAGCAGACGCTGCACAGGTAATGTCGCCTTGATTGGCAGCAGAAAAAAATACACTGGATGTTACAGGTATTTAGGATGCGCAAACGTTATACAGCAGAAGCAGCGCAGGTAATGTCGCCTTGATTAGCGGCAGAAAAAATTACACCGAATGTCAGAAATATTTAGAATGCGCAAATGTTATACAGCAGACGCAGTGCAGGTAATGTCACCTTGATTAGCAGCAGAAAAAAAAACACTGGAAGTCACAGGTATTTAGAATGCACAAACGTTATACAGCAGACGCTGGGCAGGTAATGTTACCTTGATTAGCAGCAGAAAAAAAATACACTGGATGTCACAAGTATTTAGGATGCACAAATGTTATACAGCACACGCTGCGCAGGTAATGTCGACTTGATTAGCGGCAGAAAAAAAATACACCGAATGTCACAGGTATTTAAGATTCACAAACGTTATACAGCACACACAGAACAGGTGGTGTTAAGGTCAGGCAATTTTGCGCAAATTTTGTCCCAAAAAAACTAGATGTTGCAGCCGGATAAAACAATAGTCTTTAAAAGGACTTTTGGGTCTTTTGAAATGAAAAACTAAACCTGCCTAGCCAAATCCTATCCCTACACTATCTGTCCCTCCTTGCGCAAGCGTTATACAGCAGACGCTGCGCAGGTAATGTCGCCTTGATTAGCGGCAGAAAAAAAATACACTGGATGTCACAGTTATTTAGGATGCACAAACGTTAGACAGCAGACGCTGCGCATGTAATGTTGCCTTGATTAGCGGCAGAAAAAAAATACACTAGGTGTCAGGTATTTAGGAGCACAAACGTTCTACAGCACACGCTGCGCAGGTAATGTCGCCTTGATTAGCGGCAGAAAAAAAAATACACAGGTATTTAGGATGCACAAATTTTATACAGCACACGCAGCACAGGTGGTGTTAAGGTC
This sequence comes from Rhinella marina, assembly GCA_900303285.1. Lineage (NCBI taxonomy): Eukaryota > Metazoa > Chordata > Amphibia > Anura > Bufonidae > Rhinella > Rhinella marina. The sequence goes on from ONZH01027084.1 coordinate 24,356, forward strand.
AGGCAATTTTGCTCCAAAAGAACTAGATGTTGCAGCCAGATAAAACAATAGTCCTTAAAAGGACTTTTGGGTCTTTTGAAAAGAAAAACTAAACCTGCCTAGCCAAATCCTATCCCTACACTATCTATCCCTCTTTTCAGCAGCTCTCCCTGACTAAGACTGAGCCGGGTCACATGTCACCGGGTGCTATATAGTACCCGATGACGCGTTCCTGGCCAGCCAATCACTGTAATGCCAGTAGCCAACATGGCTACGGCATTACAGTGTATGCCAGTACCTCCCCACACGCTGATTGGGGGGAGGGGGGTACGTGCAGGGAGGGGACTCGAGCATGGCGCTCAAGCACACACAGTGTTCGGCCGAACACCGCGATGTGCCGAGCAGTGCCATGCTCGCACAAATATAGTGTTCGGGCGAACATACTTGCCCAACACTAATGTTGACCTCTCGGGCACACCCTGAGTATAGCACTCACAGGATAATACACTGTACGGCATAAGCTATACAATGCATTATAGAAGTGATCAAAAGATTGCCTCTTACTGTCCCCTTGTGGGAATAGTAAATGGTTAAAAAAAAGTTAAAAATTGAAAATAAAAAAAATATCCAAGCTTTTCAATGGAAAAAAACTGCAAAATAAATCCCTCAACATATTTGATATTGCTGCATCTGTACCGACACATGATGCACATTTATCTTATAATTTATCCACTACCGTGAATGCTGTTAAGAAAAAAAAAGTAAAAGTTGTCCCACAAAAATCAAGCCCTCACACAACTCCATAGAAAAAATAAATAAAAAAGTCATGCGTCTTGGGATTCAGCAATGCAAAAATATATTTTTTTTAAAGAAAAGGGTTTTTATTGTGCAAAAGTAGTAAAATGTAGAAAAAAATACAGTGTATGTAGTGTATTTTGTATCACTGTAATCATACTGACCCAGAGTATAAAGTTATCATCTTATTTATGCTGAATAATAAATGCCATCAAATTTACAACATAAGAACTTAGTGGCAGTATTGCAGTTTTTTCTATCCCCCTCCCAGAAAGAGTTAATAAAAGTGAATCAGTAAGTCGTGTTCCCCAGAATGGTCCATTAAAAGCTATAACTTGTCCCACAAAAAATAAACCCCTCTATGGCTACATTGATATAAAAAAGTCAAAGCTATTCGAATGCGACAATGAAAAGAAAAAAAATCACTTGGTCATTAAGGCCCAAAACAAGCTGGTCACGAAGGGGTGCATTGCTGGTGAAGTTTTAAGCATTGAAAAATTCAATTCGGCAACTTCTTAATCCTTCACGAATCGCGATAAATCCGGTATACCCAGACCAAATTGCCTAATCATACTCTTCCCAGTTGGTGGCTCAATCTCAGTGATAAGGCTTGGAAGTTAAACTGCAGGGAGAGTGTAGGGAGAATTCAGGGAGAGTGGAGGGAGAGCAAAAGACTGCTGAACTACAGATTCTGCTTCAATTTATCGCTGTTTATAAAACTATGCAGTGCACCAATATTAAGTTATAAGTAGTGGCCCCATGACAGAGTGAGAACGTTGGCAGCAGCAGCAGTGGCAGTAAGGCTGTGTTCACATCACCATTTATTTCTCTGTTCTTCTGATCCATCACTGGCTAAATCCTCCCCAACTGGAGAGAGGAACCATGTTTACTGATAATGTAAAGAACATTTTGTCTGCGCTTCATCAGGGACGGATGATTTATGCTGCACACATAAATCTCCAATCTCGTTGTCACCCAGTCTTCCTCTGAACTGCAAAAGCTGTTAAAAATGTCCAGGAAACTGTGAATGCACTTCAGCCACTTTTACCATGCAAAACATGCCCTAAAAACATGTCTTTATTGATGACGCTGGGTAGATCCTTCCCGTTGTGGCTCCGTTCGCCCAGACTGACGAGGTACAGAACCGTGGGACAATGCCTAGTTTTGTGTAGCTGATGTGCCAGAGGACCACTGTGAACTGTGGATGAGGACAGGGTTGAGGATGAGGAGGCAGAGGAGGACATTGGCACAGAAATCACATAATTACAATGCGGAGGCAGCATTGCCATCACTTGCCCAAGTTACTGGTGGGCCTGGGCCAGAACGATATTTACCCAGTGCGCTGTAAATTTCATATATTGTCCTTGACCATAGTTATAACTCCATGCGTCAAGACAGGCGTGAACGCTTCCAGACACCGAGAGGCCTAAGAACTGGTCCACCTTCTGCTCAACGTATGTGTGCAGGGCTGGTACAGCTTTTTGGGAAAAGTAATGTCAGCTTGGCACTCTCCACCCTGGATGGGCACAAGTATGGGAAGGAACAACAGCTTCCTTCTGTTGACATTGACGAGCCTGACTGCTGGAGAGGGGGTGTGGGCCAGTGGAAGATGCAGCTGTTGCTGCATCAGGCTGTTATACTAAATGAGTGGCACCGTTTTCCCACACCACTTTATGGTGACACTCCATGTGTTTACGGAGGACTGTTGTGCACACATTAGCACCCTGTCCACGCCTTACCATCTGCCCAGACATCCTTCATAGTGCCGCACTAATGTCTCCCAGTGACATTGTAAAAACTCCCACACTGCCAAGTATTGCATTTTCCCTCCACTGCATTTATGAACACGTGCACTGCTAGTTCCTCACACTAATCTTCTGAGTAGCAGACAATGTACCCCTCTCACGTTTGGCTCTGGATCTCCCACTGCTTCCACATTGCTGTCTCTCGGGCATGCTTCCATCCTGATGATGATGATGCAGGCTCTCAAGTGCAATCAGCTACATCATTATCTAGATATGTTTGCTTGTCACTTGTGTCTCTTTCACATGTCACTTGTTTGCTTGTCAGCTGTCTCTTGCACACGTCGCTGACCTCTCACAACATGTGCTCCCACCTGACTGTCATCTTCGGGAGTTGCATGCCTAAAGGAGTCCGCAGCAGACCTCTCCTCCAAGTCTGGGCTGGCCTATGACTGCTGACTGTCCTCACAAAGCTCATCATCGCTGAAAAGCAGAGCAGAGCCTGCGTCTATCATTACTTGGCTAGCAGAAGGAGCAGCAAAAGAAAGAGGCAGGTTCAGGATAGGTCAGAGCATAGGCCATGTCAACTAAGCGTGGTGTCAGAGGAACCTAACGATTACTGGCTTTGTGTATCTGTTGTAACTTGAGATGATTGTGAAGAGTGAGTCAACCATTCCAGTACAGCTGGATTGTTGGTCAAAGCACAACTGCTGGATGACAGTGGCAATTCTGGTCTGTTTCTGCAGGTGCTACAACCAGCAATTCTTCTGCTGATACTTGTGCCTACTAGCATCATTTTTGCAACTGCCCATTCCTTTGGAAGTCCCAGGCAACTGTCTGTTGGCCATAGTATATAACAACTGTATTGCACAGTGATGCCATGGCAATATATTACACATGCCTTTAATACCAATGCACAGTCACTGTTTCGCTGTCAGAATGGATTAACCATGAATGTTGGTGCACTGCACAGTGATGCACATGGCAATACACTCTCCCTGCAGTGTCCCTGCACTCTCCATGGATTCTCTGTTACCAGTTTGCACTTTGCAGCAACACTCTCCCTAGTGAATGATCGTCTTGTCATGTCTCTTCCTATGCTCAGCTCATATAAAAATACCAGCAGCCACATGGGATCAGGGTTTTATAGGGATCTGCTTACTTGTGACATCACAGGGGATGGCTATCTGCAGAATGGCTGGCTGCAGGGCATTATGGGTGATCTTGCGTTCCTGAGCTTGTCTCCTCTACACTTACTTTCACTCAACACTATTTTTAAACTAGGACTTTTTGCATTTATATTTGTGTACCATGCCCTTTTATTGCAGAAGAAATCCTACCATTATTGCATTGAGCTAGAACAGCAAGTAAATACATTTGGTTTGCATCATGGTTTTATATTGATTGCAGTTTCTAAAACAAATACCACAGCTGAAGTAAAATGGTGGTAAAGATCACAATAAACAATGTATTCATATATGGTTTAAGTTTGCCACAGTGCAATAATACAATTTGAATATTTTGAATATCTGAATATACCTATGTCATTAGAAAGAGAAAATATAGTTGGCATTGCATCACATTTTTACTGTTTATACTGGTTCACAATTAATTTTTCGCACTAACCCCTTCCTATCCACCATGCAGCTATGCACGTCGGCAGTCAGGACTTTAAAGCAGACGCCATAGCTGCCAGGTGTCATACAGCTGTTTCATACAGCAGACAGCTGTGCTTAATGTCCACGACTGGCAGAATTGCTGATCACGGACATTTAACACTTCAGATGCCGTGGTCAGTCCTGACCACGGCATCTGAATGCTGAAAACCCGGAAGAGAGCACGTTTAGGTGTGCTTCAACTTCCCCTGGCAGGGATCATGGAAGCCAGATTGTGTCAGCAGCAGCCCCTGTCCTCCTGTGTGACAGGAGGGTACTGCTTAGTAACTTCTATGGACCCCCTGCCTATAGCAGGGCTCCATAGAAATACAGTAAAACGCTCATAGATTCCAATGCTAATGCATAGAAGTCTATGAGAAAAGCAATCCAAAGTGTAAAAAAAGTTCTTTTATAAATTCAAAAAAATATAAAAATTCAAATCACCCCCTTTTCCCCAAAATGTTAATTTCCCTACAGTGTCCATTAAATTAAGAAGGCTGCCTGTGTAATTCAGGACAGGGTAAAGCTCCAGGTCTTAGTAACTGCTCTCCATGCTATACCAGAGATGCTGACTGAACTGAAGACGTCCTGATGCATCCTGAACAGATCTCTTTCCATTCATAATGCATGAGGACTAAACGGAGCTCCGGCAGAGGACAACAACAATGCAAGTGTGAAAATAGCCAAAGCAGAAAGAAATGGTCTATAGATACACTGAATGTGAAGGCTGTAGAACTGTAAAACTGTTAAACATTTTTAATAAAGACCATAAAAAAATTATTTTAGCCCAAAATGAGTAAAATGCCTTAAAGGTGTCCATAGCCTTTAATGAACAGTGAATGTACATTTGCCACCAGTCCTGTACCAGCGCATTTGGCTGAGCAACCCCCCTTTTTCATCTGTGAGTTTTTCATAATTTCCACTCCCATGTGTATTATAAAATATTATCTACAGTAATGGGTTGAATAAATTGGTCTCAACTCTGTAGTCATTTTTACACTGTGTTCCAAATTATTATGCAAATAATATTTTCTCATATTTTCCAAAATTACCTATATGAATTGCAGTCATTGTAATTTTCCAGTCATCAACTATTCGAGTATAATTGAAAGTTTTTTGAACAAACTGCCTATGATAACAGTATATTTAAAAAAAAAATAATAAACACTCAAAATGCATGTTCTAAATTATTATGCACAGCAGAGTTTTCAACCTTTTCATTTTTATTAAGAACAAAAAAATGGTCATTTGTGACATTATAAGCATTAGCAGGTTATTACAAACTGAAATCAAACAGTTTTCAAGTCAAAACTTTATTCTAGGTGATGTTACATTTGCACATAGGACCCCTTGTTCGAAAGGAGCTTCTGAACTCTCTCGTCCATTGAATTTGTCATTTTTTGGATGGTTTCTGCTTCAATTGTTTTGCATGAGGACAGAATACCCTCCCAGAGCTGTTGCCAGAGATGCAGATGTGTTATTTGCAGCATGAGACGTGCATTATCATGCATGAAAATGATCTTGCTGCAGAATGCACGGTTCTTCTTCTTGAACCATGGCAGGAAGTGCTGTTTGAAAAACTCCACATACATTATGGAGTTCATCTTTACCCCCTTCAGGGATCCTAAAGGGGCCGACAATCTCTCTCCCCATGATTCCAGCCCAATACATTACTCCACCTCCTCCTTGTTGGCGCCGTAGCCGTGTTTGCATGGGGTGTCCATCAACCAGCCATCCTCCACTCCATCCATCTGGACCATCGAGCGTTGCACGGCACTCATCGGTGAACAAAACAGTTTTGAAGTCAGTCTTCATGTATTGTTTGGCCCACTGGAGCCGTTTCTGTTTGTGTGCAGTGGATAGAGGAGGTTGACAGGATGGCTTACGCACAGCTGCAAACCTCTGAAGGACCCTGCATCTTGTTGTTCGGGGGACGTTGGAGGCACCAGCAGCTTCAAAAACTTGTCTGCTGCTATGACAAGGCATTTTTGCAGCTGCTCTTTTAACCTGACGTAATTGCCTGTTGGAAAGAGTCCTCAATTTTCCCTTATCAGCACGCACACGTGTGTGCTGTGAATCAGCTACATACTTCTTGATTGTGCGATGATCACGATGAAGTGTCTTGGCAATGTTGATTGTAGTCATGCCTTGACCTAAACACTCCACAATTTGTTGCTTCTCAGCAGCCGACACATCCTTTTTCTTTCCCATTTTGGCTGAAAATGTAGGCTGCTTAAAAATGTGGGACAGCCTTCTTAAGTAGTCTTGCCTTTAATTGGACACACCTGCCAAACTAATTAGCACAGGTGTCTGCAATTGCTTTCAGTGATATAAAGAGACCTGACACACATCACCATCAATGAGTTTAACTGACAAACAAAAAAATCTTACCTTATCACTCCTAAACATTTTTTGCATAATAATTTGGAACACAGTGTATTAAAGCAGTTACTATGTACTGTTATTTTTATATGGACGGTGAACTAATATTTCAACAGTTAGTATTAGTGTTGATCGAGCATCAAAGTGCTTGTGTGCTCGGGTGCTCTGGTAGAACACTTGGTGATGCTCTAGTGCTCTACAGAGCACCTGAGCACAATGTAAGTCAATGGGAGAAGACCAGGCACCCCCTGCTCGGATGAGGGGAGGGTGTCGGGTTCATAGGAAAAGGTCAGAATTGCAAATTCTCCTCTTTAACTCGTTAAAGTACGCTAATTAACTGAATTCGTACGCATTAGCGCACAATGCGTAGCATTAGCAATGCTAATGTTATGCATTGTACGCTAATGCGTACGAATTTGTATGCTAATTTAGCATACAAATTTGTACGCATTGGCGTACAATGCGTAGCATTAGCATACAAATTTGTATGCATTAGCGTACAATGCGTAACATTAGCATACAAATTCGTACGTATTAGCGTACAAGGTGTAGCATTAGCATACAAATTTGTACGCATTAGCATACTGGAGCATCGCACTCGAGCACACGTGGTGTTCGGCCGAACACCGAGCAGACCCGAGCGTAGACATGCTTGCCCGAACAGCGAGTTCAGCCGAGCATGCTCGCTCAACACTAGTTAGTATAATGCAATAAAACACAGTAAACATAGTCACAATCACAAAGTTAAATAATGGTTAAAAATAATGAGTATTTTTGTGCATCTTGATACTGATGAAGAATAATTTTGGTCTGCAGATTATCAGTATGTTAACCTTGGAAAATACAAGAAACTATAACAACCAAGGCACAGTTAATTTCTTAATCAATGTAATTACTATGTAGCAAGCAAGGGGTAGTGTTTGACCTACTAGCATTATTATCCTTTTCTGCTTGTTACACAATATAAAAGTGGTTAAAGAACACACTAGATTTATGGGTATGATTTTATTAGAATGTCTTTGCCATCTGCAGGCTCCCTAATTATGACTGCATAAATAAAAACAGTCAACGATTCACCATGGCTGAATAAGATCCTGGAACATTAAATGATTGTAAGTCACTTTTTTTTATTGCCGGCTGCAGGTGCTGAACATTTTTGTCAAGATGTGATCAAATTATTTTTTATTTCAGTGAAATATCATTCTAAAGCCTCACTGAAGAAAATTCAAGACACAACCTTAAGGCATGCAAAGTTTATGGACAAAGGAAAATCTATTGCATGTGAGAAAAAAAGTAAAAAAGGATGAAGGCATGTATTTTGATATGTTATAGGGGACATATCAAATGTTTTGATCAGTGGGAGACTCAGTGCAGAGACCCCAACTGGTTGCTCGCTCATCTGTTGTTGCTGCACAAGATGTTATTGCTTTGGCTCTTTAGTATGTAGATGTAGAGATTCAATGTACCACAGTTTAGGCTGTGGTCACAAAGCCCTGCCATGAGAATGAGTATTGACTATGCTACAAAAGTGAAAAACTACACAGAAGACCATCTCTTTGAGTGGACTA
>ONZH01027085.1:0-45191 GCA_900303285.1 Rhinella marina
GGGAACGCTCTCCAAGGCCTTTGCCAGTATTATGTCACCCCAGCAAGACACTGTCACCTGTCCCAAGTCTAGGCAGAGTAGGAGTGAGCTTTACAGAAAGATGGTGAGGGAATACCTAGCTGACCATACCAACGTCCGGACCGATCACTCTGCTTCATACAACTACTGGGTTTCAAATCTGGACACGTGGCCTGAACTGGCACTGTACGCCTTGGAGGTGCTGGCCTGCCCTGCCGCTAGTGTGTTGTCAGAGCGGGTATTCAGTGCAGCTGGTGGCGTCATCACCGATAAGCGTACATGCCTGTCAACTGACAGCGCTGACAGGCTGACGCTTATTAAAATGAACAAAGCCTGGATTTCACCGGAATTCAAATCTCCTTCGGGGGAAAGCAGCTAAAGATTAACATTACTTATGTATCCGATTCCTCTTCTCTACTCTTCCTACTCCTCCTCCTCCTTGTTGTCTTTGCCTAACGCTGACCCAAAAAACGCAATTTTTTAAAAGGCCAACTGGCACTCTTTTACCACAATTTTTCCGGAGGGCCCCCTACAGGCCCTCTCTCCAAACAATTTTTCCGGAGGTCCACCTACAGGCCCTCTCTCTAAGCAATTTTTCCGGAGGGCCATCTACAGGCCCTCTCTCCAAACAATTTTTCCGCAGTGTCAACTACAGACAGTGTAAAACAATGTTTCAGGAGCGTCAAACAGACAGTCCAAAACAATTTTTCAGGAGGAGCAAGTACCGACATTTAAAAAAAATTTTTTTTGCTGAGGGTCGACTTTATGTACTCCGAAAAGAAAAAAATTTTTGGAGGCTCAACAAAAGCCATTTTACTGCATTCTCAGTCAGACAAAGTCATTGGTGGTGTAACCGCCATGCTGTGTCAGGCTAAATTTTTGGGTGCTTCACCAGCTACCGTATACTAACTCAGTCACTCTGTTGTCACTGCCGCCATACAGGGCCACGAAAAATGTTTATGTGGTTCGCCTGCTCCCGCAGTGTCACTCGCTCACTCTGTGGTCACCACCATGCTGCGTCAGGCTAAATTTTTGGGTGGCTCACCTGCTACCTCATCTAACTTGGTCACTTGTTGGTGTCACCGCCATGCTGTGTCAGGCTTATGCCTGCATCATGTGGCTGGGGATAGGAGAGCAGTGCCAGCATGGGCATGGGTGATGGACCTTCGTTGCACCTAGTTGGGTGCTTCCCTAACATGTGATGGGCATGTGTCTCGCCTTTCTTGGTCTGGGTGAGCACAATTGTCATGAGGGTAAACACCAGGCTGTTAGAGGAGAATTTGGGTTAATGGTAGGATTAGGCATCCACAGAGGCATCCATGCATGCTGCCCCTGCTGTTTCCTGTTCATTTCCGTGGTGTTTCCATCATTTTCTGAGGTTTCCAGGTTTTCACCCAGCCTTCCCTAGGCAGAGCCTTGGTCCCCTGCAAAAATGCTCGAGTCTCCCATTGACTTCAATGGGGTTCGTTACTCGAAACGAGCACCCGAGCATCTGGAAAAGTTTGTCTCGAATAACGAGCACCCGAGCATTTTAGTGCTCTCTCATCTCTAATCATAATCCATTGGACTACTCATCCACCTGGTAACTGACTATTGCTCTGTTTAACTCTTTTTGTGTCGTACCACCTGTATTTGCACGTCAGACCACTGTATCCATTCTCTATGTATATACAGTGCCTTGCAAAAGTATTCGGCCCCCTGGAACTTTTCAACCTTTTGCCACATTTCAGGCTTCAGACAAAAAGATATAACATTTTAAATTTTGGGTGACGAATCAATAACAAGTGGGTCACAATTGTGAAGTGGAACGAAATTTATTGGATCATTTAAACTTTTTTTGTAATAATAAAACTGAAAAGTTGGGCGTGCAAAATTATTCGGCCCATTTACTTTCAGTTCAGAAAACTCACTCCAGAAGTTCATTGAGGATCTCTGAATGATCCAAGGTTGTCCTAAATGACTGATGAAGATAAATAGAATCCACCTGTGTGTAATCAAGTCTCCATATAAATTCACCTGCTCTGTGATAGTCTCAGGGTTCTGTTTAAAGCACAGAGAGCATCATGAAGACCAAGGAACACACCAGACAGGTCTGTGATACTGTTGTGGAGAAGTTTAAAGCCGGATTTGGATACTAAAAGATTTCCCAAGCTTTAAACATCGCAAGGAGCACTGTGCAAGCGATCATATTGAAATGGAAGTAGTATCAGACCACTGCAAATCTACCAAGACCCGGCCGTCCCTCTAAACTTTTATCTCAAACAAGGAGAAGAGGCCCATGATCACTCTGGATGAACTACAGAGATCTACAGCTGAGGTGGGAGAGTCTGTCCATAGGACAACAATCAGTCGAACACTTCACAAATCTGGCCTTTATGGAAGAGTGGCAAGAAGAAAGCCATTTCTCAAAGATATCCATAAAAAGTCTTGTTTACAGTTTGCCAGAAGCCACCTGGGAGACACACCAAACATGTGGAAGAAGGTGCTCTGGTCAGATGAAACCAAAATCCAACTTTTTGGAAACAATGCAAAACGATATGTTTGGCATAAAAGCAACACAGCTCATCACCCTGAACACACCATCCCCACTGTCAAACATGGTGGTGGTAGCATTATGGTTTGGGCCTGATTTTCATCAGCAGGGACAGGGAAGATGGTTAAAATTGATGGGAAGATGGATGGAGCCAAATACAGGACCATTCTGGATGAAAACCTGTTGGAGTCTGCAAAAGACCAGAGACTAGGACGGAGATTGATCTTCCAACAAGACAATGATCCCAAACATAAAGCAAAATCTACAATGGAATGGTTCAAAAATAAAGGTATCCAGGTCTTAGAATGGCCAAGTCAAAGTCCAGACCTGAATCCAATTGAGAATATGTGGAAAGAGCTGAAAACTTTTTTTTGGGAGAGAGGCTCACACTGAGAATTAAAATATAGGTGCAATATCCCCTGGATCATCCAATTCCAGTCAAAAATAAAAATTTTAATATCTAAAAAGATGGATATGCACACTAATCTGGAATGTCTATAAGATACAGTTTATTATAAAATAATGCAGGATAGTATAATACAAAAATAATAATGCAAATAACATAAAATTGCTATATAGCTTATAGGTAAGTATTCACACCTAAAAACGCATAGTTAGGATATTAGCATACATCCACAACTTGCTATGGGCACTACAAGCAATATTTATCCTCCCGTTTGGATATATAGAAGCAGTAAGGTGCTGTTTTATAAGTATTCTTTTGTAGTGTAGTGTTAAGATGAAGAATGGCAATCCCTATCAGGGATGCAATCTTCTATTCCTCCTAGTTTGGTGAGGTTCTCTCAATAAAAAAGTTCAGGCAAGTTGTAGTCTCATCAAATAAAGTGCTTATGCACAAGAGTTTGTTAAATGCCTGTATAATGCCCACAGGGCTCTTACCGCACCGCGGCAATACTCTCTGTTGATGCCGGTAGAGTCCGCGGTTCCTGGATGGTATCGGAATATCGAGGGGGGCTATGTACGAGCTGACCCCATCTCTAGCATATCGTTCCTGCCGTGGCGTCTCCTCGTATCACCTTCCAAGTCTTCCGGTCACGTGTGTAAGGTCACGTGATATCACATACACATGATCGGGATTTCCAACAGCTCCTTACGTAGTAGGTAGAAGTGGTGGTTCGCAGAATCCCCGAAGTTACTGTGCTGGGTTTTAACTTTGGTCCGGACCATCAACCCAAGTCTATATTTATGAGCGCCAAACGCGTTTCGGGGACCAGTCCCCTTCCTCAGTGGCATGTTGGGGGATCTGTCTTCCATCTTTATATAGCCCAAATGGGAAGGATATAAAATCTGGGCTGGATGTATTCCATATTTTAGATCCCATTCTCCATATAGGGATCGGTTGGAAGCGATTTGTCTGCGTTTTAGTAGTAAACATTACTACATGAGCATCGCTAAAAATAATAATAATATAAGCATAACAGTATAAAAGTTACAAAAATATAATAAAAAGGATATAAGGGGGTGAAGTATCCATACTTTATATGACATCCCATTCAGAACACAGACAGAGCAGGAAGAATATAAGATGAAGATAGGACTAGCTTGGAGCAAAGGGGGGATCGTGGTGCTGGAAAACAACAGCCAAACCACGATATCCCGTCGGGTCCAAGCCAGTCCTACAGATGACCATACAGCTCCATTTCCGCATTTAAACCTAGTGGCATTAGTGTATTAAAGTCAAAAATTCTTTTGGATTCTGCCCGTGATAGTCTAGCTATCTGGTTACCTCCCCTCCAATGGGGTTTTATCATCTCTATGGCAGCATATGTCAGGTCTTTAGGATTTTTGTCATGGCATTCTTTAAAATGTCTAGAGACGGTGTGTTTTTCTGAACCACCTCTTATATTAGAAATGTGTTCAGAAATCCTCTTCTTGAGGGATCTCTTTGTTCGTCCGACATATTGTTTTCGGCATGTACATTCAAGAATATAAATAACATTCTTAGTATTGCATGTCAAGAAATCTCTTATTTTCCATGTAAAATCACTTTGTGTTGAACATAATGTTTCTATTCTCTTCATTCCTGTAGTCGACTTGCAGTTATTACATCTATTGCACCTATAAAATCCTTTCATGTTGCCCCAACTATGAATGTCATTATGTGTTTTAATCGTACGTTTTGTGGTAGGGGCTACCTTTAGGGTCAGTGTAGGTGCTCTAGTGTAGACTATTTTTGGTACTGTTGGCATTAATGAGCCTATTATTTTGTCTTGTAACAAATGATGCCAGTGAGTTTTTAAAATCCCTTCAATTTTTTTGTGTTGAGAGTTAAAGGGGAGAATTATCCTGACTTGATCATCCGTATCTTTTTTCTTTTGTCTCACACCTGAGAAAAAGTCCTCCCTTTTCATCTTTTTTACTTTATCCAAGCCATGCTAATAGCATTATCTGGATAGTTTTTTTCTTTGAACTTTTCCATCATCACCTCGGCTTCTATTTAAAATCTTTCTCTTCGGTACAGTTACGTTTAATCCGCCTAAATTGGCTTAACGGAACATTAAGGAGCCACCTCGGCAAATGGCAGCTCGAATATAAAATAAAACTATTTCTTGCTGTTGGTTTCTGGTAAGTACTACATATAATCTGCTGATCTTTAATAGAAATCAGAAGATCCAGGAACTCTATTTGATCTAGACTGTATTTGGCAGTAAAATGTAAATTCCTATCATTTTGATTGAGTTGAGAGACAAACTCAATAAGACTCTCTTCTCCTTTCTTCCATATAAACAAAATATCGTCTATAAATCGCCGCCATAGGACCAGATCCCCCCCAGCCGGGGTGCTATGGTGTTATTTCCCAATCTGCCATAAAGAGATTGGCATAGCTGGGGGCGAATCTGGTACCCATGGCGGTGCCCCGAGTCTGTAAATAAAAATTTTCGTCAAACCAAAAATAATTGTGGGTCAATATATATTGGACACTATCTATAATAAACCCTATTTGATCATCTTTATGGAACCTTCCTCATTTAATATATTACTCAGTGCTTCTAACCCTTGTGTGTGACTAATCACTGTATAGAGTGAAGTGACATCCAATGTCCCTAATATCCATCCTGGTTGATACTCTAAATGTTCTACTGTATTAATTACTTCAGTGGTGTCTTTTATGTAGGAAAAAGTTTTTTTCACAAATGGTTGGGGAAGATGATCAACATATTGGGACAGATGTGACGAAACTGATTCTATCCCTGAGATAATCGGGCGCCCAGGGGGGTTCTCCAAACTCTTATGGACCTTAGGTAAGCAGTAGAACATCGGAATCTTTTATCTGTCTCAGTGATAAATTTAAACTCTCGATCATATAGGATGCCCTTTTTCTCTCCTTGCTTACATAAATCTACAAGGACTCTATGATATTCCTTAGTTGGGTCACCTTTTAATTTCGTATATGTCATTGTATCACTGAGTTGCCGTCTACATTCTTCGTTGTATCTACTAGTGTCTTGGATTACTACTGCTCCACCCTTATCAGCGGGGCGTATAGTTATCGCCTCCAATTTTTGTAGTTGTTTTAATGCATCTCTTTCGTTTTTTGTTAAATTGTTATATTCGTATCTATAACGGGGGGATTTAATTCTGCGTACATCTGTCTCAACATTTTTCAAAAAAGCCCCTATTTCCTTTCCTACCTCTTGTCTCGGGTACATTTTTGATTTATTTCTCAAATTCGTATGTGTATAGGGGGTAGTATCTATAGTTTCTCTTTCCACTGGGTTCTTGATATAGTATTTTTGTAAACAGAGTCTTCTTACAAATTTTTCTACATTAATATATGTGTCGAATTTATTCAGTGCAATAGTAGGGGCAAATTTTAAACCCTTATTTAAAAGACTATATTGTGAATTTGTCAAAGTGTGTGTACTAAGATTAATGATAGAGTTACCTATCTGTTGTCCCTCCTGTGGATATTGTTGCGATTGTTGTGATAATTTCTTCCTTTTCCCCCTTCGTGTCCGTCTGGGTAATAATTGGATTTTGGATATATCCTTTGTTGTGTCTCGTGATATCTTTGTGCTCGTGTTGGAGTTGTATCTCTCCTGGGTGTCTCGTATCTCATAGGACTTTTCTCTCTGTGTCTTAGATTGTATCTGTGATTTATTGATCGATTCTGTGGTGTTGTTTTTTGTGGTGAATGATGTTTCCTGTGTTGGTGTGGACGTGATTTGTGATGGGGAGGGGTTTTGTCTAAAAAATGATCATTTGCTAGTGTCTCATATCTATTAGAAAATAGGGATAGTCGGTATCTCCTTTGTCTGTATGTTACCCAATTGTCGAGAGTATTTGTTTATACCTCCCACCTCATGTGTAGTATTAGGGATTTTTATCTTACTAGACTGCAGGTGATTAGTTGTTAATGCTCCATCATTTTTATGAGAAGAGAATTTTTTCATTTTCTTATTAATAATTTCTGTTTCAAGTTCATTCAGACTTTTACATATACGAGTATGCCATTTTTTTACTTCTTCATTGTTTGGTAAATTATCTATCGTGTCTTTCATTGTTTCAATATTTCGTGTTGTCTCTTCTAAAATTTGTGTTCTTCGTTTAATAATTAAATTCATTAATGACAGTGATTGACTGATAAGTAAATCTTCCCATTCTTTACCGAAACTCTCATCATATAAATCTTGTGCTGGATATTTTATAATTTTCAAGCCCTTTGGTATAATTTTATGTGAAACAAAATATGTAAGGGATTGGATCTCCCACCTCTGCCTCAATTGTTTTTGTAGTAACATTTCTAAACTCCGGAAAATGTCTACTATAGGCCTTGATTCATTTTGTGTGTCTGTATATTCATCATTAAATATAAAATTCTCCACCTTCCTTTTTTGATCCTCTATACAATTCCAGATTTCCATTTTCTCAGCGGAGCACTCTCTTCTGGATGATGAATCGTACTTAAAAAATTTTTGGGAGAGAGGCCTCACACTGAGAATTGGAAATATAGGTGCAATATCCCCTGGATCATCCAACTCCAGTCAAATAAAGGTTTTAAATATCTAGAAAAATGGATATGCACACTAATCTGGAATATATATAAAATACAGTTTATTATAAACAATACACAGTAATAAAAATACAAAATAATATACAGTACAATAACATAAAATTGCTATATAGCTGTAGGTAGGGTATTCACACCTAAAAAACGCATAGTTAAGATATTAGGCATATATTACATCCACAACTTGCTATGGGTACTGCAAGCAATATTGTCCTCCCGTTTGGGCATATAGAAAGCAATAAGATGCTGTTTTGTAAGTGTTTTTTGTAATATAATGTTAGGATGAAAAATAGAAATCCTCTTAGGGATGGCGATCTTATATCCTCCTGATTTGGTGAGGTTCTCCCAATAGTAAAAGTTCAAGCAAGTTGTAGTCTCACCAAATACATTGCTTTTGCACAAGAATCTGTTAAACGCCTGTATAACGCCCACAGGGCTCTTACCGCACCACTGCAATACTCTCTGTTGATAGCGGTAGCGGTAAGGTCAGCGTCTCCTGGGTGGTATCAGGATATCGAGAGGACTATGTACGAGCTGACCTCATCTATGGCGTATCGTTCCCTGCCGTGGCGTCTCCTCGTGTCTCTCTCCAAATCTTCCGGTCACGTGTGTATCAAGTCACGTGATATCACGGACACATGATCGGGATTTCCAACAACTCCTTGCGTGGTATGTATAAATGGTAGTTCGCAGAATCCCCTTAGTTGCTGTACTGGGTTTTAATTTTGGTCCGGACCATCAACCCAAGTCTGTGTTTATGAACGCCAAACGCGTTTCGGGGACCAGTCCCCTTCCTCAGTGGCATGTTGGGGGATCTGTCTCCCATCTTTATATAGCCCAAATGGGATGGGCATAAAATCTGGGCTGGATGTGTTCCATCTTTTAGATCCCATTCTCCATATAGGGATCGGTTGGAAGCGATTTGTCTGCGTTTTAGTAGTAAACATTACTACATGAGCATCGCTAAAAATAATAATAATATAAGCATAACAGTATAAAAGTTACAAAAATATAATAAAAAGGATATAAGGGGGTGAAGTATCCATACTTTATATGACATCCCATTCAGAACACAGACAGAGCAGGAAGAATATTATATAACGCTTCCAACCGATCCCTATATGGAGAATGGGATCTAAAATATGGAATACATCCAGCCCAGATTTTATATCCTTCCCATTTGGGCTATATAAAGATGGAAGACAGATCCCCCAACATGCCACTGAGGAAGGGGACTGGTCCCCGAAACGCGTTTGGCGCTCATAAATATAGACTTGGGTTGATGGTCCGGACCAAAGTTAAAACCCAGCACAGTAACTTCGGGGATTCTGCGAACCACCACTTCTACCTACTACGTAAGGAGCTGTTGGAAATCCCGATCATGTGTCCGTGATATCACGTGACTTGATACACACGTGACCGGAAGATTGGAGAGAGACACGAGGAGACGCCACGGCAGGGACGATACGCCATAGATGAGGTCAGCTCGTACATAGTCCTCTCGATATCCTGATACCACCCAGGAGACGCTGACCTTACCGCTACCGCTATCAACAGAGAGTATTGCAGTGGTGCGGTAAGAGCCTGTGGGCGTTATACAGGCGTTAACAGATTCTTGTGCAAAAGCAATGTATTTGGTGAGACTACAACTTGCTTGAACTTTTACTATTGGAGAACCTCACCAAAATTCAGGAGGGATATAAGATCGCATCCCTAAGAGGGATTTCTATTTTCATCCTAACATTATATTACAAAAAAACACTTACAAAACAGCATCTTATTGCTTCTATATGCCCAAACGGGAGGACAATATTGCTTGCAGTACCCATAGCAAGTTGTGGATGTAATATATGCTAATATCTTAACTATGCGTTTTTAGGTGTGAATACCTACCTACAGCTATATAGCAATTTTATGTTATTTGCATGTATATTATTTTGTATTTATTACTCTGCATTATTTTATAATAAACTGTATCTTATAGACATTCCAGATTAGTGTGCATATCCATCTTTTTAGATATTAAAATTTTTATTTTTGACTGGAATTGGATGATCCAGGGGATATTGCACCTATATTTTCAATTCTCAGTGTGAGCCTCTCTCCCAAAAATTTTTTTGCAAGTACAATTTATCATCCAGAAGAGAGTGCCCCGCTGAGAAAATGGAAATCTGGAATTGTATAGAAGATCAAAAAAGGAAGGTTGAGAATTTCATATTTAATGATGAATATACAGACACACAAAATGAATCAAGGCCTATAGCAGATATTTTCCGGAGTTTAGAAATGTTACTACAAAAACAATTGAGGCAGAGGTGGGAGATTCAATCCCTTACATATTTTGTTTCACACAATATTATACCAAAGGGCTTGAAAAATATAAAAAATCCAGCACAAGATTTATATGATGAGAGTTTCGGTAAAGAATGGGAAGATTTACTTATCAGTCAATCACTGTCATTAATGAATTTAATTATTAAACGAAGAACACAAATTTTAGAAGAGACAACACGAAATATTGAAACAATGAAAGACACGATAGATAATTTACCAAACAATGAAGAAGTAAAAAAATGGCATACTCGTATATGTAAAAGTCTGAATGAACTTGAAACAGAAATTATTAATAAGAAAATGAAAAAATTCTCTTCTCATAAAAATGATGGAGCATCAACAACCAATTGCCTGCAGTCTAGTAGGACAAAAACCCCTAATACTATACATGAGGTGGGAGGTATAAACAATTACTCTCGACAATTGGGTAACATACAGACAAAGGAGATACCGACTATCCCTATCTCCAATAGATATGAGACACTAGCAAATGATCATTTTTTAGACAAAACCCCTCCCCATCACAAATCACGTCCACACCAACACAGGAAACATCATTCACCACAAAAAACAACACCACAGAATCGATCAATAAATCACAGATACATCTAAGACACAGAGAGAAAAGTCCTATGAGATACGAGACACCCAGGAGAGATACAACTCCAACACGAGCACAAAGATATCACGAGACACAACAAAGGATATATCCAAAATCCAATTATTACCCAGACGGACACGAAGGGGGAAAAGGAAGAAATTATCACAACAATCGCAACAATATCCACAGGAGGGACAACAGATAGGTAACTCTATCATTAATCTTAGTACACACACTTTGACAAATTCACAATATAGTCTTTTAAATAAGGGTTTAAAATTTGCCCCTACTATTGCACTGAATAAATTCGACACATATATTAATGTAGAAAAATTTGTAAGAAGACTCTGTTTACAAAAATACTATATCAAGAACCCAGTGGAAAGAGAAACTATAGAATACCCCCTATACACATACGAATTTGAGAAATAAATCAAAAATGTATCCGAGACAAGAGGTAGGAAAGGAAATAGGGGCTTTTTTGAAAAATGTTGAGACAGATGTACGCAGAATTAAATCCCCCCGTTATAGATACGAATATAACAATTTAACAAAAAACGAAAGAGATGCATTAAAACAACTACAAAAATTGGAGGCGATAACTATACGCCCCGCTGATAAGGGTGGAGCAGTAGTAATCCAAGACACTAGTAGATACAACGAAGAATGTAGACGGCAACTCAGTGATACAATGACATATACGAAATTAAAAGGTGACCCAACTAAGGAATATCATAGAGTCCTTGTAGATTTATGTAAGCAAGGAGAGAAAAAGGGCATCCTATATGATCGAGAGTTTAAATTTATCACTGAGACAGATAAAAAGATTCCGATGTTCTACTGCTTACCTAAGGTCCATAAGAGTTTGGAGAACCCCCCTGGGCGCCCGATTATCTCAGGGATAGAATCAGTTTCGTCACATCTGTCCCAATATGTTGATCATCTTCTCCAACCATTTGTGAAAAAAACTTTTTCCTACATAAAAGACACCACTGAAGTAATTAATACAGTAGAACATTTAGAGTATCAACCAGGATGGATATTAGGGACATTGGATGTCACTTCACTCTATACAGTGATTAGTCACACACAAGGGTTAGAAGCACTGAGTAATATATTAAATGAGGAAGGTTCCATAAAAGATGATCAAATAGGGTTTATTATAGATAGTGTCCAATATATATTGACCCACAATTATTTTTGGTTTGACGAAAATTTTTATTTACAGACTCGGGGCACCGCCATGGGTACCAGATTCGCCCCCAGCTATGCCAATCTCTTTATGGCAGATTGGGAAAATAACACCATAGCACCCCCGGCTGGGGGGGGATCTGGTCCTATGGCGGCGATTTATAGACGATATTTTGTTTATATGGAAGAAAGGAGAAGAGAGTCTTATTGAGTTTGTCTCTCAACTCAATCAAAATGATAGGAATTTACATTTTACTGCCAAATACAGTCTAGATCAAATAGAGTTCCTGGATCTTCTGATTTCTATTAAAGATCAGCAGATTATATGTAGTACTTACCAGAAACCAACAGCAAGAAATAGTTTTATTTTATATTCGAGCTGCCATTTGCCGAGGTGGCTCCTTAATGTTCCGTTAAGCCAATTTAGGCGGATTAAACGTAACTGTACCGAAGAGAAAGATTTTAAATTAGAAGCCGAGGTGATGATGGAAAAGTTCAAAGAAAAAAACTATCCAGATAATGCTATTAGCATGGCTTTGGATAAAGTAAAAAAGATGAAAAGGGAGGACTTTTTCTCAGGTGTGAGACAAAAGAAAAAAGATACGGATGATCAAGTCAGGATAATTCTCCCCTTTAACTCTCAACACAAAAAAATTGAAGGGATTTTAAAAACTCACTGGCATCATTTGTTACAAGACAAAATAATAGGCTCATTAATGCCAACAGTACCAAAAATAGTCTACACTAGAGCACCTACACTGACCCTAAAGGTAGCCCCTACCACAAAACGTACGATTAAAACACATAATGACATTCATAGTTGGGGCAACATGAAAGGATTTTATAGGTGCAATAGATGTAATAACTGCAAGTCGACTACAGGAATGAAGAGAATAGAAACATTATGTTCAACACAAAGTGATTTTACATGGAAAATAAGAGATTTCTTGACATGCAATACTAAGAATGTTATTTATATTCTTGAATGTACATGCCGAAAACAATATGTCGGACGAACAAAGAGATCCCTCAAGAAGAGGATTTCTGAACACATTTCTAATATAAGAGGTGGTTCAGAAAAACACACCGTCTCTAGACATTTTAAAGAATGCCATGACAAAAATCCTAAAGACCTGACATATGCTGCCATAGAGATGATAAAACCCCATTGGAGGGGAGGTAACCAGATAGCTAGACTATCACGGGCAGAATCCAAAAGAATTTTTGACTTTAATACACTAATGCCACTAGGTTTAAATGCGGAAATGGAGCTGTATGGTCATCTGTAGGACTGGCTTGGACCCGACGGGATATCGTGGTTTGGCTGTTGTTTTTCCAGCACCACGATCCCCCCTTTGCTCCAAGCTAGTCCTATCTCATCTTATATTCTTCCTGCTCTGTCTGTGTTCTGAATGGGATGTCATATAAAGTATGGATACTTCACCCCCTTATATCCTTTTTATTATATTTTTGTAACTTTTATACTGTTATGCTTATATTATTATTATTTTTAGCGATGCTCATGTAGTAATGTTTACTACTAAAACGCAGACAAATCGCTTCCAACCGATCCCTATATGGAGAATGGGATCTAAAATATGGAATACATCCAGCCCAGATTTTATATCCTTCCCATTTGGGCTATATAAAGATGGAAGACAGATCCCCCAACATGCCACTGAGGAAGGGGGACTGGTCCCCGAAACGCGTTTGCGCTCATAAATATAGACTTGGGTTGATGGTCCGGACCAAAGTTAAAACCCAGCACAGTAACTTCGGGGATCTGCGAACCACCACTTTCTACCTACTACGTAAGGAGCTGTTGGAAATCCCGATCATGTGTATGTGATATCACGTGACCTTACACACGTGACCGGAAGGACTTGGAGGTGATACGAGGAGACGCCACGGCAGGAACGATATGCTAGAGATGGGGTCAGCTCGTACATAGCCCCCTCGATATTCCGATACCATCCAGGAACCGCCGGACTCTACCGCATCAACAGAGAGTATTGCCGCGGTGCGGTAAGAAGCCCTGTGGGCCATTATACAGGCATTTAACAAACTCTTGTGCATAAGCACTTTATTTGATGAGACTACAACTTGCCTGAACTTTTTTATTGAGAGAACCTCACCAAACTAGGAGGAATAGAAGATTGCATCCCTGATAGGGATTGCCATTCTTCATCTTAACACTACACTACAAAAGAATACTTATAAAACAGCACCTTACTGCTTCTATATATCCAAACGGGAGGATAAATATTGCTTGTAGTGCCCATAGCAAGTTGTGGATGTATGCTAATATCCTAACTATGCGTTTTTAGGTGTGAATACTTACCTATAAGCTATATAGCAATTTTATGTTATTTGCATTATTATTTTGTATTATACTATCCTGCATTATTTTATAATAAACTGTATCTTATAGACATTCCAGATTAGTGTGCATATCCATCTTTTTAGATATTAAGAGCTGAAAACTGCAGTTCACAAACGGTCTCCATCCAACCTCAAAGAGCTCAAGCTGTTTTGCATGGAAGAATGGGCAACAATTTCAGTCTCTAGATGTGCAAAACTGATAGAGACATACCCCAAGCGACTTGCAGCTGTAATCGCAGCAAAAGGTGGCGCAACAAAGTATTAATGCAAGGGGGCTGAATAATTTTGCACGCCACACTTTTCAGTTTTATTATTACAAAAAAGTTTAAATGATCCAATAAATTTTGTTCCACTTCACAATTGTGACCCACTTGTTGTTGATCCTTCACCAAAAATTTAAAATGTTATATCTTTTTGTTTGAAGCCTGAAATGTGGCAAAAGATTGAAAAGTTCCAGGGGGCTGGAATACTTCGAAGGCCACTGTAGTGTATATCTAAAATAGGAGTAAAGAGGATATAGGTAGACACACTCTTAAATGGGATATTATAATAGTAAATATTAAAATATGAAGTATTTATTAGGATTTTCGTTTAAAACGTATCTTTGTTTAAAAGGTAAATAAAAGAAGGTGACCCTTATAATAGCACATATAGATAGATATATATATAATATATATATATATATATATATATATATATATATATATTATGTTTTATTTGCATACAATAATAAAAAAATTTAATGCAAAAAAATTTATGTTTTTGTGCATACAATAATACTCTAATAATAGGTCCAGCCGCTGCGATCTACCAACAATATTAGACGGTATATCGAGTACGATAGACGGTATATCGGTCAACTATAAACATTAGATACTTCAATTGTTCAAGTTTAATCAAAGTGAATCCTTGAAAAAAAATAGAGTCCTTTAAAAAATAAATAAATAAATCACTCCAAAAATAGATATTTATCAATAAAACATAACTCTCAAGATGTATCTTAGATGTTCTTGGAGGTAATTTCTATGTGGGCATATGTTTCAGTTTTCATTTTTTTCTGTCATATGCCCACATTAAAATATTGCTGTAATAAAGTCTTGTATATATCTATCTATTGCAGATGCACTCCATATATTGATAAGAGTGGGTACTTTACCGCTCCTTTGTAATCTGCTCTGTTCACTCCCGCTTGCTGGTAGGTACTTTACCGCTCCTTAGTGATCTGTTCTATCCACTACCGTTTGTTGGTACTCCAGGCAGCGCGCGCTTGAATATCGTGCTCTTTATGATGTCCCACGTGGCGTAACACGTGGGCGCTTGTGCCCCTTGCTGCTATAGAATCTTTCGCTGAGCCGCTCTGTGTCCTGGACGTGCGGTTATCTCATTGAGCTGGTTCAGAGCTTAATTTGCTTTCTTTCTTTAGGATTAACACAGTTATGATTATAATAATATTGTTGATGGTGTTCAGCATAAATGTAAATTGTCTCCATGGCCAGATCTTTTGATTACTGCCCCAAATAGTTCCCAAATGCGTTTCAGGGTATTCCACCCCCTCCTCAGTGGTCACCTCCATTCCAATTTTTCAAGGTGGTGAGCTGCTAATTATTTTATCTATAGTTATATCTTGTGTGTCCTTAAGGCAATTAAATACATGATTTAATCTTGTGCTGTTCTTGTATCTCGATCACGAATCCCCACGTCCATGTTTCGTCATAGTTATAGCTACCTGGGGGTGATTCCTGCCACAGTATTATCCCGCTAGCGGACCAAGCATATATTAAATGAGGAACTGGTGGCAGTCTACCGAGCTGAGAAAGCTCTGTTTTCACTGAGGCCAGAGAAAAGGCTCTCGCAGCTTGTCAGGGTTGTGAGCTAGAGTGGTGTTACATCGGAGGTGCGTGGACCACTACAGCTCATCCACCACCTAGCCCTCTCTTCCCCCCTGCCACCCTGTGCCTGGGTGGATGGGAGGCATCTGTGTAAACTATACCAAGCTGAACTTACGTGCTCCTAGGGAGGCGTAACATCATGTCTTGGTAACCGCGTAGACTTGATGTAGTTGACGTCAGGCGGAGCTGCAAAATATGGGTTTCATCACACATGTGATAGAGGCCTTATAAATTCTCCAAAGACAGGATCTGTTGTATTTTTCATTTTTTGGTTCTTCTGACAGATCTGGAATGGTAAAATAAACTGTGATGTCAACAAGGCCAAACAGGGACACTAATGTCCCCAGAACAGACTGGTGAGTGTGACAACAGCATGATGAGTCAATATACTGGCCCAGTCACAGAGTGGTGAGGTGGAGGGCAACAGCAGTGGCAATAATAGCACAAAATGGTGGTGGCAGTAGGATAAGATGGCAGCAGAGCCAGCAGGTGTGTAGCATCAGGCGAGTTGCAGCATCAGAATAGTGGCTGAAGCATGTGGCCAGAAGTATCGAGCCATTTATCCCCACACTCTGGTGTGGCAGAAGACTGCAGTGAGAACATTACTGCCAGAATGATCCAGTCTGTTGCATTATGCACCGTTGTGTGGAAATCCTGGCTCATCCATGCTTGATTCATCTTTTTAAAGGTTAATCTCTCAACATTTTCTGCTGAAAGGCAAGTTCTCTTTGGGGTAACTATGCCTCCACCGCACTAAACATCCACTCTGATGCCACACTAAGGGCCACACAGGAAATCTAGCCCAGTGCAAACCATGGCCAGTTGCGGCCACAATTCAAGTTTGGATGTCCAGTAGTCCAGGGGATCTTGGATCTGGGGTGACAGGGTGCAGTCCAAGTATGCCACACCTGCTGGTTCAGGTTCTGCTCCATGTGCTGCTGCTGGCTGGTTTCTTCAGTAGGCAGGTGAGCAGATAAACATGCGCAACAGAGACTGGAGACACAAGTTACTGCTGACGGAGCTGATGCTGCTCCTGCCCCCACCCGCCATGCAGCAGTCATGGCAGTGGAGCATGAGCATAGATGGTCTGCCCAGTCAGACCTTCATTAGATTGGGCAACGGTGCACATAGGCAGCGACCAACTGACTACATAGGATGTCTCTGTAGTAGTTGAGTTTATCATTCTTTTCAACAGGTGTAAAAAAGGCCCCCATTAAGACCCTGTAGCGAGTGTTTAACCTCGTGGAGAGCCAGTAGTCATACCTCTGCTGAATGGTGGTAATGCAGCTGTCACTACGCAAGCAACTCAGCATGCATCTGCCCATTTGTGCAAGGGACCCAGAGTGACTTTCTGCCTCCATCTCCACTGCATACTGTCAGTCTGTTGGGGTCATCTGCCTGGTGTTCTTCATTGCCCTCCAGCTCCTCCTGCTCTTCTACTGTCATTTTTGAAGATAAACCACTTATTTCTATATACATTTCCTGGGTGTTAATGTCCTCCTCCTCCTCCTCTCCTCCACCAGTTCAGCCCCCACAGGACTCAGGTGGCTGTGAGATGTAGGCACATGAATGAGTGGAATGACAACATTCATGCCGTAGTCCTGGTGACTGACAAAAAAGTGGCTTTCTCAAAGGGGCTGAGTAAATGGCAGGTGTCACGCATGAGCTGCCACTGGCTAACATTGAAGATACACAAGGAAGTACCCCTGTCTGCCTGCATCACCAAGAAATTGTTCACAGCCTTCCTCTGCTCATATAGTAAGTCCAACATGAGGAGGGTGGAGTTCCAACGTGTTGAAACGTTGCATATGAAGTGATGTGGTGGAAAATTATTCTGCCTTTGCAGCTCTAGGAGGTCATGTTTTGCACAGTAACAGTGACTGAAGTGCATGCAGTTTCCTGGCCATTTTCAAGACGTTTTGCAGTTTGGTGGCAGACTTCAGGAACTAATTTACAATCAGATTAAAGATGTGCACCATGCAGGTTGCATGGGTGAGCCCTCCTTGACACAGCGTGGATAGAATGTTCTTCCTCTTATTGGTGACACAGCTCCCTTCTGCTGAGCCTTGACTGCTTAAGAAGGGATGTGGGCCACTGGGAAATGCAGCGGTTGCTGCATCAGTCTGTACCACTACATTAGCTCCACTTTTTTTCCCAAGCCACTTTATGGTGACACTCCATGTGTTGATGCAGGGCCATGGTGCCAACACTGGCACCTTTGCTGCCCACAGATCCTACATATGGCCACCCTGAAATCCTCTGGCAACTTAATGAAAAATTCCCACACTGGTGAGTATGGCATTTTACCTCCATCACTGCGTGCTGACTGCTTGCCCCTGCCTCTATAAACCAGTGCTCTGCTAGTTGTTTTCCAGACAGGTAGGCTCCTGAGTAGCAGATGGTCTACCCCAGGCATGTTTGGTTTCAGATTTCGCACTGCTGCCTCCCTGCTGACTCAGGGCCATGCTTGCACCCTGCTGGCTCAGTCGCACGCTGTCTCACATGCAGGCTGCCACCCTCAACCCCTGATGATTGATGATGATGATGATGAAGCCCCCTCTTCACCCAACTCCCACGTGCGATCAATTACATCATCATCCACTACTGTCTGCTCCTCACTTATGTCACCCTCACCAGTCTCATGGGCGCCTCCCTAATCGCTCGCAACACCTGCTTTGATGCAACTCTCATTGTGATACTTACACGCCTACAGCAGGAAGCAGCAGACCTCTCCTTGAAATCTGGGCTGGGCAGTAGCTGCTGACTGTCCTCAATAAGCTCGTGCTCACTGAAAACAGAGTCAGCAGCATACAATACTTCCCAAGTAGAATGAGCCGAAAAAGAAAAAGGGCAGGTTCAGGACAGGTGAGGGTACAGAGCCTGTTCCTGAGCCATACCAACTAAGTGTGGTGTCAGAGGAACCCACTGACTCCTGGCCATGGGTGTCTGATGTCAGTTTCGGATTATACAGCTTGCACTGTCCCTAAGCTCTCCCTAAGCTCTCCCTATGCTCCTCCTACAGTGTGTAAAAACTCTTCCTATGATCTCCCTACACTGTCCCTAAACTGTCCCTGCAATCTCCCTATCCAAGATTTAATTTAAAAATTAAAGCTTTTTTAAACACCGTCCCTAGCATTTGTCACATCTCTCCCTATGCGCAATTCACTGTAAAATGGCTGAGACTAGGGCGGGATTAGGATCTCTTGTTCCCGGGATTCTTACTTTCACTTTGTAACACATGCCACCGCCATTTTAGGGAAAAATGTATTCGTTATCATGAAGCACCATTGAATTCGGATTCATTGTGAATCAAATTCTAAACTTCAGATCGAATTCCACTTCAGATTCTTTGATTCGCTCAACACTATATATTATAATGGACGCTGTGTGTGTTATTTTAGAAGCAGCTAAAGGTGAAGAGAGGACATGTCTTGCCAAAGTCTGAGCAGTAAATAGAATTACTTCCTCCTATTACAGGCTGCTTGCCAGTCACAGTACACTAGATAAGGCACTGAAGATCAATGACGACAGAGACTAATACAGAAAAATGTGCATTATAGAAGAGAAGAAGGTCTTCATGAGTTCACATGGGAGAAAAAATAGATTCAGCAATTTGTCCCAAATACAAGGCTCTACAAACCGTAATAGTCTATTCCATCATATCGCCAGGTCACTTACTTTTCCTAACACATGTAGAAACTCCACAAAGAAATCATCTTCAGCAAAGCCCAAAGTGGTTGTTAAAGGACTTTGGCAAAGGCATTAATAATCCAATTAGTTAATTAATGAACTCCCAAGACTCATCCTTTATTCCAAGAATATTGTGAACTCTGAAAAAAAAGTACTGTACAATACAAAGACATTATACTGAATGACTATATTTTCATTAGATATTGTTCACGGCTGCCTCTGAATGTACCATGTTGTTTGTGAATGCTCAATATTTTATAGATAGGAGAATATATTACCAACACAAGCATCAAAACTATTCAAAACTATGAATTAACACATGTGGAATTATATACTTAACAAAAAAGTGTGAAACAACTGAAAATATGTCTTATATTCTAGGTTCTTCAAAGTAGCCACCTTTTGCTTTGATTACTGCTTTGCACACTCTTGGCATTCTCTTGATGAGCTTCAAGAGGTAGTCACCTGAAATGGTATTCCAACAGTCTTGAAGGAGTTCCCAGAGATGCTTAGCACTTGTTGGCCCTTTTGCCTTCACTCTGCGGTCCAGCTCACCCCAAACCATCTCGATTGGGTTCAGGTCTGGTGACTGTGGAGGCCAGGTCATCTGGCGTAGCACCCCATCACTCTCCTTCTTGGTCAAATAGCCCTTACACAGCCTGGAGGTGTGTTTGGGGTCATTGTCCTGTTGATAAATAAATGATGGTCCAACTAAACGCAAAGCGGATGGAATAGCTTGCCGCTGCAAGATGCTGTGGTAGCCATGCTGTATGCCTTCAATTTTGAATAAATCCCCAACAGTGTCACCAGCAAAGCACCCCAACACCATCACACCTCCTCCTCCATGCTTCACAGTGGGAACCAGGCATGTAGAGTCCATCCGTTCACCTTTTCTGCGTCGCACAAAGACACGGTGGTTGGAACCAAAGATCTCAAATTTGGACTCATCAAACCAAAGCACAGATTTCCACTGGTCTAATGTCCATTCCTTGTGTTCTTTAGCCCAAACAAGTCTCTTCTGCTTGTTGCCTGTCCTTAGCAGTTTTTTCCTAGCAGCTATTTTACCATGAAGGCCTGCTGCACACAGTCTTCTCTTAACAGTTGTTGTAGAGATGTGTCTGTTGCTAGAACTCTGTGTGGCATTGACCTGGTCTCTAATCTGAGCTGCTGTTAACCTGCGATTTCTGAGGCTGGTGACTCGGATGAATTTATCCTCTGCAGCAGAGGTGACTCTTGGTCTTCCTTTCCTGGGGCGGTCCTCATGTGAGCCAGTTTCTTTGTAGAGCTTGATGTTTTTTGCGACTGCACTTGGGGACACTTTCAAAGTTTTCCCTATTTTTCGGACTGACTGACCTTCATTTCTTAAAGTATGATGGCCACTCGTTTTTCTTTACTTAGCTGCTTTTTTCTTGCCATAATACAAATTCTAACAGTCTATTCAGTAGGACTATCAGCTGTGTATTCACCTGACTTCTGCCCAACACAACTCATGGTCCCAACCCCATTTATAAGGCAAGAAATCCCACTTATTTAACCTGACAAGGCACACCTGTGAAGTTAAAACCATTTCAGGTGACTACCTCTTGAAGCTCATCAAGAGAATGCCAAGAGTGTGTAAAGCAGTAATCAAAGCAAAAGGTGGCTACTTTGAAGAACCTAGAATATAAGACATATTTTCAGTTGTTTCACACTTTTTTGTTAAGTATATAATTCCACATGTGTTAATTCATAGTTTTGATGCCTTCACTGTGAATCTACAATTTTCATAGTCATGAAAATACAGAAAACTCTTTGAATGAGAAGGTGTGTCCAAACTTTTGGTCTGTACTGTATAGATATATATATAGTGCCTTGCGAAAGTATTCGGGCCCCCTGGAACTTTTCAATATTTTGCCACATTTCAGGCTTCAAACTAAAAGATATAACATTTTAAATTGTTGGTGAAGAATCAACAACAAGTGGGTCACAATTGTGAAGTGGAACAAAATTTATTGGATCATTTAAACTTTTTTGTAATAATAAAACTGAAAAGTGGGGCGTGTAAAATTATTCGGCCCCCTTGCATTATACTTTGTTGCGCCACCTTTTGCTGCGATTACAGCTGCAAGTCGCTTGGGGTATGTCTCTATCAGTTTTGCACATCTAGAGACTGAAATTGTTGCCCATTCTTCCTTGCAAAACAGTTCGAGCTATTTGAGGTTGGATGGAGAGTGTTTGTGAACTGCAGTTTTCAGCTCTTTCCACATATTCTCAATTGGATTCAGGTCTGGACTTTGACTTGGCCATTCTAAGACCTGGATACGTTTATTTTTGAACCATTCCATTGTAGATTTTGCTTTATGTTTGGGATCATTGTCTTGTTGGAAGATAAATCTCCATCCTAGTCTCAGGTCTTTTGCAGACTCCAACAGGTTTTCATGCAGAATGGTCCTGTATTTGGCTCCATCCATCTTCCCATCAATTTTAACCATCTTCCCTGTCCCTGCTGATGAAAAGCAGGCCCAAACCATGAGGCTGCCACCACCATGTTTTACAGTGGGGATGGTGTGTTCAGGGTGATGAGCTGTGTTGCTTTTACGCCAAACATATCGTTTTGCATTGTTTCCAAAAAGTTGGATTTTGGTTTCATCTGACCACAGCACCTTCTTCCACATGTTTGGTGTGTCTCCCAGGTGGATTGTGGCAAACTGTAAACAAGACTTTTTATGGATATCTTTGAGAAATTGCTTTCTTCTTGCCACTCTACTATAAAGGCCAGATTTGTGAAGTGTTCGACTGATTGTTGTCCTATGGACAGACTCTCCCACCTCAGCTGTAGATCTCTGCAGTTCATCCAGAGTGATCATGGCTCAAGGTAGATTTGAAGTGGTCTGATACGCCTTCCATTTCAATATGATCGCTTGCACAGTGCTCCTTGGGATGTTAAAAGTTCTGGAAATCTTTAGGCATCCAAATCTGGCTTTAAACTTCTCCACAACAGTATCACGGACCTGCCTGGTGTGTTCCTTGGTCTTCATGATGCAGAACCCTGAGACTATCACAGAGCAGGTGCATTTATACGGAGACTTGATTACACACAGGTGGATTCTATTTATCTTCATCAGTCATTTAGGACAACCTTGGATCATTCAGAAATCCTCAATGAACTTCTGGAGTGAGTTTTCTGAACTGAAAGTAAATGGGCCGAATAATTTTGCACGCCCAACTTTTCAATTTTATTATTACAAAAAAAGTTTAAATGATCCAATAAATTTCGTTCCACTTCACAATTGTGACCCACTTGTTGATTCTTCACCAAAAATTTAAAATGTTATATCTTTTTGTTTGAAGCCTGAAATGTGGCAAAAGGTTGAAAAGTTCCAGAGGGCTGAATACTTTCGCAAGGCACTGTATATATGTCGAATCTATCTTGAAGAGATCGTAGCACTCCAACCTCAATACTGGAAAACCGTTGATTTATTTTCAAGTGTCCATAAACACGCCACGTTTCTGCTCCCACCTTTGAAGACTAGTGTGACATACAAACATGGCCCCTTTAAATAGACCCAAACAGGCAGTGACATCAGAGTGTATAAAAATTACAACCAATTAATTAAAAAAAGTGCATAATTATTCTCAGTCAATTTTATGTATGATAAAATGACTATATATTGCAAAAACTTGATGCAATAAAGTGCCATGAAAAAATCCAGTTCATATAAGTGTCATAAAGTGCCAATATAGTGCAATAAATTAAAAACTGTGCATATGCAACTCCAAGGCGGGGAACAGAGAGTCGCTCATCAATCAGAAATAACCACCTATTCAAATGTATATCAGTGTGGTATGCTTATGCTGGCTTGATAGTAAGGAAGAAATGTGTAATCAAGAAGACTTTTTGTTTTTACGAATGACCTATGAAATGGGTAGGGCATCAGTATCTGATTGATGGGAGTCTGAAACCTGGAAACACCGCAAACAATTATTTGCGTCCTTTAATATGAACATCTTTGAAAATCTGTGGATAGACCTCAAAAAAGCAACGCTTGCTAGATGGCCCAGGAATCTCAAAGAACTGGAAGACTTGTGCAAGGAAAATGGATGAAACTCCTCAAACAAGAAGTGAGAGACTCATGACCGGCTACAAAAAGTATTTACAAGCTGTAATACTGTACTTGCCAAAGGGAGTGCTACTAGGTTCTAACCATGCCCAATATTTTTAGGATCTTCTGTTAGGGGAAACCCCTCAATGTCCCCTATTTGGGGTTATATATATAAAGCTACTTTCACACTTTTGCTGGATCCGGAAGGTTTCGGCCAAAACGCTTCCGTTACTGCTAATACAACCATCTGTATCCGTTATGAATGGATCCAGTTGAATTATCTTTAACAAAGCCAAGACGGATCCATTATGAACTCCATTGAAAGTCAATGGGGGATGGATCTGTTTTCTATTGTTTTGCTCCTCATCCCATGATGGAAAGAAAACCGCAAGAATTTGCGTGGGATCTTCAATCATAATGGCCGTGGTGGACTCCTCCGGGGGAAATGGATGAGATGAGTATGAGACAATTTTTTTTTTTGTTACCACCGTTTTAGGGAAAATTAATTTGTTACCATGAAGCAAAAGGAAATTCGGCTTCACAGCGAACCAAATTTTCCCTGAGATTCACTCTAGTAATAATGAGTGTATATTATAGGTGCTCTCCATTTCTTAGATCTTCATACAAGTGACAGCAGCCTTTCCACAATAAGGAGAATATTAACTTATGTCATGCTTAAAGGGAGTATCCAAATTCTATAATGCCCCCCCCCCATATGCCCGGGCCCCTCACACAGATTGTACTTACCTCGTTCCCCAGCACCTGTCACTTCTGATGCCTGCCTGACTGTCGCTGTATCTCTCCGCGATGCTAAGGAGACAGCCTGCTATTGGCTGCCCAACCCCCGAAACCAGATGTTTTCATCCGCGCAATGGGGAGATACAGCGGTGGCCGTGCCAGTATGAGAAGCGACGTGGGTGCTGGGGTGTACAATCTGTGTGAGGGCCTGGCATTTAGAACTTGGATTACCCCTTTAAGACTACTCTCACACTTGGGGTAGCCTTTTCTGGCAGGCTGTTCCGCCAGCACGGTGGACTAGCGCGGAACAGTCTGCCAGAAAAGACTACTACAAATGTGAAAGTAGCCTAAATACAACATTTGGACACAGTGGGAGGACAGCCAGGTGTACAAATAGACCCAACGAGCTTCTACTACGCTGAAGATATTTGTAACACAGAAAAAAATCAATACAAGCATGTCATCAGTGGCAGGTACTCAAGTAAAAGTATGTGAAATAGATGAACACTTTAATCCTTTTTAGTCTAGAGAGACCTATTTATTTTCAGATTTCCCACAACAGATTCCTCGAATAAACATATGACACGCTATCTAGCGTACGGTGCACTGATTTTTATTTTTTTTTCCTTTTTAACTGAGCTCATTGTCAAAACAGGCTTCCAGCGATGCACATCTGCTTCAACAATAATTCCGACATAAAAATGCAAATACATGGCGGTATAAATCACTATCAATCAGGAAGCCTATAATTAGACATTTGTAAATCTGTGCCCTTCCTTAGAGAAAGTAGCTTAGATAAATAAACTTCTGGTTCCATTTACCCCTTTCACTGAGATTTGCAAAAGGTTTAATGAATGGAAAGGTACAATTTTACACCACAGTTGCAGGGGCTTATTAGAACGCAGTAAGACATTGGCTACTTGCCAGTACCACAAATATTATAATGTCACACATATTAATCTACAAAATGCATAGAATTTTATTAAAGGGGCTGATTAGCCTTTTGGCCTTTTTTTTTTTTTTTACTGTCCCCATCTGTGTGGTAACTAATGAATAAATCAGCTCACCTGCTTCTTGCTCCTCCGTTTCAGGTTCCTGGCTCCGGTCCGGTCACATGTCTTCTGCCACTATGGCCTATCACTGGACTCAGTGATCATGTGTCCGAAGCAGCACAATGCATGCTGCTTGGAAAGATGTTAGCGCGGAGGCCAGTCATCAAGGTGACCCTGGCTATCTGGAAGTTTACAAGATGGGGACTACTGAAAGGAGCCAGGGAGTGGCCAGAGGAGTAGGTGAGTGTGATTTTTTTTTACTAGGTACAACACATTGCTGGGGAAAGTTAAGAACAAGCATAAGGATGGACAATCCCTTTAAGTGGTCGTAAATCAAAATAAAATGTTCATGGTTTAAAAATGAAAAGTCTATAGGACAATGGACGGTCAGTCCTATGAAATCAAATGTATCTCCTTAAACATTTCATATCAAAATGTAATGTAATGACCTCTGTGCAATGAGAAGGTCAAAGAAACACAAAATCGCTTAGTTTTACATCCAGTGGGAATTTTTTTCATTAAATGCATGCCATTCAAAATGTTCTACAGCGGATAGGGAAACTCACCCTTGTTTGTCCCTCAGCTTTCTTTTAGATTTTTTTGCTAAAATATTTCAAATAAGGTTTTTTTTTTATTCTAATGTTAGAAAATCCCCATTCATGTTTTAAAAGGGATTTTCTAATCATAGAAACAATCTGGCTCGCCGACTTTCGAGAAACAACAAATCTTAGCATCACCATTGAGAGTTGTAGATTCACAGCTGGAGAGCTACAGGTTGAAGACTACTATGTCAAGACAGGGGAACAAGGTGTAGTGAGCCCTGTCTGTAACCCCGACCACTGTCCCTGCCTACTTACAGAATAAGCTCTAATCGGCAGATCCGTAACTGGACGACAGTCCCTGACCTGTATATGTGCACAGGGTTGGGAAGGGGAACACGGGGAAGACAAACACTGACAGAACAAACACAATAGAGAATAGTCAACAAGCCAAATTCGTACCAGGTGATAACGTAAAAAACCAATGGAGAGAGCAAAAGCGAAGTCCAAAGTCCGTAGCCAAAGATCCAAAATACACTAGTCAAATCACAAGGGTGAAACACACAGCACTGCTTTCAGAGACTAATCACAGGCAACCTGTGGCCCCAGGTTGCCAGTTTAAATAGCCCTTCAAAATAGGTCATGTGACGTGGCCAGCGCCACATGACCTCATCTGCATAATGAGCGCTGGACAAACGTGACCAGCGCTCAAATTAATACTAAATCGGTCATGTGGCGTGGTCAGCACCACATGACCTCATAAACAGTACCACAAATATATAATAAATATATACAGTACATTGTCTGAGCGCTGGTTCCCCAGCTGCTCGCCACCCAGGGGGCGGGGAGGACATCGGACGCGCGGCAGCAGGGAGCGCGCCGCATCCTCCCTGAGAAACGTTGCCTTGGAGACGATGCTCCATAGGCCTGATGGGAAACCGGCGGCGCAACACAGGGGAACCGCGCCGCCGGCTCCACGTTACATACTAATCTTACAATCACAGAGGGTCAATGAATGTTGACTAGCTACAAAATCAAGTGGCTCATACACAAACATATCTTTCTTCCATTTCCGTTCCTTTTTTTACATTAAAGGGGTTCTGCAGTTTTTAAAAACTGATGATCTATCCTCTGGATAGATCATCATCATCTGATCGGCAGGGGTCCGACACCCGGGACCCCCGCCGATCAGCTGTTTGAGAAGGCTGCGGCACTGCAGGAGCGCCGCGGCCTTCTATGTGTTTACCGCAGGCCCAGTAACGTCACGACTAGTATCGCTGGCCTGGGCGGGGCTAAGCTCTGTTCACATGAATGGAGCTTAGCCGCGCCCAGGCCAGTGATAGTAGTCGTGACGTCACTGGGCCTGCGGTAAACACAGAGAAGGCCGCGGCGCTCCTGCAGCGCGGCTGCCTTCTCAAACAGCTGATCGGCGGGGGCCCCGGGTGTCGGACCCCCGCCAATCAGATGCTGATGATCTATCCAGAGGATAGATCATCAGTTTTTAAAACTGTAGAAACCCTTTAAAAAAAAGAAAATGGAAATGACTGAATGTGTGCATTCTGTGTCCGTATGTCCGCAAGTTCGTTCTGCAAAACAAACATGTCCTATTCTTGTCTGTTTTGTGGACAAGGACAGGCATTGTTACAATGAATCTGCAAAAAAAAACGGAAAATGGATGTCACACAGATGTCACCCCTTTTTTTGGGGGGGGCGGATCCATGTTTTGCGGACCGCAAAATACATATGGTCGTGTGCATGAGCCCTAAGGGTGCATTTACATGACCATATGTAGTTTTAAGCTTGCAAAATGCCAATCCGCAAAAAATACAGATGCCATCCGTCTTAGGCCCCATTCACACGACCGTATGTATTCTGTGTCCGTATAAAAACGGAACGGAAGACATACGGAAAGTCTTCCGTAGTGTTCCGCATTTTTGCGGACCCATTGACTTTTAATGGGGCTACGGACGTGTTTTGTGGCCAAGTATAGGACATGTTTCGTTTTTTTTGCGGGAGAACTTCCGTAATATACGGATGCGGAATGCACACAGTGTGCATTCCGCATTTTTTTTTCTCCTATGGAAAAATGAATGGGTCTGTATGGTTCCGCATTTTATCCACAAAAATGCGGATAAGATACGGAAATGAACATACGGTCGTGTGAATGGGGCCTTAAATCTGCTTTTTTTACGACCCATGGTAACAATGTCTATTCTTGTCCACAAAATGGGACAGAAATTACATTAAATAAGAAATGAACAATTACAACAACAGTCAACAGAACTTTGTTTTCCGTCCAGTATAGCGGAAACCAGACGGATCCGTTATGCTTTCCCATAGGCTTCTATTATGACAGATCAAAACGGAATGCCTCTTAAAGGTGTCCGTTTTGATTTCCGTCCTATGGATTCCGTTATCCGTTATAACGGAAAGCTAGAACGGAATCCCTAACGGTGATGTGAAAGAGCCCTTAAAAAATATATATATACTTTTTTACCATTTTAATTTAAATACATCCTTAATCATTTTAATATTTCCCTGCTGGCAAATACCAAATGTGAGCATAATATTTAAAATAAAACAATCTATATAAATTAATTAAAAGAAAATATGCGATACGCTTCTGTATCTGAGAGAGCGGCTTCTCCAAGTACTTCATCATTCTTTTTTTTTTTTTTTTTTTTTGTCTTTTCACTGCAACCATAAATTTCTGCAGATAGGAGACATATTTTATACTATCCATAGTGCTCCTATGCCAAATATGGATTGTTTTTAGAGCAATGATATTACAGGAAAACATATTAATCATGTCCTCAGCACTCTGAACTCCAAAATGCATTATGTGCTCCAGTTGATGAGGTTAGTGAATGATTCACTAGACAAGTATCTTCTACCAGGAAAGTAAAAAATAGCTTGGCATAAAATGGTAGAAAGAACAAAGGTTACATCCAACATTCCCCATTCAACTTATGTTATGATACTCACATCAGGTATGCCATTGATATTAAATATCACATTAACCTGCCATTCCTGCATATGTACACTGATATAACCTAAAAAAAAAAAGCAATATATCACACAGGTGTAACTCACAGGTGTAACCCAATGCAGATCTGTAACAGGGTCCCTAACCTACTACAGTGTGTGCCATTTATAATACTGGTGTCTTCTTATCTAGCAGAGATGCCTTTAGGCACCCTCAGGCACCGACTGGCGTCTCTGTACCCCCTATAGCTATTTCTCTGCATCCAAAGAGAGAGATTTTCAGAAACTTATATACACAACCAATACTTTGATTGCTCAGTTGCTGTAAATTATTTCAGGTGCCTGGTGGAAAATATTTCTTACAGCAATTCACACCTCAGAAACACAAAACGCTGCAACTAAAGAGGGGAAATTCCTTTTGAATCAACATCTAACATCTAACCTAGTGATTATTCCACTAATATTGTTATGTGAAAATTTACAATCTATAAAATTCATAATTCAAATAGTCCACTGAAACTTACAGGGGTTCTCTCATGATGACAACTTACCACCGTATAGGGGATACGTTTCTAATAGCATTGGTTCAACTGATGGGGCCCCTGCTGATCACGAGAATGGGGTCCCATCAGGGGCATAGCAAGATTCATGGGCCCTGGTGCAAGACTTCAGCTTGGGCCCCCCTTCCCTCAGTGCTTTGTGGCCATGGGCAGGGAAGCTACTAGCCCCCCACCCGTACCTCTGCACCCCCTATAGCTAAGCCAGTGGGTCCTATGATCCCTATTTGAATGAAGTGGCAGACATTCATGCGTGTTCGGCGGAGGAGTACAGTACTCATGATTGGAGGGGGCACCAGTGGTTGAACCACCACAAATCAGACAATTATCCCCTACTCAAGTTGTCTTCATGGGACAACACCTTTAAAATCTAAAATTATTCAATTTTTTATTCATATAACAAATGATAAATTATTTCTTTTAAATACTGTTTTTCTTTTTCCTTTTGTCAGTAGTAGGCCATTGACAATTAGAGGCAAAATATTGTGCTCCTGTAGAAATCATCACAGGGAGATACAGCTTCTATATTGATAGGGAACCTTTTGTCAGTTTACTGCTGTTGTGGGAAAATATGCTATTGGAAGGGTACTTCTCATGATAATAGTGGATGTAGAACTGGGATAACAAAATGAGTTAAAGGGGTATTCCCATCTCACAAATGTAGTGTGTGTATAGTTAGATATAGCCATACCAATATTATTACTAATAGATGTATTTATATAAAATGTACCGTTTAGAAGATTGCTCTATTTGTATATCCATTGTCCCACACACATCAGTCAGGCCGTTGCCCCTAGTTACGACCACCGTGGCCATGTAGTAGTGGAGGTCAGCTTGCTCCTTTTCAAACCAGCTCTGAGGTAACTGCTGTATTGTGTACGCACATTACATGAGCATGCGGAGACACATCTTACGGTTGTAGCATTTTCTTCTGCACTTCCAAAACACAGAGAAACGGATCCTGTTCCAAGATCAATTCATCTCTATGGAACAGGATCCGTTTATAAAGTCTGCGTTTTGGACGGATCCTGACCATTGCCTTTTGGACTGGTAGCGTCCAAATCGCAGATGTGAAAGTACCCTAAGATGTGTCTCCGCATGCTCATGTAATGTGTGTTCACAATACAGAAGTTACCTCAGAGCGGGTTTCAACAAGAGCAAGCGGCCACCAGTACTACATGGCCGCGGTGGTGGTAACCCGGGGCAACGGCCTGACTGATGTGTGTGGGACAATGGAGATACAAATAGGAAAATCTTCTAAATGGTACATTTTATATAAATACATTCTATTAGTAATAATATTGGTATGGCTATATCTAATTATGCAAACTACATTTGTGAGATGGGAATACCCCTTTAATAGGCCTACAGA
Organism: Rhinella marina; assembly: GCA_900303285.1. NCBI lineage: Eukaryota > Metazoa > Chordata > Amphibia > Anura > Bufonidae > Rhinella > Rhinella marina. The sequence goes on from ONZH01027085.1 coordinate 30,996, forward strand.
ATAACATTGCATTGATTAGCATACTGTATAATGCTGTCTGGTTGCAGTTATGTTCTGAGTGAACAAGTCAAGTGAGGCTGTTTGCTGTGCTAAAAGTCCAAACAAATGAGGAAGTTAAGAGCCAGGACAGAACTTAAAAAAAATTACATGCAGAAAAATGACCTAGATAATAATGATGATCGAGCACCCAGGTGCTCATACGCTCGGGTGCTCTAGCTGAGCACTCAGGGGTGCTCGAGTGCTCGGAGCATAATTGAAGTCTATGGGAGTAAACCAGGCACCCCCCCACACACACTCGGAAGAGCGGGGGGTGCCTGGTTTACACAAGTGCCCAAAATATTTAAAAAAGTACAAAGACAGACACACAGAGACACTACTTACCTTCCCTGGCAGCTCCCTCCTCCTGTCCAGCAGGAAGACGGCGCGCAGAGTGGTAAGTGTTACCACAGCGCCACCTGCTGGACATGAGGAATTACTACAAAGAAGAAGCCTGAGGAGGTAAGTGGTTTGTGTTTGTTTGTTTGTTTTCTATTTTTCAGGATCGTGAATGCAGAGGACTACGTCGGTTTCATTGGATTACGTCAGACCAGCTTTTTTATTTTTTAAATAAAATGGTCAAACAGGGGTCTGGGGGAGTATTTATTTCAATAAAATATTTTATAAGTGTGTGTGTGTTTTTTTTTTTCCCACACTGCAGTTTTAGTAATCATGGCTAGCTACAGACGGCCCTGATTACTAACACACACAATATTTTATTGAAATAAATACTCCCCCAGATCCCTGTTTGACCATTTTATTTAAAAAATAAAAAAGCTGGTCCGACGTAATCCAACTAATCCGACGTGGTCCTCTGCATTCACGATCCTGAAAAATAGAAAACAAACACAAACCACTTACCTCCTCCTCCTCAGGCTTCTTCTCCTCACCAGCAGAGCCTCTTCATTATATTGCGCCCTCTGCTCGTGAATGAAAAAAATGACACCTTGAATTCTTCAATGAAAAAAAAAACGTGATAGGTGACGGGTCTGAACACTGAGCGGACCCGAGCATAGGCATGCTCGGCCGAACAGCGAGTTCGGCCGAGCATGCTCGCTCAACACTAATAGATAATTCATAAAAACATTTGATGGAAGTGTTTCTTTAAGGCATCTTGCATTACAGTTACAAAATTGACAGCTTACAAGGTATCATGATTTCAAGGTTTTACATTTCTTCACTGATCTGGTTCCTGCTATAGTCAGGGAAAAGAAATCCACTAGCTGGCAAAATTCACCCCCTACAACTGCACTTTTACTCTGCTGACCCAAGGACTTTGATACTCTAAGCTAGGGTACAGGGTTAGAGGCAGGGGTGCACTGCCAATGAGTCGAGGTGAGGAGATTGCCACAGGCAGCATCAAATAGGCGCAAGAGGGGCGAGGCGGAAGGGCCATTGGCAATGAGCACATTTATTGTGGAAACACTCATCTCTTCTCTACATATTCAACTGCATCACTGTATTCAGGATAACAATACAGTTGACAGGGCATGGGAGCGAAGTCTCCCTGGCCCACCGTTTCCTCGAATAAATTTAGTCTTAGTTCCTGTAACTTATCAGAGGCTGGTGTCATTATTATTGCGCTGCTTGAGTAGGGCTGCATAGAGCTCAGGGCACAGACTAGATAATAAATATATTGGATAAGAGTCTCAGATTTTATCATTAGAGTGAGGGCTTAGTCCATATGTTGTGTTTGCATCTATTGATATAGTGCATTATTTTCTGTGACTTTGTAAATGTAGCCTTACATCCGCACATTTTTCTATCATATCCTGCATGATGTTCTGTATCTTCTTTCCGTGATTTTTTTTGAAGGAGTGACACCTTCAGGTGTGAATGCGCTTCTGTCCTAGGAGTAGCATTCATGTGCACTTTTACTCTACCTAAGAGGCGACCTTGATTAAGGTGGTACATGTAGGTGTGTGGGCTCCTCCTCTCATTGCTGCTGCACATAGAGATAACTAGGAGCAGCACACTATATTTGCAGGGTCTGTGCTACTAAACATAGATGCACAACAGCAAAGGTAGGTTAAGTGTGGGACCTGCCTGAACTGAGACCACCGTGGTGCTGGGTAGGTGGGCACAGATGTGTTTTGCTCAAAATATATTGGCTAAGAAGTCATAGATTTTATCATTAGAGTGAGGGATTAGTCCATATGTTGTGTTTGCATCTATTGTTATAGTTCATTATTTTCTGTGACTTTAGAAGAGGTCTATGTCTTGCACTGCATCACTGACAGCAGAATAGAGATAAGTATTTGAGTTTATTATTCTTATTTGGCAGCATACTGTTGGGCCACAATGGGGTTCCTACAGCAGGGAAGTCTCATACCATAAACAGTCTGTACCTCACTGACATTCCCATTCATGTTCTAGACCTTCTCAAGACGTCTGTTCTCCTTCCCTCTGGAGTACTTTGATGTAGTAGTTGTTCTTTAGCCGTTCAAATCCTAGAGACAGCAGTGCTCTGAAACTTTAGGCCTTGCATGCAGATCTTTCTCACACATGTCTTTCCACCTTCTCTGTAAACTCTAGACCAGGGATCAGCAACCTTCGGCTCTCCAGTTGCTGTGAAACTACAACTCCCAGCATGCAAACATGCTTGGCTGTTCTTCTAACTCTTACAAGTAAATGAAGCATTCTGGAAGCTGTAGTTTCTGAACGTGCCGGAGGTTGCTGATCCCTGCTCTATGCTCTCTCTCGGATTTGGGTCCATCCTGTACACTTACCATTTGGATCAAATAACACAGGTAAAATAAACATTTTTTTAACCATAAATCACAACATTGTACTAAGAAACTGTAGGTTAACTGACTTGGCAATAATCAACCATTTGCAGTGTCCCACTAGGGTACCGCATCAATGTAAGATCCTACTGGTAAAGGTAGTACAATGAGCAGACAAAAGTTTGGGACAGACATAGTGCAACAAATGCACATGAGGAACATGTATCAAACCAGATCCGTTAGTTTTTGGTGAGTGACTGACACATGTACACTGGAAAACTGGGTATAAAAGCACATACTAAGATTTGCTAAGGGGCCCTATGAGTTCTGTGTGTGCCCCTCACCCGTGATGTATTTAGCCATGTACAGGTGACTGTAAAACAACACATATAGACACCTATAGCTCTTAACTAATGAGTCAAAGGCTTTCTGTGTACTACAGTATGGTGGTCCGTGAGGTGCTGTATTTTACTGAATACAACCATATTCAGGCATCCTATGGCGAAAACCTCAGAAAAAACTTTCATATGCCTATATGAAATCAGCAGCATATGGAAGTATTATGAGATTTAAAGGGGTTATCCAATGACTAATGTAAAAAATGAAAATCAGACATCATATAGTACATGACAATATCTTTCTAAAAAAAGCTAGAACCAGCCCTGTACCTCACATTGGTCCAGAGATCTCCTCATCCATTACTCTGTTGGATTTATATCAAGCAGCTGAAGGTGAGTGTCTTTTCTGCTGCCTCTAAGGGAGCATGTCCATGCTCTCCCTATCACAGCTCAGGAGACTTGTCTCAGCTCTCCCTATGACAGCACAGGAGACAGTTGAAGGATTAAACTGAGCATGTGCGACCATCTCAGTGAGCCGGACAAAGATATAAGCAAAAACAAACAGCAGGTGGAGGTATACATATACAGTTTATTGACTAACTCAGTGGCTATGCTAAATTTTCATTTACATGCAATTATAAAAGTATGCAGATCAGGATCCTGGTATGAAAACTGTATAATATTTTCTGTGGGACAACCCCTTAAATGAATCCATATGGAATATGAAACCATTTGCATGCATTGTAAGGCCTAAATTTGGTGATGGGAAAAAGTTCTTTTCACCCAAACATTGGATTCTATATAAAAAAAAGTTATGAATTTTAACTAGACAGTTCTCTAATGATCTCCAACCTCCAGGAGCACAACATACAGCAGTAGCAGCAATGGTAAGAAGAACAGGATTACGTCTTTCCCCTTCTGTCTATTTACAGATATGAACTTCTCTCTTGGCTGTAAACATTACTTAGCTTACTTCTCACGCAGCCTCCCGAAAGAGAAGAAACTAAGTAGATTTCGAACACAGTGTAAAGTATAAAAATGAACATTCTAGATAAAACCCATGTAATACACTACTGGAAGTTCATCCATATCAGAACATTATATGATCTTTACATTGGCATCTCTCTCAGAAAGCTTTCATAAATGAGTCACACTATTTTTGTGACTCATACATAACTTAAAAAGAACCTGTAACCTCTCCTGACGTCTGTTTTAGTAACTATTTGCATGCATTCCCCATGTTATAACAATTCTAGAGCATCTATTCTTATGATTCTATGATGCACCATTCCTTTATTATTCCTGCCGTGTCCCTGCATAGTCTGACACCGGCAGCACTGATCGGATAGTGTCAAACACATCCCCACATGGTAACACCCATCTGGACCTTCATTGCAAACTGCTAGTAATTCATTCTGAGAACCAAAGAGAGAATTGGGAGCCCGTAGACACTGAATATATTGTTTAAAAGGGACCTGTAACTTCTCCTGACACGTCTGGTTTAGAAAGTACTTGTATTCCCTGTGTAATAACAATTCTGGAACGTCTATTCTTATGACTCTATTTTATACCATTCCTTTATTATTCCTGCTAGAAGTTATGAAAGAATTATGAGCAGCTTGCAATTAAAGGGGTATTCCAGTTACCATAAATATAACTTATGTTTTAGACTAATTCATCATCAATAATTACCTAATATAATGTCAGTTTCACATATTTACCGTTTAGTAGTTATAAATTAGTTTCTTCCTCTGTTACCCACTGTGTTTCCTCATGAGTTACCATGGCACCGACCTGTAGTTCTGAGCCTTTGTCAGGTCGAGCATACTCAGTGTGTTGCTATCAGTTCTCTAGCTAAATGTCAGTGTGCTGCTGATTACTGAGTAGAGGGGGCATGTCTGCACTGCAATGTCAGGCCGCCAATCATTGAACAGCAACACTCATGAACAAGCACAAACTCACAGCAGGAAAGCTAGGGATTGTGGGGATTGTAGTTTTGTGAGGGAAGATCAGGAGCCATGACTAAGGTATTGGCTAGACTGCTCGAGACGGCCTAGCACCCTTAACCCACTTAACCCCGATCCCGGAATAAGAGCCAGACTCAACTTTTTCGGATTAATTCGGCCACAGCAGCCGTTTTATTAATAAAATATACATAACAAAAACATAATAACTTAACCTCAACCCTGAGTGAATGACGAGAGAGGTTCTAGAAGCCCAAGTAACTAAACCCACCAATTAAAAACGGGCAGCTCCATCTTGCCCCCAGCCGATGAACGCCAGCTCGGAGGCACCTTTAAAACTGATGGACACCCAATTGCACAAATCCTGATTTACCAATGAGAGTCCAGCCCCCACACATGGGGCCCTCCCATTCCCAACTACCACCGTATCCGCCAACTTCTAGGCAACTCTGAATGGCGAATGGCGACTGCACCACTCCTCCCGACAAATCTCCCACCCTATTCACCTTGATCCGGGCCTTATTCAATCTCTCTACGGACCTCGCTCCCCTCCACACCCGTCTCGGGACAATGTCCGACCACACCGTTATCATATTTGGAAACAGAGCCCATAACCACAACAAGTCGAATTTAATGTCCCTAATGAGCTCCCTAAATGGCCAAACTCCCAAATCGTTACCCCCAAAGTGTAGCACCAAAACGTCTGGGGGACGATCTAGCCACGCAAAATGATACACCTCCCGCAACACCCCAGCCGAAAGCATACCTCTCTTGCCAAGCCATCGCACAACTGCCTCATCCCGTGCAAAACCCAACTGTCACCCGTTAGGTCGCACTTCTGCCCTGACGGCCCCCCAAAACACGAACGAGTGCCCCAATATCCACACCAAGGCTGCCTGCTCACCTATGAATAAACCACAAAACAAACAAAAGAACATTAACAATCGCGACCGAAATCACAATCTACCCAGCCTCGAGTAAGAACGAAACCTAACCGATTCCCAACGCCCTATCCTTTTTATGACCTCCTTGCTCAGACCCCAGCACCGCTCCAATCCTGAAGGAATGACGGGTTTATTCTCTCGTATCCACCCCTAACGCCGTTAAACAGCGTTTAAAAATCGCTGTAAATTGGAAACACGACAGGAAAGAACCATCTTTGTGCCGCAAATAAGGCTCCGCCCCCTTTACCCATCACACCCCATACTCCCGCACACACCAAACTGGACACAGAATACACCCCGGTACCTCAAACAAAGCCAAACGCCTACCCCTACCCTCACAGTCCGTTTTTGATTTACGAACTAGTATCTCCACCCTATCCTCACACAAAATCACATCCTCCGACCTCAGCCCCCCAGCCCTACCAACACTGCCGCTCACTAGCTCCCCCAACCTAAATGCCCCAAAAAACGCTAAAGCAAAGGCCACCTGGAATAACCTAACTTCCCATCGGGAGCGACAAACCCCCTCCAACCGAGATCCAATATCTAACAATAACTGAAAAGAAACTGGGCTACTGGAATCCACTGTCTGTTTCCCTCTTCTCCAACCCTTCAAAACCTGCCGAACTAAGAACATTTTTGTAACGTCCGGCAACCCCCGCAACCGAAAGCCAAACGCTAAACCAGCTACGCACCTATTCAGCTGCTACTGACCAACCCTCCTCACTTAAGTGACCTAAAAACTATAACAACGCTACCTCCCTGTCAACCTCGCCTGTACTAAACTGCAAACACTATCTCTCCCACTGCTCCCATACTTTACCGTACGCAGACCAAGTGCCAGGACTCAAAGACTTCCGAAACAGCCCCATTACGGTTCCTCCAAGATCTCCCAAAGACAAGCCGGGCACTCCAACTCCTTGCAATCCGCCTGCGGAACCAGCTCCCGAAAACGCTACAACTGTAAACGAGAAAGGGCATCCACAATAGCATTAAAAACTCCTGGAACATGAACTGCGATAATCCACGCATTAATAGACAAACATCGCAACACTAAAAACTGCAGCAGCTTGACAACCGGGGGTGACGAAGCCGACAAACTATTAATTGCCTGCACCACCCCCAGATTATTACAATGAAACTACACCTTTTTGTTCGCAAACCTCTCAGCCCACAACACCACGGACATCACTATTGGAAACCGCTCCAACAATGCCAAATTTTTACCCACCTTTTTTCCACCCACAAAGCCGGCCACCGCCCTGCACAGTACGAAAATCAGTATGAAAATCAACGTTATTAACGACTTCCTCCTTAACCAACGTCCTCCCATTGTACTCTTCCAGAAATCTCGCCCACGCATTCCAAATCTCCTCGCAACTCCTTACCCAGCCAAATAAATTGGTGAGGGATCGCACCCCCGCTGTTGCCGCCGCCTCCAAACGCCTGCAGAAGACCCGTCCCATCGGCATAATTCTGCACGCAAAGTTAAGCTTCCTCAGCAGGGATTGCAAATCCCTCAACCTGATTTTTGGCGCCCGTCTCGCACAACTAACGTCTAACCTTAAATTACCCAACTTGTCCTCTGGCAATCTACACTCCATTTTAACCGTGTCAATCACAATCCCCAAGAAACACAACTCGGTCGCCGGACCTTCCGTCTTTTCCTCTGCTAATGGGACCCCAAACTCCCCAAAAACTCACTGAATCGTGTGCAACAATAACAAACACTCCCGCGAACCTGACGGGCCCAAGCACAAAAAGTCATCTAAATAGTGGATAACCGAAGAACACTCCGAAACCTCCACAATAGCCCACTCCAGAAATGAACTGAACATCTCAAAATAGGCACAAGACAATGAGCACCCCATCGGCAAGCACCAATCCACAAAATAACTCCCCTCCCAAAAACAACCCAACAAGTGCAGGCTCTCGGGATGAACCGGTAACAACCGAAAAGCCACCTCGATATTGGTCTTAGCTAATAGCGTCCCCGGACCTAACTTCCTAACTCAATCAACAGCCGCGTCAAATGACGTATAAACCACTGAACAAAGCTCAGGATCAATACCGTCATTGACCAACGCACCTCTTGGAAAGGACAGGAGGTATATGAGCCGTTCAGCTCCTTCTTGGGCACGACCCCCAAAGGTGATACCTTCAAGTTCGCCAACAGCAGCTCCGAAAACAGACCCGCCATCCGACCTAACACCACCTCCTTTGCTATTTTTTCCGAAAATACCTCCGGGTGCCGCCTTCAAATTCTTATGAACCACCAGACCCGTCAACGATTTTGATTGGATGTAAAAACCCTCCCTAAAACCACTCTCCAACAACCTCGTCGCTTCCCGATTCAGGTACCTACTTAGGAACCGCGCCATCTTTTCCACCTGAACTGGCGTCCGTCCCTTTTCCAGCATTATCCCCCCCTTTCTGTCTACCCCCTTTGAAGCATCTACTCGCTCCATCGGAACCGCCGCATGTGGTGCATTCATGTTTAAACTTACACTTGGCACCAAATTTAAGTTTCCTTCACTGAACAGGAAACACAGCCCTTTCGCCACCGCCGCTGCGAAATTACTCTGTCCTGACCCGCTAGCCTTTCCCCGAAAGGACTGCCCACTTCGCAAAGGAGCTGAAACCCATAGCCAAAGCCCAGTATCCTTGTGGTCCCAACTGATGTTGGGCCACACCGCCTTCCTCTGTCTAAATTGCTCGTCGTATCGTAACCATCCCATACCCCCGTAAACCTGATACTCTTCCCCTATCGCATCCATGTAACAAAACACCGAACAACACTCCGGCGTCTTCTCCCCGATAATGCTTGCCAAGATCACAAACGCCTGCAACCAATTTGCAAACGTTTGTGGAATTTAACGATAACGCCACTTCTCTTCCTCCTCTTTTTTCCCCTCGTACTTCTTCCCCCTATCTAGATTAAATCTCTCTAAAGGGAGCAGCGAAAATATCTCAACGTACTCCCCTTTCCAAATCCTCTCTCTCACCTCCTGCTTTAGGTGTGCCCCCAATGGACCCTCAAAACATACATACACCTTGCCCTTGGCCGCATCATCTACCTTTGGCCTGTTGTCCTCCCATCACACCTAGGTCTGAACCGATACCGACTCCGCCGGCCTGCCTGCTACACCAGCAACAGGCACCCTACTCCCATGCCCCAACCCCCAGGCTGGTAGCGGCGATGACCCCCAGCCCCCAAACTAGCTAACCACCCCGCCAATCCCCCCAATAATTGTCCTAGGCCCATTCCCAAGTCCCCTGGATGTCCCGCACCCCCGACGCCCCCGAAGCGCTAAGCAAAGAAAGAACAGGAACCCAAGCAATCTCACACAGCTGCACAGGCGCTGTGACTCCCGTAGCCGCTGTGCCTGCATCCAGTGGCTCCAGGTCCCTGTCGTCCACGTCCCTGGAAGTACTTGCCCCGCCGTCCCTGGCCATGGAACTTGATGCATCTTCCACACTCGATGTTCTCTGGCACCTCTCCAAGATGACTCCTGCCACGTGGGGGTGTGTGTCCTCTTTCTTGTTCTTCATCAGCCCGGGACCTGTGCACATCCCTGGAGGCTCCCTGCACAGCCCGCTCGTCCCCTGCCCTGCTCCCAAGCCAAGTGGCATCCCCTGCAGAGGCCCTAACAGGAGGATCCACAGAGTCTGGTCCCGATCCTGCCGACACTGAAGAGAGCTAGGAGGAAGCGCTGAACTCCCCGCTCAGCACTGGGTCACGCCGCTGCCTACCTGAGGACTGCTGCGCTGCTCCCTGCCATGGAGGGTCCCTGGAGGGGCTCCGCATTCGGCGCCTGACCCGAGGGGTTTCATCGGGGCTGAAGCGCGCCGGAGGCCGGACCCGCCACGCCACGGCCCCTTCTTCAGGAGTTACCATCGGAATGGCCACCGGAGGTCCCTGTAGCAGACTTCCCAACTGCTCTCGAAACCAGCTGGGCCCCCTCGCCTCCGCCTCCATACAAATCCTGACCAGCATTTCTTCCACGAACATGGTGAGTAGCGATGCTTTTTGCCTGTCCACTCGCTGTTCACTTAACCAAAATGGCTACTGCCCCCACCTACACCCCTCTATTTAAAGCCTCCTATCACTCCCCCTTTAGCTGCCCTGACAACTCCCTCCACTACCACTACTGGGCCGTTAACCCCTTCACTGCCTCCTCTTCGCCACCCAAACCCCATCATGCTGGCCTCCCCTCAGCTGCGCCCCAGTCCGGCCACACTTGATTCTCAGTGTGTTTCAGGCTCACAGGAGCTAGACAAATGGATTGCAGGGTAAATTAAAGCTCTGATCATATGTATAGGTATGGGTTCTGGTTGGGTCACAGCTTGCAGCCTTAATGCAGTTTTTTAAAAATTAAGTTACTTTATCGGAATACCCCTTTAAGGTCCAGATGGGTGTTACCATTTGGGGATGTATCCAGTCTGATACTGTGTAATTAGTGCTGTCGGTGTCGGACTGTGCAGGGACACAGTAGGAACAATAAAGGAATGGTACATCACAGAATCATAAGAAAAGATGCTCCAGAATTGTTATTACATGGGGAATGCAAGTCGTTACTAAAACAGGCATGTCAGGAGAGGTTTCTGGTTCCTTTTTAAACGATACATTCTGTGTCTACAGGCTCTCAATTATGTCAAGGGAGGAGGAGGGGAAATTATTTTTCACAACCCCAACCTTGGCACATCATAACTATGAGAAAGTAAGTGCATGTGCTGAAATGTATGTGTGTCACAGTGCATACAGTATGTACGTGTTTTTGTGTGAGTGTAGGAATGGGTTTGTGTTTACATCACCATGTGAACTCCGCCATTTTATCTGGGATCCTGATATGCTGATGAAAAAAGCTGAATAGTAAAGTATTGAAAACTATTATAGGGACATTGTAGAAGAACTAAGTTCCAGAATGGAATCTGGGCGGTTGACCGCTTGACACACGACTGTTAAAGAAGTTGTCCTGTTTCAGGAGAAAATCAGACAGCACATGCGACCTGGCTGCAGTAAAGAATAGCTCTTATTTATCCAACTGAATGTCGCCACTCCAGTTCTTCTGGCAGGGAACTGCTCCCCTGGCTGCAGTAATGTCACATCGACATGTGACCACTGCAGCCAATCACTGTCCACTTCAGTGGACATCTGAGGCTAGTGATTGGCTGCAGCAGTAACATGTTAACCCCTTCACGCCCAGTGCCGTAATAGTACGGCACTGCGTGAAGGGGCTTGACGCCCGGTGCCGTAGTACTATGGCACGCTGATCGGGCGGGTGCAGGAGCTGCGCCCGCCCAATCAGCTGCAGGGGGCCGGCTGTTCCCAGTAGCCGGACCCCTGCTGCGTACGCCCACATCGGTTAAAACACGGATGCGGGCGTATTAACCCTCAATGTGCCGCGGTCAGCACTGACCACGGCACATGCGATGCGGGCGTGGGCAGAGAGAGTCCATCGGGTCCCCGCGCTGCTGTGACGGGGACCCGATCGCTTGGATGGCAGCCCGATGCCTTCCTTAGGCATCGTGGTTGCCATCCCTGCGTGCCTGTGCGATCCAGCCCCCTGGATTGCACAGGAAGCAGGCTGTAAGTGTATTATAAGCCAAAACAGCTATTTTTTTTCACCTTGACTCACAAAAAGTGTAATACCAAGCGATCAAAAAAGTCTTATGTACCCCAAAATTGTACCAATGAAAACATCACCTCATCCCACAAAAAATGAGCCCCCACATAAGACAATAACTCAAAAAAATAAAAATCAATGGCTCCCGCAAACCAATCCATCAAAGTCTGTGCTGCAAAATCCATATGGCGCTCCTGCCATCTGCCCCCACAGCAGTTTACCACCACATATGGGGTGTTGCTGTATTCAGGAGAAAATGGGGAACAAATTATGGGGTGCTTTTCTCCTGTTACCCCTTATGAAAATGAAAAATTTGGGGCTAAAGCAACATTTTATTGGAAGAAATGAAACTTTTTGTTTTCACAGCCAAGTGTTTCCAAATTCCGTAAAAAGCTTAGGGGGTCAAAGTGGTCAGTACCCCAATTAATATATTCTTTGATGGGTGTAGTTTCCAAAATGGGGTCACTTTTTGAGGGTTTCCACTGTACGGGTACGTCAGGGTCTCTCAATTACAAAATGGTGCCCAAAAACCTTTCTAGCAAAATCTGCCTCCAAAATCTGTATGGCGCTCCTTTCCTTCTGACCACTGCCACAAACTCATAGAGACGTTTACCACCACATATGGGGTATTTCTGTAAACTGCAGAATCAGAGCAATGTATATTGAGGTTTAGTTTGCTGTTAACCCTTGCTGTGTTGCAAGAAAAAAATTATTAACATGAATAATCTACCAAAAAAGTGAAATTTTGAAATTTTACCTCCATTTTCCTTTAATTCTTGTGGAACACCTCAAGGGTTAACAAAGTTTGTAACGTCAGTTTTTTATAATTTGAGGGGCCCCTCAAAACCACTTTATATCTCAGAATGGCTTGGATAAGTAAAAGCGTTCCAAAGTTATTACCACATAAAGTGACACATGTCAGATTTGCAAAAAATGGCCTGGGCAGGAAAGGTGAAAACAGGTCCAGGGTTGAAGGGGTTAATGTGATGTATCCGCTGCCAGGTAAACAGACCCCTGCCAGGAGAACTGGAGTGCCAGTATGGGAACTGTCAGGTAAGTAACAAGCTATTCTTTACTGGGGGTGGATCACATGTATTGTTTGATTTGCTCCTGAAGGGCTAATTGCATTTTTATGGCTAATACCTTAGGGCCATGTAGGTGCCTCCACCCTGCTATAAATCCCATACATTCCTAGATATCACAAGGAGGATGACTGAAATATTACTATCCATTATCAACATCCTACTAATGGTCACTGTCATTAACCACAGATACTTTTTATATCTGTTTGTATGTACTAGAGTTGGGCGAATGTTTGAAAAATTTGATTCGGCAACTTTGCCAAAGTTCTCCAAGAAATTCGCACAACAGGTATACCCAGGCCAATCTGCGGGCAGGTTGTGGCCATATTGTGGTGAAGAACCACGTGGCCAATAAGCCCGCAACTGCCTTTCATTTAATAATGAAGACTGCACTGTATAGTCGGTCTTCATTATTAATGGCCGAATGGCACCTTTTATGCACCAGGGGCTGTTTGCTGGTGTGGAGTGTGGCTGGTTAGGTGGGGGCACAATAATAATATTATTGCTGTACTGGCCTGCAATCTCCTGCAGGTTATTTGACAGTAAACACTGAATATTAATCAGCCCTGACATACCCACTTCTCCAACCCCAGTGCTCTCCTGCCCTACAGGTGGGAGCCCTTCTTCTGCCATCTGCTTTTCCTCCTTTTCCACATCATCTAATATTGATGACAATATGTCATCAGGAACATTCAGCTCCTCCTCTCTCTGCATCTTGCTGACTTTTCTAGAACATGGAGACTTTGAAGGATGATTTGGAAGAAGTAAAGTCAGCAAAAGATGAGGGGTGCAGACTGGATGGTATTGGTTGGCACGCTGGCAGTGGAATAATAAAGGCTTGCATCTTATTGGTATTGAATTACATATCTGTCACGAACGTGCCTGCATCAGGTTGTAGGCGTTCAGCTAGACTTTCAAAAGTGACATAATTTGACTTCCCCTCAGCTGTTGCAGGTGTGGTGATTATCTTTCCCCTATGTATCCCTCCCTCTCCCAGTATCCCTTGCGGTTTATACTTTCTGCTGACATTGTTGTGTGTGGTGTGGATCTCGGCTGAGATCCGGTTGCTGCAATATCTGCATTAAGATAAGTGTCATTTTCCCTTTTGTGTTTATCCTACTTTTCCCTGTTGTGGTTTTGCCTTCTGGAGTCTCCTGTTCGTCCGTCCTTTTGGAGGAACGGATTGGCTCCTTCCCCTGTCACTAATGGCAGGGTTCTCTAGGGTCAGGTGTTATTAGGTTCCTGTGTATAAACTCTCCTACCACCAAAACCTGTTCATACTGGTAGTCAGCCAGGGCCTAGTTTTAGGGTTTCCTACAGGAGGTGACCGTTTCCCTTGTTTGGTCCTTTTCCCTTCCCTCTTACGCTTGGTGTGGCTATACCCTCCACACCAGAGCGTGACATTATAAATAGAGATGAGCGAGTAGTGTTCGATCGAGCCGGTATTCGATCGAATACTACGCCTATTTCGGCATACTC
>ONZH01027087.1:0-22806 GCA_900303285.1 Rhinella marina
TGACAGTTTAACTGCAGGACGAGAATGCTCGTCCTGGTGCGTTAAGTACCTGCAAGTTAGGACGAGCATTCTCGTCCAAGGTCCTGAACGTGTTAATGTGCCGCCATCAGACCTCAGATCAGCGTATTGTGCCGCCATCAGACCTCAGATCAGCGTATTGTGCCACCATCAAACCTCAGATCAGCAGAATGTGCCCCATCAGACCTCAGATCATCAGAATGTGCCCCCATCAGACCTCAGATCAGCAGAATGTGCCCCCATCAGACCTCAGATCAGCAGAATGTGCCCCCATCAGACCTCAGATCAGCGTATTGTGCCGATATCAGACCTCAGATCAGCGTATTGTGCCGCCATCAGACCTCAAATCAGCGTATTGTGCCCCCATCAGACCTCAAATCAGCGTATTGTGCCCCCATCAGACCCCAGATCAGCAGAATGTGCCCCATCAGACCTCAGATCAGCAGAATGTGCCCCCATCAGACCTCAGATCAGCAGAATGTGCCCCCATCAGACCTCAGATCAGCTTAATGTGCCCGCCATCAGACCTCAGATCAGCGTATTGTGACGCCATCAGACCTCAGATCAGCGTATTGTGCCCCCATCAGACCTCAGATCAGCAGAATGTGACCCCATCAGACCTCAGATCGGGCTTAATGTGCCATCAGACCTCAGATCGGCGTATTGTGCCCCCATCAGACCTCAGATCAGCAGAATGTGCCCCCATCAGACCTCAGATCAGCAGAATGTGCCCCCATCAGACCCCAGATCAGCAGAATGTGCCCCATCAGCCCTCAGATCAGCAGAATGTGCCCCCATCAGACCTCAGATCGGCGTATTGTGCCCCCATCAGACCTCAGATCAGCAGAATGTGCCCCCATCAGACCTCAGATCAGCAGAATGTGCCCCATCAGCCCTCAGATCAGCAGAATGTGCCCCCATCAGACTTCAGATCAGCGTATTGTGACGCCATCAGACCTCAGATCAGCGTATTGTGCCCCCATCAGACCTCAGATCAGCAGAATGTGCCCCCATCAGACCTCAGATCAGCAGAATGTGACCCCATCAGACCTCAGATCGGCTTAATGTGCCATCAGACCTCAGATCGGCGTATTGTGCCCCCATCAGATCTCAGATCAGCAGAATATGCCCCCATCAGACCTCAGATCAGCAGAATGTGCCCCCATCAGACCCCAGATCAGCAGAATGTGCCCCATCAGCCCTCAGATCAGCAGAATGTGCCCCCATCAGACCTCAGATCGGCGTATTGTGCCCCATCAGACCTCAGATCAGCAGAATGTGCCCCCATCAGACCTCAGATCAGCAGAATGTGCCCCCATCAGACCTCAGATTCAGCAGAATGTGCCCCCATCAGACCTCAGATCAGCAGAATGTGACCCCATCAGACCTCAGATCGGCTTAATGTGCCATCAGACCTCAGATCGGCGTATTGTGCCCCCATCAGACCTCAGATCAGCAGAATGTGCCCCCATCAGACCTCAGATCAGCAGAACGTGCCCCCATCAGACCTCAGATCAGCAGAATGTGCCCCCATCAGACCTCAGATCATCAGAATGTGCCCCCATCAGACCAATCAGATCAGGCTTAATATGCCCCCATCAGACCTCAGATCAGCGTATTGTGCCCCCATCACACCTCACATCAGCGTATTGTGCCCCATCAGACCCCAGATTAGCAGAATGTGCCCCATCAGACCTCAGATCAGCAGAATGTGCCCCCATCAGACCTCAGATCAGCAGAATGTGCCCCCATCAGACCTCAGATCAGCTTAATGTGCCATCAGACCTCAGATCGGCGTATTGTGCCCCCATCAGACCTCAGATCAGCAGAATGTGCCCCCATCAGACCTCAGATCAGCAGAATGTGCCCCCATCAGACCCCAGATCAGCAGAATGTGCCCCATCAGACCTCAGATCAGCAGAATGTGCCCCCATCAGACCTTAGATCGGCGTATTGTGCCCCCATCAGACCTCAGATCAGCAGAATGTGCCCCCATCAGACCTCAGATCAGCAGAATGTGCCCCCATCAGACCCCAGATCAGCAGAATGTGCCCCATCAGCCCTCAGATCAGCAGAATGTGCCCCCATCAGACCTCAGATCGGCGTATTGTGCCCCCATCAGACCTCAGATCAGCAGAATGTGCCCCCATCAGACCTCAGATCGGCTTAATGTGCCATCAGACCTCAGATCGGCGTATTGTGCCCCCATCAGACCTCAGATCAGCAGAATGTGCCCCCATCAGACCTCAGATCAGCAGAATGTGCCCCCATCAGACCCCAGATCAGCAGAATGTGCCCCATCAGCCCTCAGATCAGCAGAATGTGCCCCCATCAGACCTCAGATCGGCGTATTGTGCCCCCATCAGACCTCAGATCAGCAGAATGTTCCCCCATCAGACCTCAGATCAGCAGAATGTGCCCCATCAGCCCTCAGATCAGCAGAATGTGCCCCCATCAGACTTCAGATCAGCGTATTGTGACGCCATCAGACCTCAGATCAGCGTATTGTGCCCCCATCAGACCTCAGATCAGCAGAATGTGCCCCCATCAGACCTCAGATCAGCAGAATGTGACCCCATCAGACCTCAGATCGGCTTAATGTGCCATCAGACCTCAGATCGGCGTATTGTGCCCCCATCAGACCTCAGATCAGCAGAATGTGCCCCCATCAGACCCCAGATCAGCAGAATGTGCCCCATCAGCCCTCAGATCAACAGAATGTGCCCACATCAGACCTCAGATCGGCGTATTGTGCCCCCATCAGACCTCAGATCAGCAGAATGTGCCCCCATCAGACCTCAGATCAGCAGAATGTGCCCCCATCAGACCTCAGATCAGCAGAATGTGCCCCCATCAGACCTCAGATCAGCGTATTGTGCCGCCATCAGACCTCAGATCAGCGTATTGTGCCGCCATCAGACCTCAGATCAGCGTATTGTGCCCCCATCAGACCTCAAATCAGCGTATTGTGCCCCCATCAGACCCCAGATCAGCAGAATGTGCCCCATCAGACCTAAGATCAGCAGAATGTGCCCCCATCAGACCTCAGATCATCAGAATGTGCCCCCATCAGACCTCAGATCAGCTTAATATGCCCCCATCAGACCTCAGATCAGCGTATTGTGCCCCCATCACACCTCAGATCAGCGTATTGTGCCCCCATCAGATCCCAGATCAGCAGAATGTGCCCCATCAGACCTCAGATCAGCAGAATGTGCCCCCATCAGACCTCAGATCAGCAGAATGTGCCCCCATCAGACCTCAGATCAGCTTAATGTGCCATCAGACCTCAGATCGGCATATTGTGCCCCCATCAGACCTCAGATCAGCAGAATGTGCCCCCATCAGACCTCAGATCAGCAGAATGTGCCCCCATCAGACCCCAGATCAGCAGAATGTGCCCCATCAGACCTCAGATCAGCAGAATGTGCCCCCATCAGACCTTAGATCGGCGTATTGTGCCCCCATCAGACCTCAGATCAGCAGAATGTGCCCCCATCAGACCCCAGATCAGCAGAATGTGCCCCATCAGCCCTCAGATCAGCAGAATGTGCCCCCATCAGACCTCAGATCGGCGTATTGTGCCCCCATCAGACCTCAGATCAGCAGAATGTGCCCCCATCAGACCTCAGATCGGCTTAATGTGCCATCAGACCTCAGATCGGCGTATTGTGCCCCCATCAGACCTCAGATCAGCAGAATGTGCCCCCATCAGACCTCAGATCATCAGAATGTGCCCCCATCAGACCTCAGATCAGCTTAATATGCCCCCATCAGACCTCAGATCAGCGTATTGTGCCCCCATCACACCTCAGATCAGCGTATTGTGCCCCCATCAGATCCCAGATCAGCAGAATGTGTCCCATCAGACCTCAGATCAGCAGAATGTGCCCCCATTAGACCTCAGATCAGTAGAATGTTCCCCCATCAGACCTCAGATCAGCTTAATGTGCCGCCATCAGACCTCAGATCAGCGTATTGTGCCACCATCAGACCTCAGATCAGCGTATTGTGCCACCATCAAACCTCAGATCAGCAGAATGTGCCCCCATCAGACCTCAGATCAGCAGAATGTGCCCCCATCAGACCTCAGATTAACAGAATGTGCCCCCATCAGACCTCAGATCAGCGTATTGTGCCCCCATCAGACCTCTGATCAGCGTATTGTGCCCCCATCAGACCTCAGATCAGCAGAATAAGCCCCCATCAGACCTCAGATCAGCCCACCCAGCCACAGAAGGTTAAAATAAAAACCTTTCTTACCTGTCCTGCGCTGCGGCTGCACTTCGGTCCGGCGCGCCGCTCTCTTTCCTGGCCGGCGCAGACTATGACCTGACGCTGCGTGTACGTCACCACTATTGTTTTTGTGTGTCAGCAGCAGGCCATCAATCATAATTTTTCAAGGGTGTGTCTGATACACTCCTTTATGTGTAATAAAAGGGGTATTGGAATGCCTGTTCCTTGTAATTTTTGGCAGCCTTTTCCCTTAGTGCATAGGCTTCATGAGTGTCGGAGCCCCACAATTATACCACAATGTGAATGAGGCCCTCCTTTACATGATATACCGGTTCTATGGGAGTGCCTCATCAGACCTCAGATCAGCGTATTGTGCCGCCATCAGACCTCAGATCAGCAGAATCTGCCCCCATCAGACCTCAGATCAGCAGAATGTGCCCCCATCAGACCTCAGATCAGCAGAATGTGCCCCATCAGACCTCAGATCAGCTTATTGTGCCGCCATCAGACCTCAGATCAGCCTATTGTGCCGTCATCAGACCTCAGATCAGCGTATTGTGCTGCCATCAGACCTCAGATCAGCGTATTGTGCCGCCATCAGACCTCAGATCAGCGTATTGTGCCGCCATCAGACCTCAGATCAGCGTATTGTGCCCCCATCAGACCTCAGATCAGCGTATTGTGCCCCCATCAGACCCCAGATCAGCAGAATGTGCCCCCATCAGACCTCAGATCAGCAGAATGTGCCCCCATCAGACCTCAGATCAGCAGAATGTGCCCCCATCAGACCTCAGATCAGCTTAATGTGCCCCCATCAGACCTCAGATCAGCGTATTGTGCCGCCATCAGACCTCAGATCAGCGTATTGTGCCACCATCAAACCTCAGATCAGCAGAATGTGCCCCATCAGACCTCAGATTAGCAGAATGTGCCCCCATCAGACCTCAGATCAGCAGAATGTGCCCCCATCAGACCTCAGATTAACAGAATGTGCCCCCATCAGACCTCAGATCAGCAGAATGTGCCCCCATCAGACCTCAGATCAGCGTATTGTGCCGCCATCAGACCTCAGATCAGAGTATTGTGCCGCCATCAGACCTCAGATCAGCGTATTGTGCCCCCATCAGACCTCAAATCAGCGTATTGTGCCCCCATCAGACCCCAGATCAGCAGAATGTGCCCCATCAGCCCTCAGATCAGCAGAATGTGCCCCCATCAGACCTCAGATCGGCGTATTGTGCCCCCATCAGACCTCAGATCAGCAGAATGTGCCCCCATCAGACCTCAGATCGGCTTAATGTGCCATCAGACCTCAGATCGGCGTATTGTGCCCCCATCAGACCTCAGATCAGCAGAATGTGCCCCCATCAGACCTCAGATCATCAGAATGTGCCCCCATCAGACCTCAGATCAGCTTAATATGCCCCCATCAGACCTCAGATCAGCTTATTATGCCCCCATCAGACCTCAGATCAGCGTATTGTGCCCCCATCACACCTCAGATCAGCGTATTGTGCCCCCATCAGACCCCAGATCAGCAGAATGTGCCCCATCAGACCTCAGATCAGCAGAATGAGCCCCCATCAGACCTCAGATCAGCAGAATGTGCCCCCATCAGACCTCAGATCAGCTTAATGTGCCGCCATCAGACCTCAGATCAGCGTATTGTGCCACCATCAGACCTCAGATCAGCGTATTGTGCCACCATCAAACCTCAGATCAGCAGAATGTGTCCCCACCAGACCTCAGATCAGCAGAATGTGCCCCCATCAGACCTTAGATTAACAGAATGTGCCCCCATCAGACCTCAGATCCGCGTATTGTGCCCCCATCAGACCTCTGATCAGCGTATTGTGCCCCCATCAGACCTCAGATCAGCAGAATAAGCCCCCATCAGACCTCAGATCAGCCCACCCAGCCACAGAAGGTTAAAATAAAAACCTTTCTTACCTGTCCTGCGCTGCGGCTGCACTTCGGTCCGGCGCGCCGCTCTCTTTCCTGGCCGGCGCAGACTATGACCTGACGCTGCGTGTACGTCACCACTATTGTTTTTGTGTGTCAGTAGCAGGCCATCAATTATAATTTTTCAAGGGTGTGTCTGATACACTCCTTTATGTGTAATAAAAGGGGTATTGGAGTGCCTGTTCCTTGTAATTTTTGGCAGCCCTTTCCCTTAGTGCATAGGCTTCATGAGTGTCGGAGCCCCACAATTATACCACAATGTGAATGAGGCCCTCCTTTACATGATATACCGGTTCTATGGGAGTGCCTCATCCGTGTAATTTTTGCCAGCACTTGCGCTTAACGTACAAGTAAATCTATGTTTCCTAACAATATTTCCTGTAAAATCGATGTTATCTTGGGTTTTGGGGGGCGTATGTTTGTCATTCCGTAAAAGAGGCGTAATAGAGCCATCATCGTTAATAGCAGACTTCTATTCGGTGTGCAAGATGCATTCAGACATCCTCCCCATGCTGTTCCCTAACCATTTCTGTGGTGTTTCCACTGACGTTTCCCTATGGACCAGACACTCTCCCCTCATCGGAGCAGGGGGTGCCTGGTCTTCTCCTATTGACTTCCATTATACTTGGGTGCTCGGCCGAGCACTCGAGCACCACCTAGTGTTCGGCCAGAGCACCTGAGCACCCGAACATCGGGGTGCTCGATCATCACTAGTAATATTACATCCCTGCACTGCGAGTCCATGCCTCGTTTAATGCATGACAATATCCTGGTGATTGACATTGTATGCTGTTATTTAATCTACAAGCCCAATCCTTTTCTATAAGTGACTCCCCCTGTGGTACCTCCCCTAGGACATATGAAGCACAGAGATTACTACCACCAAGATGCATAACTTTACATTTATCCACATTGAACCTCATTTGCCAAGTTGATGCCCAGTCACTCAGAGTGTCCAAGTCAGCTTGTAGTTTATGGACATCTTCATAGACTGCACAGTACTACATAGTTTAGTGTCATCTACAAAATAGAAATGGTGCTATTAATCCCGTCCTCGATATCAAAGTCAAACATCACAATACTGAGTGGATAAGATCACAAATCTTTATTATGCGCGACTATCTCTCCCTCTGACAACAGGTTAAACTGTGTTGAAACCACATTTTGGCTCCTATCCACACTTTCAGGAGAAGGTGGGCCAGAAGGATAAACAGTAGGTGGCACTACCAAATAGGACAATGAAATGTATATAAAAGGAGTAATATTATTATTGCATGTCTGTTGCAACAATACTACATTTGAAATGCTCCAATTCATTGCATAGTGATACTTTTTGTGGGATAATCCCTTTAAGACTTGTGGAGCAAATGTATAATTGATGGCAGCATCTCTGAACATTTACATAACATTAGCGCATAGTATGTCACGAAGGGGGTCTGGGTGGGGTAGCTTAGGGTTAATAGGTCAGAGTTTGCAGTTCCTGGGCTTCATTGGTATTGGTTGGGGGTGGGTGGTATAAAAAAGTGAGTAGGGAGGGATCAGGGTTGCCAGCAATTTCCAGCTCCTGCCCTTCCCCCATCCCCCCCTTTTTTTTTACATTTTTCTAACTAATAATTTCAGTGTCACAGCTGGTGGTTGGTAGTCCTTAAAGGGTCATCTTGAAGGTGGGTGCCACATGCCATCTTAGCAACAGCTGGCATGAGGCATTTAGGAAAACAAGTCTCATAATTCTCTGTAGTGTTTACAGTTTTTCTTATACTTTAATTAAGGTTAAAATGATGTTTTATATAGATATGTTCAATGGAGCTGTGGCCGACCACATTGTCACTCCAGTATTTCTTGCAGTGGTTCTTATTTCGTATTTAAATCTTTTTTGAGATAGGGTATGGTCACTTTGGAGATCAGTTGGGGGAAAGGGAATGTTTTTTTATTCTTAATTCAGTATGTGGGAAATCTGTCTAAAAATCTTAATGTAACTAATAATTACATTAATGTCTGTATTAATTAATAATAATGTAACTGATTGTGTTCACAGTCTATGGCAAGCCTACAGTTTAAGATAAATCCACAAACCTGTATTAAAACATTGGGGGGGGGGGGGGTATATATTTCATAAATCTACTGTGACTTAACTAGAAAAGGAAATCTGACAGGTCTAGTCTGATTTAGGATTTCAGGGCATTATTTTGCCAGTAAAGTTAAATACACATTTTGAAAAAAAAATTGAAACACTTGACGGCTCATTTATGAAATCAGATATGTCAGTTTTGTGGAGTAAAAAAGTTGCAAGTCATGGCAACTAAGCCATTTTTTAGATATTTTGTGATCCTCGCCACTTTTCACAGTCGTCTATGTTTAACAGCTAAAACTGAGTTTGCACCTGGAATATGGCTAATTTACTATGTGCGACTTTTGCAAAAGTCACAACCTAATCCAGGTAACTCCCTGGTGTACTTTTACACATATAGGTATAAACCACATTACACTCACGCCACATATATTATTAAGGTGCACCAGTTCATAAATGCAGTGCAGATACACAAAGCAAAGCCAAACTGAAAAACAACCTTAAATGTTCCATACTCAGATTGATATGACAGGTGTATAATACCCTATCAGTTTACATTTTTAACAAGTCAAGGGACATTTACATAGGCACTAGTATACAACAATGAATGCATTGTAACTGATGACAATAAGAATCTGTAGATTTAGATATTCCATATATCTTTAAGCATATTTATTTAAAAACATGAGGTCTATCGCTAGCTGGTGCCAATATCACCAGCCTGAAAGTCCAAGATGTGAAAGGACATCAGTTTACAGGAGAGCCGCCATACATCCCACGAGTGCAGCCACCATACATTCTGTGTGTTTACTACCAGAATAATGATAAGTAATGGCAATACCCACCTTCCCTCCCTCCTGAAGCCACAACTCCAGGTCCTTGCTAGGTACTTTCTGTTGAGGGGTCATTTTCATTCCGATCTCCTCCCAGTATATACATTATAATGGCATCCTAATTTCTTTGAGAGGATTCACAGTAATTCTGTGGGTTAAATCCTTGCAGTCCTGCCTATCAGGCTACAAGGAGGACACAAAGTTAACATGGTCTGACTCTTCTTCCCTGAGCTGTGGGAATGCAGAGAACTGCTCCATCTCACAGGCTGACTAAATAAGGACATTCATATAGGAGGCAGAACTTGTCCTGCCTCACATCTCTCAGTCTGGAAGAAATACCAGGGCTCAGCCAGCTGGGCACAGCACAGCAATGTCACCGTCTTTGATAGAAATACTGGAACAGAGATGAAGGTTTTACCAGCTACATGTCAGATGAAGAGATGTAACAGAGCTGAAAGCAGGACTGAGTTTGAAACAATGTATGCAATACCAATTCATAAGGGCTTATTCTATCTATCTATCTATCTATCTATCTATCTATCTATCTATCTATCTATCTAAATTGCAAATTCCACAAACAAGCAGCAGCACAAGTCACAGGTGGATAAGTGGTGCAATTCCTCCTGGCAACGGACAAACGCCAAAGATGGATAACAAACGAAAATGAGGCAGCACTCAAAGGTCGGTGAAAACGTGAAGGACCTTTATTCCCGGAAAATGCGACGTTTCGGCACTCTCATTGGTGCCTTTCTCAAGCAATAACATACTAGTGCAAATAACAACTTAAATACACAAGGTAGGTGGGTCGACAGACCATGTGACACAATTATGTAAATGTGTGTGAAGTCATATCCTGTGTAAACAAATACATGTGCAAACATGTGAAAAGATGTGAAAACAATCAATCAAGTGCATAAGGGAGAGTGGGAATAATCATATTCCAACTCCCCATAGTGTATATTGGCATAAACGACATATATATGTACATATTGACAATAGCATATCAGAACATAGTATCTACAGCGTGATACACATCATCAAAGTGAATACAAATGCAAGCAGTGATCATGTCATTAAAAAACCAGCAACAAAAGATGCTTTTACCTAAAACTTAGAGAACATCATCCGATGGGGAAGGCTGACATGACAAAAAATTAAGCGTCCCACCACACGAGATTTGTGTGTATAGACGTCACGGTCACATGACCAGAGTTCCGATCATGTGATCTGTGACATCACAAAATAGGGGGTCAGGGGATGGAACTTAACTCCGCCCCAAATGCCCATAAATCGCTACACAATGTGATGAGAGACCACACGGGTGATGTAGGTAGCCCTGGATCAAATGATTTAGTATGACCGCTTTTGGAATAGGGGGCGCTAGATATCAAAACCAGATAGGTATGTAAATGTATATAACAAATTATGTAAGCCCTAAGGTAAAGGTGCACCAAGAGTATTTCTAATCGGCCAAAGTCAAGCCACAGGGTGTGTAACCCAAGTGTTGTATACAGTTATATCAATCAGGCTTCCATAACACCCCATAAGTGCAGGCCACTAAAATGGGTATCTAGGTGAGACAAAAAGGTAGCAAAAATAAAAATAAAGGTAAAAATACGTCTTGATGCTTCCCCATACTGATGATCTTCGGATACCAAAATGATAACCAAAATCTGCAATGAGAAGAGTAAAATGTAAGTACATGGCACTAGTAATCACTCATATTTCCAAATATCCGAGGATAGGATCCCCTGGATGTAGAGACATCTCACAGAAAAATACTCAAATTGAAGTCAGCATTTAGGCCATTAGGTCTAACAGTATTAAGCCTATAAATCCATTGTAATTCCAGTTCCCTATCACCCCCTCTGTTCAGAGGTGGAACATGGTCAAGAACCAGGAACCTGAAATCCCTTTCAGTATGTCCTGCCTCAAGGAAGTGTCTGGGAACCGGGAGGTCCTTGCGTTTTTTACGAATTGAATATCGATGCTGTGTCATCCTGCTTGTGATGGGGATGCATGGATATCAACCATGGATTATGATAATCTTATGGCCTTATAGTCCCACTTAGTTGGTATACACAGTATGGGTCTACACACTGGTGGTCCACTGTGGTTTGGGCGCTCTCTGTGGTTGCCCTTGGAGATTGCCCTGCCGCTTGATCGGGACCACTTGTCTACTGATGGTGGCCGAGTGTTCCTCATGACACCGTGGGTGTGTCCCGGTCTCCTTCCGCATACGAGTTATGTGGATTGGGGACATGGGAGACCCGGGATAGCTGTGGTATACAACACTTGGGTTACACACCCTGTGGCTTGACTTTGGCCGATTAGAAATACTCTTGGTGCACCTTTACCTTAGGGCTTACATAATTTGTTATATACATTTACATACCTATCTGGTTTTGATATCTAGCGCCCCCTATTCCAAAAGCGGTCATACTAAATCATTTGATCCAGGGCTACCTACATCACCCGTGTGGTCTCTCATCACATTGTGTAGCGATTTATGGGCATTTGGGGCGGAGTTAAGTTCCATCCCCTGACCCCCTATTTTGTGATGTCACAGATCACATGATCGGAACTCTGGTCATGTGACCGTGACGTCTATACACACAAATCTCGTGTGGTGGGACGCTTAATTTTTTGTCATGTCAGCCTTCCCCATCGGATGATGTTCTCTAAGTTTTAGGTAAAAGCATCTTTTGTTGCTGGTTTTTTAATGACATGATCACTGCTTGCATTTGTATTCACTTTGATGATGTGTATCACGCTGTAGATACTATGTTCTGATATGCTATTGTCAATATGTACATATATATGTCGTTTATGCCAATATACACTATGGGGAGTTGGAATATGATTATTCCCACTCTCCCTTATGCACTTGATTGATTGTTTTCACATCTTTTCACATGTTTGCACATGTATTTGTTTACACAGGATATGACTTCACACACATTTACATAATTGTGTCACATGGTGTCACGCGAGGTCGGCGTCGCGCTCCCTCTGCACGACATCGCCGGACCTCTCCGCCCCCCTAGAGACGAGCAATAGGGAATTGAAGTGCTGGTCTTGTCAGCCAGCACTTCATGAGTTAATTCTCTGTTTGGGTTTAGCCATGTGGTGCTGATCACACCACATGGCTACTTTACATATTGTTTGGACAGCTTGCTCCGCCTCAGGTCATGTGATGCTGGCCACATCACATGATCCTGGGCGGGCTATTTAAAGATGGCAACTGCCTCACTCAGATGCCTGTGATTTGCTTACACCATTGATCAGTGCTTGTGCGTTCTCAGTTTGGATTGTTTACTTGGATTTGGATTTCGGACTTTGGACTTTTGACTTCCCTCTGCTTGACCCCTCGGTATTTACGTGACCTCCTGTGTTTTGACCCTGCTAGCTGACCATTCTATATTGTGTTTTGTTACGTCTGTGTTTTTTCTGTCCCTGTGTACCCTCTCCCTTCCTGCGCACTTATACAGTGTAGGGACCGCCTTCGTGGTTGTCCGCGGCTACCTAGGGCCGTTTGAGGCAAGTAGGCAGGGAGAGAAGGAGGGGTTAGCTCAGGGCACACTACCCTTGTCTACCCCCTCGTGACAGAATCACAGGCCCAACTTATGGATCAGTTGCGGGCCCTCACGGAGCAGGTCCAGGGTATGGCTCAAGCTCTGCAGGGCCTGGCTGATAGGCTCCAACATCAGGAGCAGCTACTATCCTCCTCAGTAGTGGCCCCTTCCACTTCCAATCCTAGTGTGCAACCTCATATTAAGCTGCCGGATCGGTTTTCTGGAGATCGAAAATTTTTTAATTCCTTTAAGGAGAGTGTCAAGCTCTATTTTGATCTACGTCCTCATTCCTCGGGCACCGAGCAGCAGCGGGTCAAAATAATTATTTCTCTGCTGCAGGGTGATCCGCAGGAGTGGGCATTTGCGTTACCCCCAGACTCCCCTAGCCGTCAGACGGTGGACGCCTTTTTCAGGGCTCTTGGGTTACTGTATGAGGAGCCTGACTTGACGGCTGTTGCTGAAGCCCAGCTCAGGGACATTCGCAGGGTAACCGTCCTGTG
The DNA here is from genome assembly GCA_900303285.1 of Rhinella marina. Lineage (NCBI taxonomy): Eukaryota > Metazoa > Chordata > Amphibia > Anura > Bufonidae > Rhinella > Rhinella marina. The sequence continues at coordinate 13,193 of ONZH01027087.1, forward strand.
GAGGATTATTGTGCGGAGTTTAGGAGGTGGTGTGTTTCTTCTGGTTGGAATGACCTGGCTTTAAGAAGCCAGTTTAGGGCAGGGCTTTCTGACCAACTGAAGGACCTTCTCGTGGGCTATCCTACTCCTGACTCCTTAGAAGCGACCATGACCCTAGCAGTCAGGTTGGACCGTCGGGTGAGAGAGAGACGGAAGGAACGGTCAAGCACTCCTCCTGTGGCCATCCTGCCTGAGAATCCTATGCCAGGTCCATCTTCCACCAGGGTTCCGGAGGAGCCCATGCAGTTAGGAGGAACCTTAAGGGAACAGAGACGTCTGAAGGGAGCCTGCTTTTACTGCGGTGAGATGAACCATTGGCTCCAGCAGTGTCCCAAGCTTCCGCCCTCTAGGAGATCCCCAGCGGGGAGTAAGGTAACTCCAGCGGTGGTAAGGAGGAAAATTTTACTACCTATCTCTGTTACCTATGACCAACTTAAGGGGGTTGGTCAAGCATTTGTTGATTGTGGTTCCGCTACTAATTTTATTAATTTCGATTTTGTACAATCAGTGGGTATACCGATAGTCCCTCTAAGGGAGATTATTCAAATTGTGGCCCTCGACTCCACCCCATTGCGCAATGGGAGAGTGGAGTTTTGTACTCCTGACGTCACCCTAACTGTGGGAATCTCCCATTCTGAGACTTGTTCCTTTCTGGTTTTAAAGGATTTACCTGCTGACCTCGTGTTAGGGCTGCCATGGTTACAGGCTCACAACCCTGTGATCAACTGGCCAGCAGGTGAATTAGAAAAATGGGGACATGATTGTGTCAATTGTTGCAAATCTGTACTGCAGCTAGGAGGTACCGCGGAGTCTCTCGTCCTACCCGAATTTATCAGAGAGTTTTCGGATGTCTTCTCCATGTCGGAGACTGATTTCCTTCCTCCTCACCGGCAGTACGATTGTGCCATTGACATAATGGAGGGATCCAAGTATCCCAAGGGCCGCATTTATAATCTCTCCACTCCTGAGCGACAATGTATGAGGGATTATCTTAAGGAGAGCCTGGCCAAGGGTCACATTCGGCCTTCAGTCTCTCCAATGGGGGCAGGTTTCTTCTTTGTTGGCAAGAAGGATGGAGGATTGAGGCCCTGTATTGATTACCGGGAACTAAACAAGATCACGGTTAAGAACAGGTACCCGCTGCCCCTTATCCCTGATTTACTGAATCAGGTTCAGGGTGCCTGCTGGTTCTCTAAATTAGATTTGAAGGGGGCATACAACCTGATCAGAGTCAGAGAGGGAGACGAATGGAAGACGGCATTCAACACCCCTGAAGGTCATTATGAGTACTTAGTAATGCCCTTTGGGTTGAGTAATGCACCCGCCGTCTTCCAAAATTTTGTTAATGATATTTTCAGAGCATTTATTGGGAGATTTATGATTGTTTATATTGACGATATTCTTATTTTCTCTGCTGATTGGGAATCCCACGTCTCCCACACCAGACAGGTACTGAAGGTTTTGCGTGAAAATAAGCTTTTTGTCAAAGGGGAGAAATGTATCTTCGGTGTTCAGGAGGTGGCCTTTTTAGGATACATTTTGACCCCTTTCTCGTTCAAAATGGATCCTGTCAAGGTGCAGGCCATCCTTGATTGGGTGCGACCGTCCTCCCTGAAGGCGCTCCAACGATTTTTGGGATTTGCGAACTTTTATCGCAAATTTATTAAAAATTTTTCGTTGGTGGTCAAGCCAATTACTGATCTTACCCGCAAGGGAACCGATCTGGGTAATTGGCCTCCTGCAGCTATTGAGTCCTTTGAAAGGTTAAAGTGGTGTTTTACTAATGCTCCTGTGCTAATCCAGCCGGATCAGAGTAGGCCTTTTGTGGTTGAGGTGGACGCATCTGAGGACGGTGTGGGGGCTGTACTGTCCCAGGGATCTTCCACCTTAACTAATCTTAAGCCATGCGCCTTCTTTTCCCGCAAGTTCTCGCCTGCTGAGAGGAACTATGATATCGGTAATAGGGAGTTATTGGCAATTAAGTGGGCATTTGAGGAATGGCGTCATTTTTTAGAAGGGGCATTACACCGTGTCACGGTCCTCACGGATCATAAGAATTTATTGTTTCTGGAGTCCGCTAAACGTTTGAACCCTAGGCAGGCGAGGTGGGCTTTGTTCTTCACCCGGTTTGATTTTTCTGTTACCTTCAGACCCGGAAGCAAGAACGTTAAAGCGGACGCCTTATCCCGAAGTTTCCAGGCGTATCAACCTCCTGACGCCCCTCCGGAACCCATCCTTCCAGCTGAGATCTTTGTGGCCGCCACCGCACCTGACCTCGCTTCTGAGATCTCGGCAGGACAGCATCTCGCTCCTACTGGTACCCCCAATGACAATTATTTGTGCCGGCTCATTTGCGTTTACGACTGCTGGGTGAGTGTCATAATTCTGTTTTATGTGGACACCCTGGTATCCATGCCACTAAGGAGTTGATTTCGAGGCAGTATTGGTGGCCATCGATTTCCAGGGATATTCAAGCTTTTGTAACTGCGTGTAACACTTGTGCCAGGTCCAAGAATTCTAAGAGACGACCTATGGGTGAGTTACATCCCTTACCCATACCTAGTAGACCTTGGTCACATTTGTCCATGGACTTTATCACGGATTTGCCATGCTCGGAGGGTAAGACTGTGATTTTTGTGGTAGTTGACAGGTTCAGTAAAATGTGTCATTTTATTCCTTTGTGTAAATTACCCTCTGCTAAGGTCTTGGCATCTATATTCATGGATAATATTGTTAAACTGCATGGTGTTCCTGAGAATATCGTTTCTGATAGAGGGGTACAGTTTGTGTCTAGGTTCTGGAGGGCGTTCTGTAATAAGATTAACATTTCTTTGTCCTTTTCATCAGCCTTTCATCCAGAGACTAATGGTCAGACTGAACGTCTCAATCAATCTGTTGAACAATATCTTAGATGTTATGTGGCAGACAACCAACATGTGTGGGTCAGATTCCTGTCTCTGGCTGAGTTTGCCATTAATAACCGTGTCAATTCGTCCTCTGGAGTGTCGCCGTTCTTTTGTAACATGGGTTTCCATCCACGTTTTGGCTCCTTTTTCCCATCTACATCGGTTGTCCCAGAGGTTAATGATTTCTCCCAGGAACTGTGCACAGTTTGGGCACAGGTTCAATCGAACCTGGAAAAGGCCCAAGAGGTTCAAAGGGTTAAAGCTGATAGAAAGAGGTCTAAGGCTGTGAATTTTATGGTTGGGGATAAGGTGTGGTTATCCACTAAGAATCTTAATATGAAGGTTCCATCTTACAAGTTTGCACCGCGTTATATTGGTCCTTACAGGATCACCAAGGTGATCAATCCGGTTTCGTTTGAGTTAGGCTTGCCCGACTCCCTTCGTGTCCATAATGTGTTTCATGTGTCCTTGCTTAAACCTTACGTTGCTCCTGTTGGTCCTGAGGAACAGCCTCCACCTCCGGTTGAGGTAGCGGGAGGTAGAACACGAGATTGCCAGAATCTTGGATGTGAGGAGGGTCCGTAATTCCTTCCAGTACCTCGTACACTGGAGGGGATTTGGACCGGAGGACAGATCTTGGGTGCCGTTGACTAGGATGCATGCCGACTCTCTCATTCGGAATTTCCATCTGCAGCATCCCGATAAGCCTGCTCCCGCTGGTAAGGGTCCGGTGGCCCCTCGTGAAGGGGGGGTACTGTCACGCGAGGTCGGCGTCGCGCTCCCTCTGCACGACATCGCCGGACCTCTCCGCCCCCCTAGAGACGAGCAATAGGGAATTGAAGTGCTGGTCTTGTCAGCCAGCACTTCATGAGTTAATTCTCTGTTTGGGTTTAGCCATGTGGTGCTGATCACACCACATGGCTACTTTACATATTGTTTGGACAGCTTGCTCCGCCTCAGGTCATGTGATGCTGGCCACATCACATGATCCTGGGCGGGCTATTTAAAGATGGCAACTGCCTCACTCAGATGCCTGTGATTTGCTTACACCATTGATCAGTGCTTGTGCGTTCTCAGTTTGGATTGTTTACTTGGATTTGGATTTCGGACTTTGGACTTTTGACTTCCCTCTGCTTGACCCCTCGGTATTTACGTGACCTCCTGTGTTTTGACCCTGCTAGCTGACCATTCTATATTGTGTTTTGTTACGTCTGTGTTTTGTCTGTCCCTGTGTACCCTCTCCCTTCCTGCGCACTTATACAGTGTAGGGACCGCCTTCGTGGTTGTCCGCGGCTACCTAGGGCCGTTTGAGGCAAGTAGGCAGGGAGAGAAGGAGGGGTTAGCTCAGGGCACACTACCCTTGTCTACCCCCTCGTGACACATGGTCTGTCGACCCACCTACCTTGTGTATTTAAGTTGTTATTTGCACTAGTTTGTTATTGCTTGAGAAAGGCACCAATGAGAGTGCCGAAACGTCGCATTTTCCGGGAATAAAGGTCCTTCACGTTTTCACCGACCTTTGAGTGCTGCCTCATTTTCGTTTGTTATCTATCTATCTATCTATCTATCTATCTATCTATCTATCTATCTAATCTACAACATCCAAAGCATTACCTTAGTTCAGTTTGCAATTTACTTCTGCATAGCAGCTTACTTTGACAGGGTTGATCTCCAATAAACTCATGCTGATGCTGTGCTAAAAGGTTATTACTAGTGTTGAGTAAATCGAAGCATCCGAAGTGGAATATGAACTTTAGGAAAAATTTGATTCACCACGATACTAAATTTCCTTGTGCTTCGTGGTAATGAACCAGATTTTTTTCTTAAAATGGCTGCTGCACATGCTACAAAGTCAAAGTAAGAAGTCCGGAAACGCGAGATCACCCACAATGCCGCACAGCCAGTTAATCAGCAGATCCCCTGTGATGTCACAGCTCTATAAAAAGCCTTATCCTGATCCTGCGCGATCTCCACCATTTCACTGTGAACTGAATTTAGGGACAGACATGACAAGCGCTAATGTGCTGGGTTCAGTATTTCAGAAAGCTTTTAATTGTAAAATATTGGATAGAGAGAGTGCAGGGACAGTGTACAGAGATAGAAGGGGGAGTTTTTAGACACTGTAGGGAGTGCATAGCGGGACTGCATGGACAGTGCAGGTTTTATGTAATCGCCGTGTTCATCTTGTTCACCAGCTGCCACAATCCCAGTTAATCTTTTAATTTACACATAAAATTACTATGCCTCAGTAGTAAAATGTGGTGTAATATATCACTGTCTGAATCTTGTTTAACTGCTGGCACACTCACAGTTAATCTTTTAAGTTGTACATAGAATTACTTTGTTTTAGTATTAAAATGCAATGGTATATATCACCATCTGCATCTTGTTGAACCACTGGCACATTGGCAGTTAACAAGCACTTTGCCTGAAAGGAACGTTAAAAATAAATAAATATTTATTACATGTATTGACTAAAACAAAGGTGCAAAAGGCACATTTGTATAACTAAGGGCTCATTCAGATGGCCGTATGCTGTCCACAAAAATACAGATCCGTTTTTTTTTTGTGGAATAGATGCAGACTCATCCACTTCTATGGGGCCCTTTTCTTCCGTTCTACAGCTCCGCAAAACAAATAAAACCTATCCTATACTTGTCAGTGAAAATCAGGACATGGCCTCATTGAAGTCTAGGGGTCAGCAAAAATGCGGAATGCAATCCCTTTTATTTGCAGACATACTGAACTGTCTGCAAAAAAAGCATCCGCATTTTTGTGGATGGCATACGGCCATCTGAATGAGCCCTAAGTCAGGCTAACCAGTGTAGCCTCATAAGGGAGTAAGGCTATTACAGGTGGAATAGCACCTAAATGTTCCCGGGGACTACTTCATCTATATTATATAGGAAGAAGGTTACATATCACGTAATATCACACCAAAAAAGGAACCAACTCCACAGACATTTTATGATTAATAGTAAACTTTATTCCAATATAATGGTATATATTAAAAAACTTACAAAGTTGAATCTTTGAAACATATATATTGTTGCGGTGGAATGTCGCAAAATGAGACACCTAAACCATTGGAGGTAGCGGTGGGAGAACAACCCAGAAACCCCAGTACTCAGAAATCTTATTAAATAAACCAAAAGGTACGCTGCCAACTATAAATGTACACTAAGCTAGAAAGCATGATTGCATGAAACAGAGGCACTATACCAAAATATAAAGATACAAAAAATAATAATATTAACAGGTACCTATGGGTTCGGGGTGACTCACACCGCGACCTCCACCCAACGCCGTTTCGCCAACAGGCTTCTTCCAGGGGATGAAGTACTATGTGGTATGCTCCCTCCCTTTATAGTGTCCGGGACGAGACACAGCCAGGATCAATAAAATAATCATCACCTACACATCGGGGGCACCGAAGAGATCGGAAGATGACGGTGAAGTTGCGCCGGAACAACTGAATCACAAATAACCAACGGTCCCTAGAGATTCCATCTCACCAGCTCTGGGCCCACAGAAGATGGCCGTGCGTTCCACCGTGAAGCACCGCATGGTAACATCATAACATACGATCCCAGCAAAGATGGTCGTGCGTACCACTATAAAGTACATCGCTGGGCCAGCGCTGTGCTCCACAGTGGAATATTGCATATCTAATGTTATCAATCAGATCTCGTCCCGGGCCACTAAAAAGACGGGAGATAGCTAAACAGGATCCAACATAAATAAGAATAAACAATACATACAACTAATACAGCATGGACAATATAGAATGAACAGTTCTCAATATATACACTGGTGTAGAATGAGTAAAAATATGTGTAAAAATATCAAGAAAATATATATTCAATATTAAACTCATGACAATATGTGCAATAACTATATATGAACATATGTAAGTGACCTAAAACCTAAAAAATATATAAAAAATACATATAATATGTAAATATGTGTACCCTAATAAATATCAATACATTCATATAATAATCTATATATTGATCCATAATTCATATATATTACAATAATGTGAAAACGAACAAATAAGTAAAGTGCAAAGTGCAAAGTGCTCCCCAAGTGCAAAAAGTGAAGGTGATGAACAAAAATAAGAATAAAAATTTTTTGAATGTAACACAAAATAAAATAGTGCCAACAATTGAAAAAGATTCTTCATAATATAAAAGTGAAGACGACTGTTTCCTTGTCCTATAAATATATATATGTTGATATATTCTCTCCTTCATCAGTTATCATGATCCCAATTTCCCGATTTATACCGCCTATCTTCATCCAATATTCCAAAAAGGAAAGAGCAATACCATATCTAGAAAAATTATTAAAAGAAATATTATTATATGATTAAAAAAAGAACATATTAAAATAATTATGAACAAAGGTCAGCTGACCCAACCAAGAACAGCACATAGAACAGAGATATACACTCACCGGCCACTTTATTAGGTACACCATGCTAGTAACGGGTTGGACCCCCTTTTGCCTTCAGAACTGCCTCAATTCTTCGTGGCATAGATTCAACAAGGTGCTGGAAGCATTCCTCAGAGATTTTGGTCCATATTGACATGATGGCATCACACAGTTGCCGCAGATTTGTCGGCTGCACATCCATGATGCGAATCTCCCGTTCCACCACATCCCAAAGATGCTCTATTGGATTGAGATCTGGTGACTGTGGAGGCCATTTGAGTACAGTGAACTCATTGTCATGTTCAAGAAACCAGTCTGAGATGATTCCAGCTTTATGACATGGCGCATTATCCTGCTGAAAGTAGCCATCAGATGTTGGGTACATTGTGGTCATAAAGGGATGGACATGGTCAGCAACAATACTCAGGTAGGCTGTGGCGTTGCAACGATGCTCAATTGGTACCAAGGGGCCCAAAGAGTGCCAAGAAAATATTCCCCACACCATGACACCACCACCACCAGCTTGAACCGTTGATACAAGGCAGGATGGATCCATACTTTCATGTTGTTGACGCCAAATTCTGACCCTACCATCCGAATGTCGCAGCAGAAATCGAGACTCATCAGACCAGGCAACGTTTGTCCAATCTTCTACTGTCCAATTTCGATGAGCTTGTGCAAATTGTAGCCTCAGTTTCCTGTTCTTAGCTGAAAGGAGTGGCACCCGGTGTGGTCTTCTGCTGCTGTAGCCCATCTGCCTCAAAGTTTGACGTACTGTGCGTTCAGAGATGCTCTTCTGCCTACCTTGGTTGTAACGGGTGGCAATTTGAGTCACTGTTGCCTTTCTATCAGCTCGAACCAGTCTGCCCATTCTCCTCTGACCTCTGGCATCAACAAGGCATTTCCGCCCACAGAACTGCCGCTCACTGGATGTTTTTTCTTTTTCGGACCATTCTCTGTAAACCCTAGAGATGGTTGTGCGTGAAAATCCCAGTAGATCAGCAGTTTCTGAAATACTCAGACCAGCCCTTCTGGCACCAACAACCATGCCACGTTCAAAGGCACTCAAATCACCTTTCTTCCCCATACTGATGCTCGGTTTGAACTGCAGGAGATTGTCTTGACCATGTCTACATGCCTAAATGCACTGAGTTGCCGCCATGTGATTGGCTGATTAGAAATTAAGTGTTAACGAGCAGTTGGACAGGTGTACCTAATAAAGTGGCCGGTGAGTGTACAAAACCTACAAAAAAGGAGAAAAGGAGATCTCCTCATTAAGACCATTGGGAACAATGCTTTCAAGTTTATGGATCCATCTTACCTCTTTTTGGGCCAGGAGTCTCTTCCAGTTACCTCCTCTAGGTGAGATGAAAACCCGATCGATCCCATGGGCGCGGAATTGTGAACTATCGCAATCGTGGAACTCCTTAAAATGTCTAGGGATAGATTTTAAATTGGACATATCATTTTCACTTTTAGCTCCTTCAATTCCCAAAACATGTTCCCTTATCCGTCTCCTTAGTTCCCGGGACGTCATCCCTACGTATAACTTCTGGCAAGGGCATGTAGCCAAATAAATCACACCCATTGTAGTGCATGTGATATTATAAGTGATCTTGTATTGCTTACCTTTATGCATGAAGTCCAGGACCCTATCAATGTTGGTACAGGCCACACAGTTCCCACAGGGGTAACACCCCCATTTGGGCCCTCTTGAGCCGAATTGTTTCGACAATTGTTCACCTGGATATTCACTCTTAACCAGCATATCTTTTAAGTTCTTTGATCTTCTATATGTAATCGGAGGATAAGATGGGAGTGTCTTACCCAGAATAGGATCCAAACAAAGAATTTCCCAATATTTGGAAAGTGCAGTTCTTAATATTTGCCAGTGGGGCGTGTAAGTTGAAATGAATCTGATCTCATTCATCTGATCCCGTTGTTTTTTCTTCATATTCCTCAACAAATCATCCCTCCTCATGTTTTTCGCTTTATTATATCCTTGTTTGATGTTATTAATAGAATATCCTCTTTCTTGGAACCTCTTCAACAATTCCTCTGAACGCTCCTCAAAAATCTCATTTGTTGAGCAGATTCTCCTCAATCGTAAGAATTGACCATAAGGTATACTTTGAATGAGGTTCTTTGGATGACATGAGTTTGCATGTAGGAGGGCGTTTGTGGATGTTCCTTTTCTAAACAGATCCGTAGTAATCGCCCCATCATTATTCA
>ONZH01027088.1:0-58859 GCA_900303285.1 Rhinella marina
CAACCACAGTGCTTCCAGTATACAGTTGCCATTACACCCAACACACTGCTTCTATTAACAGTGCCAACCACAGTGCTTCCATATAGCAGTGCCAACCACAGTGCTTCCATTTAACAGTGCCAAACCATAGTGCTTCATATAATGTGATTTACCGAGTGCTCTATATAACAGTGCCAACAGCAGTGCTTTCATATACAGCAACCACAGTGCTTCCATATAACATTGCCAAACCACAGTGCTCCATATAACACTTGCCAACCAAAGTGCTGCCATATAACAGTGCCAACCACAGCTTCCTATAACAGTGCCAACCACAGTGCTCCCATATAACAGTGCAACACAGTGCTTATATAGCAGTGCCAACCACAGTGCTTCCATATAACAGTGCCAACCACAGTGCTTCAATAACAGTAACTGCTTCCATATAACTTGTGCCACTCACTGCCCCATATACAAGTGCCAACTACAGTGTTCCCATATTACAGTACCAAGCACAGTGCTTCCATATAACAGTTGCCAACACAGTGCTTCCAATAACAGTGCCAACCACATTGTTTTCCATATAAGTGCTAAGCAGTGCTTCCATATAACAGTGCCAACCACATGCTCCATATACAGTGCCAAACCACAGTGCTCCATATAACAGTGCCAACCACAGTGCTTCATATAGCAGTGCCAATCACAAGTGCTTTCATATAACAGTGCCAACCACATGTTTCCATATAACAGTGCTAAGCACAGTGCTTCATAACAGTGCCAACGTTTCCATATGACTGTGCAACCACAGTGTGCCAATACTTCCATATAACACAGTGTGCCACCACAGTGCTTCCATATAATAGTGATTACCAGAGTGCTCCTATATAACAGTGCCAACAGCAGTGCTTTCATAGTAACATAACATTGCCAACCACAGTGCCTCCATATAATAGTGCCAAGCAAGTGCTTCCATATAAACATTGCCAACCACAGTGCCTCCATTATAACAGTGCCAACCACAGTGCTTCCATATAACATTGCCAACCACAGTGCCTTCCATATAACAGTGCCAAGCCACAGTGCTTCCATATAACACTGCCAACCACAGTGCCCCATATAATAGTGCCAAGCACAGTGCTCCATATAACAAGTGCCAACCACAGTGCTTCCAATAGCAGTGCCAACCACAGTGCTTCCATATAACAGTGCCAACCACAGTGCTCCCATAAAACAGTGCCAACCACAGTGCTTCCGTATAACACTGCCAAGCACAGTGCTTCCATATAACAGTGCCAACCACAGTTGCTCCCATCTAACACTGCCAACCACAGTGCCTCCATATCACAATGCCAACCACAGTGCCTCCCATATAACAGTGCCAACCACAGTGCCTCCATATGACAGTGCCAACCACAGTGCTTCCATATAACACTGCCAACCACAGTGCCCCATATAACAGTGCAACCACAGTGCTCCCATCTAACACTGTCAACCACAATGCCTCCATATAACACTGCCAACCACAGTGCTCAAATCTAACACTGCCAACCACAGTGCCTCCATATGACAGTGCCAACCACAGTGCTTCCATATAACAGTACCAACCAACAGTGCTTCCATATAACACTGCCAACCACAGTACTTCCATATAACAGTGCCAACCACAGTGCTTCTATATAACAGTGCAAACCAACAGTGGTTCCATGACCAGTGCCAACCACAGTGCTTGTATATACAGTGCCAATCACAGTGCTTCCATATAACAGTGCCAACCACAGTGCTTGTATATAATAGTGCAAACCACAGTGGTTCCATGTAACAGTGCCAAACCACAGTGCTTGTATATAACAGTGCCAATCACAGTGCTTCCATATAACAGTGCCAACCACAAGTGCTTGTATATAACAGTGCCAATACAGTTCTTTCCATATAACACTGCCAACCACAGTGCTTTCATATAATAGTGCCAACCACGGTGCTTCTATATAACACTGCCAAGCACAGTGCTTCTATATAACACTGCCAACCACAGTGCTTTCATATAACAGTGCCAACCAGAGTGCTTCCAATAACAGTGCCAACACAGTGCTTCCATATACAGTGCCAACCACAGTGCTTCAATACAACAGTGCCAATCACAGTGCTTCCATATAACTTGTGCCAACCACACTGCTCCCATATAACAGTGCCAACTACAGTGTTCCCATATAACAGTACCAAGCACAGTGCTTCCATATAGCAGTGCCAATCACAGTGCTTCCATATAACAGTGCCAACCACATTGTTTCCATATAACAGTGCTAAGCACAGTGCTTCCATATAACATGCAACCACAGTGCCATACAGGCCAACCACAGTGCTTCCATATAACAGTGCCAACCACAGTGCTTCCATATAGCAGTGCCAATCACAGTGCTTCCATTAACAGTAACCACATTGTGTGCTAACACAGTGCTTCCATATAAACAGTGCACATTGTTTACATATAACATTGCTGCATATAACAGTGCCAACCACATTGTTTCCATATAACAGTGCTAAGCACAGTGCTTCCATATAACAGTGCCAACCACAGTGCTTCCATATAACAGTGCCAACCACAGTGCTTCCATATAACAGTGCCAACCACAGTGCTTCCATATAACAGTGCCAATCACAGTGCTTCCATATAACAGTGCTAAGCACAGTGCTTCCATATAACAGTGCCAACCACATTGTTTCCATATGACTGTGCCAACCACAGTACTTCCATTTAACAGTGCCAACCACAGTGCTTCCATATAACAGTGCCAACCACAGTGCTTCCATATAATAGTGATTACCAGAGTGCTCCTATATAACAGTGCCAACAGCAGTGCTTTCATATAACAGTGCCAACCACAGTGCTTCCATATAACATTGCCAACCACAGTGCCTCCATATAATAGTGCCAAGCACAGTGCTTCCATATAACAGTGCCAACCACAGTGCTCCCATATAACAGTGCCAAGCACAGTGCCTCCATATAACAGTGCCAACCACAGTGCTTCCATATAGCAGTGCCAACCACAGTACTTCCATATAAAAGTGCCAACCACAGTGCTCCCATAAAACAGTGCCAACCACAGTGCTTCCATATAACACTGCCAAGCACAGTGCTTCCATATAACAGTGCCAACCACAGTGCTCCCATCTAACACTGCCAACCACAGTGCCTCCATATAACAGTGCCAATCACAGTGCCTCCATATGACAGTGCTAACCACAGTGCTTCCATATAACACTGCCAACCACAGTGCTCCCATCTAACACTGCCAACCACAATGCCTCCATATAACACTGCCAACCACAGTGCTCAATCTAACACTGCCAACCACAGTGCCTCCATATAACAGTGCCAACCACAGTGCTCCCATCTAACACTGCCAACCACAGTGCTTCCATATAACAGTGCCAACCACAGTGCTTCCATATAACAGTACCAACCACATTGCTTCCATATAACAGTGCCAACCACAGTGCTTCCATATAACAGTACCAACCACAGTGCTCCCATCTAACACTGCCAACCACAGTACTTCCATATAACAGTGCCAACCACAGTACTTCCATATAACAGTACCAAACCACAGTACTTCCATATAACACTGCCAACCACAGTACTCCATATAACAGTAACCAACCAACAGTACTTCCATGTAACAGTGCCAACCCACAGTACTTCCATATAACAGTACCAAGCACAGTGCTTCCATATAACACTGCCAACCACAGTACTTCCATATAACAGTACCAACCACAGTGCTTCCATATAACACTGCCAACCACAGTACTTCCATATAACAGTGCCAACCACAGTGGCTTGTATATAACAGTGCCAATCACAGTGCTTCCCATATAACAGTGCCAACCACGGTGCTTCTATATAACACTGCCAAGCACAGTGCTTCTATATAATACTGCCAACCACAGTGCTTTCATATAACAGTGCCAACCAGAGTGCTTCCATATAACAGTGCCAACTACAGTTCTCCCATATAACAGTGCCAAGCACAGTGCTTTCATATAACAGTGCCAACCAGAGTGCTTCCATATAACAGTGCCAACCACAGTGCTTCCATATAACAGTGCCAACTACAGTGCTCCCATATAACAGTGCCAAGCACAGTGCTTCCATATAATAGTGCCAACCACAGTGCTTCTATATAACAGTGTCAACCACAATGCTTCCATATAACAGTGCCAAGCACCGTGCTCCCATATAACAGTGCCAACCACAGTGCCCCCATAACAGTAACAGCCACACTGCTTCCACATAACACTGCCAATCACAGTGCTTCCATATAACAGTGCCAACCACAGTGCTTCTATATAACAATGCCAACTACAGTGCTTCCATATAACAGTGCCAACCACAGTGCTTCCATATAACACTGCCAATCACAGTGCTTCCCTATAACCGTGCCAACCACAGTGCTTCCCTATATCCGTGCCAACCACAGTACCTCCATATAACAGTGTCAACCACAGTGCTTTCCTATAGCAGTGCCAACCACAGTGCTTCCATATAACAGTGCCATCCACAGTGCCCCTATAATATACATTATTTTCAGGGACATTTATCCTGATGCTCACAGCTGACTGGTTGGTGCGGTTTTAGTTTCTTATGGTATCCTTCCTTCTCCACTATATGGACACCTTTGTGTTGTTAATGGGGGTGTATGTTGCCAGGACAAAGATCTGCTCCATAGGACCCACCAGGACCGTGCTGTATAATAGTCTATAATCTATATTAGTACATCTATCAGATCAGTTGTCACCCAGCTTCTCCAGGAGCAGATAGCACCTGATGAACAATCACAGCTAATATTCCAGAGGATATTTCGGGCTCCCTGCAGAAATTCTGGATGTTTTCCTTGGTTCCCCGCCCAGTATGGCTCTGCAGGGGCCGGTGGCTCCGTTCTGTGGACGCTGAGCGCCTTGTGTTCTCACTCATCTGTGCTGTGTTCTGTAGGAGTCCTGCTGTGCTCCTTGTTATGAAGGGTTTTTCATTTGTTTTTCTGGCTCAGCCGATGAGAGTTGTTATCATTTCTCCAGTTATTGTTTTCCAGGAGAACATTGCGTTTTTATGATGTTACACCGAGAAATGTCTCCACGCTTCTTTTAAGTGAAGCCAAATGTTCTGAGATGTTCAATCGAACCTTCCCGGCCGGGGTCAATTACAGTGCGGAGAAATATGTCAGCACCTTAGAACATCTCTTCTGTCTGAGAATTACTCATTGGGAGTTGTAGGATTGTAATAATAATGGAAAGAAAATGTGGAAAATTCAGGAAAGTGTAAGGCAGAAAGTAAACATTGTAAGTACGAGCCCCACCCCCGAGTAATTAAACCACACCCACAATATTGCTGCAGAGTGTCAGCCAGCAATCCCCTTATAACCAGAACTGATGACAGCCAAATGTACCACCATAACAGAGCCGGAATATTCCCAAAATATTATCAGCCAAAGCTCCCCCGTACTCAGTGTCAGGCAGAGGTTCCTAATAACAGTGCCACAGTGTTAGCCCCGTCACCCTTATAAACAGTCCCAGACAGATCTCCTCTATAATATCTCTGATTTCCTCATGGCAGTACTCTAATAACAGCACTAGCTACAGCTGCCCCACAAACAGTGCCAGCCAGTGTTACCGCTTAAATACATGTCCATCCAGAGCTCCCTCATATACAGTGCCACAAAGGTATCCCCATGAACAGTGCCAGATATTGCCAACAAATCATTCCAGCTTGAGAATAACAGTGCCAACAGAGGGTCCCCATAAACAGTGTCAGACAGTGTCCCCCATAAACAATGAGCTCCCTTAAAAACTGTGCCAGGAATTGTTACCCTATAACAGTACCAGACAGAGCTCCCTCATAAACAGTGCCAGGCATAGCTCCCTAATAAATAGTGGCCTGCAGTGCTATCCAGAGTTTCCTTATAATCAGTGCCAGACAGAGCACCCCATTAATAGTGCCAGACAGTGCTACTTTATAGGCAGTGCAGAGTTCCCTCATAGGCAGTGCTAGCAAGAGCTCCCCAAATAATGCTAATTATAGATAGCCATCCAGAGTTTCTGCGTAATCAGTTGCATGCAGGGCACCCCAGAAAGAGCTCCCCCATACTCAGTACCAGACAGTGCTATCTTATAGACAGTGCCAGAGCTCCCCCATATACAGTATGAGATAATGCTATTCTTTAGACAGTGCCAGAGCTCCCCCATACACAGTGCCAGACGTGCTATCTTATAGACAGTACCAGAGCTCCCCATACAGAGTGCCAGACAGTGCTATCTTATAGACAGTGTCAGAGCTCCCCCATACACAGTACCAGACAGTGCTATTCTTTAGACAGTGCCAGGGCTCCCCCATACACAGTACCAGGCAGTGCTATTCTGTGGACAGTGCTAGAGCTCCCCCATACAGAGTACCATACAGAGTGCCAGACAGTGCTATCTTATAGACAGTGCCAGGGCTCCCCCATACACAGTACCAGACAGTGCTATGCTTTAGACAGTGCCAGGGCTCCCCCATACACAGTACCAGGCAGTGCTATTCTGTAGACAGTGCCAGGGCTCCCCCATACACGTACCAGACAGTGCTATTCTGTAGACAGTGCCAGGGCTCCCCCATACACAGTACCAGACAGTGCTATTCTTCAGACAGTGCCAGGGCTCCCCCATACACAGTACCAGACAGTGCTATTCTGTAGACAGTGCCAGGGCTCCCCCATACACAGTACCAGACAGTGGTATTCTGTAGACAGTGCCAGAGCTCCCCCATACAGAGTACCAGACAGTGCTATCTTATAGACAGCACCAGAGCTCCCCCATACACAGTACCAGACAGTGCTATTCTGTAGACAGTGCCAGAGCTCCCCCATACACAGTACCAGTCAGTGCTATTCTTTAAACAGTGCCAGGCATTGTCCTCATGATCAGGACTCTCACAATCACTCGGGACGAGTCGCTGACTTTGCTCTTGTTGATGTTTCTTGCATCTCCTGTTCTCAGATCTTCTCTTTGAGCATCCGCTGATATCTTACAGTCATCCCCTAGTTCCCCCCTTTGCGCTTTCTAAGGTGACATTTGCATTTTTATATCTCTATTTGTATTCGGAGGCTCTTGTGAGACTGTCCTCGTACAGTTTGGTGAGAGCATTGAGCATTCCGATGATTTGTTGCTCTGCCACCCTGCCCAGTAATGGCCGCCTCCATCTCTGCTATTTCCATAATGGGCTCTTTTGTTCTGTTGAAGTTGCCAGGAAAAAGATATAAGATGAAAAAAATAATTTGAAACAATTGGGATATTTTTCGGATTCCTTCAATTCAATGCTGACCAGGGAGATTGTTTTGGAGCAGCGATCTTTATTTCAGCCGCATCTCGTCATTTTATAGCTCATTCAACTTTCATCTCATTGGGGAAATTCAATCAAATTGATCCAAGTCTGCATTAAATCTACAACGAGGCCAAATATCAAGAACAAGTCTAAAATCTGTACTGAGGAGTATCTATCTATCTATCTATCTATCTATCTATCTATCTATGTATCTATCTATCATCTGTCTAAAGATTCTTGTAGCCATATTAGGAGACCAGTTAGATTACAATGTACAAACAATTTTGAGTGGGGGCCAATTGTTCAGCTATAAATGGAAAAGAATTAAGATATCACAGAACATTTATCAGTCCTTTTGGAATACAACGTGAATCATGGAATTCTGTGAAAAAAAATTCATAGAATTTATAATGAAGAGGATTTAAAGGAAATAAAAAATATATAGACACATATTGTATCTTGAACAGTTTTATTGTTTTATTAACTACAATGCTATATAATAATACTTCTCATATGAACAAGAATATAACTACTATAATACTGCATCCTATGTACAAGAATATAACTACTATAATACTGCTCCTATGTACAAGAATATAACTACTATAATACTGCTCCTATGTACAAGAATATAACTACTATAATACTGCTCCTATGTACAAGAATATAACTACTATAATACTGCTCCTATGTACAAGAATATAACTACTATAATACTGCTCCTATGTACAAGAATATAACTACTATAATACTGCTCCTATGTACAAGAATATAACTACTATAATACTGCTCCTATGTACAAGAATATAACTACTATAATACTGCTCCTATGTACAAGAATATAACTACTATAATACTGCTCCTATGTACAAGAATATAACTACTATAATACTGCTCCTATGTACAAGAAATATAACTACTATAATACTGCTCCTATGTACAAGAATATAACTACTATAATACTGCTCCTATGTACAAGAATATAACTACTATAATACTGCCTCCTATGTACAAGAATATAACTACTATAATACTGCTTCCTATGTACAAGAATATAACTACTATAATACTGCTCCTATGTACAAGAATATAACTACTATAATACTGCTCCTATGTACAAGAATATAACTACTATAATACTGCTCCTATGTACAAGAATATAACTACTATAATACTGCTCCTATGTACAAGAATATAACTACTATAATACTGCTCCTATGTACAAGAATATAACTACTATAATACTGCTCCTATGTACAAGAATATAACTACTATAATACTGCTAATAAAATACTGCTCCTATGTACAAGAATATAACTACTATAATACTGCCTCCTATGTACAAGAATATAACTACTATAATACTGCCTCCTATGTACAAGAATATAACTACTATAATACTGCTCCTATGTACAAGAATATAACTACTATAATACTGCTCCTATGTACAAGAATATAACTACTATAATACTGCCTCCTATGTACAAGAATATAACTACTATAATACTGCTCCTATGTACAAGAATATAACTACTATAATACTGCTCCTATGTACAAGAATATAACTACTATAATACTGCCTCCTATGTACAAGAATATAACTACTATAATACTGCCTCCTATGTACAAGAATATAACTACTATAATACTGCTCCTATGTACAAGAATATAACTACTATAATACTGCTCCTATGTACAAGAATATAAACTACTATAATACTGCTCCTATGTACAAGAATATAACTACTATAATACTGCCTCCTATGTACAAGAATATAACTACTATAATACTGCTCCTATGTACAAGAATATAACTACTATAATACTGCTTCCTATGTACAAGAATATAACTACTATAATACTGCCTCCTATGTACAAGAATATAACTACTATAATACTGCTCCTATGTACAAGAATATAACTACTATAATACTGCTCCTATGTACAAGAATATAACTACTATAATACTGCTCCTATGTACAAGAATATAACTACTATAATACTGCTCCTATGTACAAGAATATAACTACTATAATACTGCCTCCTATGTACAAGAATATAACTACTATAATACTGCTCCTATGTACAAGAATATAACTACTATAATACTGCTCCTATGTACAAGAATATAACTACTATAATACTGCTCCTATGTACAAGAATATAACTACTATAATACTGCTCCTATGTACAAGAATATAACTACTATAATACTGCTCCTATGTACAAGAATATAACTACTATAATACTGCTCCTATGTACAAGAATATAACTACTATAATACTGCTCCTATGTACAAGAATATAACTACTATAATACTGCTCCTATGTACAAGAATATAACTACTATAATACTGCCTCCTATGTACAAGAATATAACTACTATAATACTGCCTCCTATGTACAAGAATATAACTACTATAATACTGCTCCTATGTACAAGAATATAACTACTATAATACTGCTCCTATGTACAAGAATATAACTACTATAATACTGCTCCTATGTACAAGAATATAACTACTATAATACTGCCTCCTATGTACAAGAATATAACTACTATAATACTGCTCCTATGTACAAGAATATAACTACTATAATACTGCTCCTATGTACAAGAATATAACTACTATAATACTGCTCCTATGTACAAGAATATAAACTACTATAATACTGCTCCTATGTACAAGAATATAACTACTATAATACTGCCTCCTATGTACAAGAATATAAACTACTATAATACTGCCTCCTATGTACAAGAATATAACTACTATAATACTGCTCTCCTATGTACAAGAATATAACTACTATAATACTGCTCCTATGTACAAGAATATAACTACTATAATACTGCTCCTATGTTACAAGAATATAACTACTATAATACTGCTCCTATGTACAAGAATATAACTACTATAATACTGCTCCTATGTACAAGAATATAACTACTATAATACTGCTCCTATGTACAAGAATATAACTACTATAATACTGCTCCTATGTACAAGAATATAACTACTATAAATACTGCTCCTATGTACAAGAATATAACTACTATAATACTGCTTCCTATGTACAAGAATATATAACTACTATAATACTGCTCCTATGTACAAGAATATAAACTACTATAATACTGCTCCTATGTACAAGAATATAACTACTATAATACTGCCTCCTATGTACAAGAATATAACTACTATAATACTGCTCCTATGTACAAGAATATAACTACTATAATACTGCTCCTATGTACAAGAATATAACTACTATAATTACTGCTCCTATGTACAAGACAAGAATATAACTACTATAATACTGCTCCTATGTACAAGAATATAACTACTATAATACTGCTTCCTATGTACAAGAATATAAACTACTATAATACTGCTCCTATGTACAAGAATATAACTACTATAATACTGCCTCCTATGTACAAGAATATAACTACTATAATACTGCTCCTATGTACAAGAATATAACTACTATAATACTGCTCCTATGTACAAGAATATAACTACTATAATACTGCTCCTATGTACAAGAATATAACTACTACTATAATACTGCTCCTATGTACAAGAATATAACTACTATAATTGAATATAACTACTATAATACTCCTTTACAAGAATATAACTCTATTAAATACTACTCCAATGTACAAGAATATAACTACTATAATACTGCTCTTATACTGCCTTTGTGGCCCACAGACATATATAATCAATTTAAAATGTTTCAAGTAGGTGACAGACTCACGTTTACAGTGGCTGCTAATTATCATGCCCTCTATAGCGCCCAAGTAGTAACCATAGTGACAAAAAAAAATAATCAAATACTCACATGACTGCCACACCCTGCCAGCTTTTTTGACCTGCATTGCCTTCGTTACGGCACAGGTGGTTGCAATGAGTTCACGTCCTCTAATAGAACTCGTGGTCTATTAGGGTGAACGGTGGGTCAGGAAGCTTTTGAGTCCCTCGGTCACCCATAATGTTCAACTGTATTACTGTATTTGGAATGGCAGTATAGGGGAATGTGTCGCCGTGATGTTCGGGCACAGGGGGTCCAGCCTAGGATGTTTTAGGTTGGTAACTCTCCTGAAACCCCTTGGTCATGTGACCTTCCTCTTCGAGCTGTCATATCCACATCTGGTTATAGGAAGCAGCTTAGATTCTGGTATCTGCCCTTTCATTGGTTCATCTTTGGCTTTGATTTTGAGATTTGTTATGTTTTTCTTCTAACTTTCGAGTTTTCTGTCAAGAAAATGAGAAACAGACAAACAAGTGGACGGAGTTGTCAGCAGATTGGCTGCAATAAGATAAAACTGGAGAAAATCCATCTGTTTGAACAGAGACCAGACAATCCGCTTAATCACTTATCAGGTTTATTTAAATTGAGCGTCCAACTATGAGCATCATTTTCATTTTATGTCCAAAACTCCTGTGTTCCTGGAGCTATAACATATCGTTATGGAGGTCTGAAAGTGAACTGCTCCCTGCTTCTGTCACACTGTCAGAGACGTACATGATAAATAAAAAGCTTTCTGCAGGCAGCAATACGGCGAGCTCAATGCATACAGATTATACAGCCACCACTAGAGGGAGCTCACTACATACAGATTATACAGCCACCACTAGAGGGAGCTCACTACATACAGATTATACAGCCACCACTAGAGGGAGCTCACTACATACAGATTATACAGCCACCACTAGAGGGAGCTCACTACATACAGAATATACAGACACCACTAGAGGGAGCTCACTACATACAGATTATACAGCCACCACTAGAGGGAGCTCACTACATACAGAATATACAGACACCACTAGAGGGAGCTCACTACATACAGATTATACAGCCACCACTAGAGGGAGCTCACTACATACAGATTATACAGCCACCACTAGAGGGAGCTCACTACATACAGATTATACTGCCACCACTAGAGGGAGCTCACTACATACAGATTATACTGCCACCACTAGAGGGAGCTCACTACATACAGATTATACTGCCACCACTAGAGGGAGCTCACTACATACAGATTATACAGTCACCACTAGAGGGAGCTCACTACATACAGATTATACAGCCACCACTAGAGGGAGCTCACTACATACAGATTATACAGGCACCACTAGAGGGAACTCACTACATACAGATCATACCCTCACCACTAGAGGGAGCTTACTACATGCAGAATATACAGCCAACACCAGGGGGAGCCCACTACATACAGATTATACAGCCACCACTAGAGGGAGCTCACTACATACAGATTATACAGTCACCACTAGAGGGAGCTCACTACATACAGATTATACAGTCACCACTAAGGGAGCTCACTACATACAGATTATACAGCCACCACTAGAGGGAGCTCACTACATACAATTATACAGTCACCACTAGAGGAGCTCACTACATAAGATTATACAGCCACCATTATTAGAGGGAGCTCACTACTTATAAATTATACAGTCATTACTAGAGGGAGCTCACTACATACAGATTATACAGCCACACTAGGGGAGCTCACTACATACAGATTATACAGCCACCACTAGAGGGAGCTCACTACATACAGATTATACACCACCACTAGGGGAAGCTCACTACATACAGATTATACCACCACTAGAGGGAGTCTCACTAGATACAGATTATACAGTCACCACTAGAGGGAGCTCACTACATACAGATTATACAGTCACCACTAGAGGGAGCTCACTACATACAGATTTAACACTAGAGGAGCTCACTACATACGATTACATACATATTATACAGTCACCACTAGAGGGAGCTCACTACATACAGATTACAGTCACCACTAGAGGGAGCTCACTACATACAGATTATACAGCCACCACTAGAAGGGAGCTCACTACATATTATACAGTCACACCTAGAGGGAGCTCACACATACAGATTATACACACATAGAGGGAGCTCACACATACAGATTAACTAGAGGGAACTCACTACATACAGATTATACAGCCACCACTAGGGGCTCAGATATACAACCACCACTAGAAGAGCTCACTACATACAGATTATACAGCCACCACCTAGAGGGATCTCACTACATACAGATTATACCAGCCACCACCAGGGGGAGCCTCACTGATATGACAGATGTATATAGCCACCACTTTAGGGGAGCTCACTACATACAGATTAATACAGCCACCACTAGAGGGAGCTCACTACATACAGGATTATACAGTCCACCACCTAGAGGGAGCTCCACTACATTACAAGATTATACAGCCCCATCACTAGAGGGAGCTCACTACATACAGATTATACAGGCCACCACCTAGAGGGAGCTCACTACATACAGATTATTACTGTCACCACCTTAGAGGGAGCTTCACTACTACAGATTATACTGCCACCACTAGAGGGAGCTCACTACATACAGATTTTATACAAGCCACCACTAGGGGAGCGCTCCACTGCATACAGTTATACCAGCCACCACTAGATGGGAGCTCACTACATTACAGATTTATACAGGCACCACTAGGAGGTGAGCTCACTACATACAGAGTATACAGCCACCACTAGAGGGAGCTCACTACATTCAGATTATACAGCCACCACTAGAGGGAGCCTCACTACATACAGATTATACTGCCACCACTAGAGGGAGCTCACTACATACAGATTATACTGCCACCACTAGAGGGAGCTCACTACACATACAGATTATACTGCCACCACTAGAGGAGCTCACTACAGACAGACTTATACCAGCCACCACTAGAGGGAGCCTCCACTACATTACAGATTATACAGCCACCACTAGAGGAGCTCACTACATACAGATTATACAGCCACCACTAGAGGGAGCTCACTACATACAGATTATACAGCCACCACTAGAGGGAGCTCACTACATACAGAATATACAGCCACCACTAGAGGGAGCTCACTACATACAGAATATACAGCCACCACTAGAGGGAGCTCACTACATACAGATTATACAGCCACCACTTAAGCTCTTTTGCTCCCTTTTTCATCATTTTATTTTAGGTCCATGCAGGAAACATGGAGATCTACATCAGGATGCTCTTTTGCACCATAAAGGGGTGTTTCCATCGCAAGATTGATAGATGAGATCTAATAAGTAGTGGCTGGATATGACTAGGGTTACAAAAACAGCTGAGCGCTTTGTGCTGCTTTTATTCCATTGCTACCTCACACTTGACTGCAGTTTCAGAAATGGCGTAGAATAACCTGGCTGTACTATACGAGGGGTATTCTGATCTACCCCGTTAAAGGCTTAATTCTGAATCCCCCTTCAATGCCATGTTCACATATCAGCAGCAGGTAGGTGGTGTTCCACGTGTTTTCTGCAGATCTTAAAACACAGTGAAAATTTTAGATACATGTTGACCTGGCAGCGGATACCCCCATTATCTTGCACTGGAGACGGATTGTCATTGGATTCGGATAATTATGCACAAAGGTATTTGTGGTTGGGGGAGGGGTTTACGATATCCCACAGATGTGGATTCAGATATTTGGAGGAATTAATGGTCAGATAATAAAGGATCTATCACTTCTGGACCTGCCCTTTTTTTACACAAGAACTGGCTGATAACAGGGAACAGTAGCCTGGATACAATGGTGGATCCCACGTACGAAAGGTCTGATGTGCCGCAGATCACTATTGAGGTTCGTGCCTTGAATTTGCTTTAGCCGCGTGGCTGTGTATGAGGCTGCGCGGCGTACAGATGAATGTATCGCCCAATGTATGGCGGGATGTAATAAAATCCTTATTTATCCTCCTGGTTTACACCCGCCTAGTAATGTTTAATGCTTCACTTGTTCTTTAGCTTGCAAATTCTGCAGGAAATAGTCAGTAATTGAAGCTGTTACAGAATTGCGCAATAAATAAGCATGGCGGAATACGCTTTTTATTTTTAATTCGCTCCTCACGCATGGCCGGGTTGTAAGCACTAGCCTTAAATTATGGGAACTGTTGTCCTACTTAGTAGCAGAAATTAATTGATCTGGTTACATTGTGTACAAACACGTAATCTCCGGGGGCCGCGGCTGTGTCTGAACGCGGTGCGATGCTGCAAGCCAGCAAAATCAGGAGAGATAAATGAGTTTACCAACCAGAAACCCTCTGGTGTCACATAGTATGTCTACCTGAGTCACTGCGGGGGCCGAAACATAAGGCAAGTGTAATGTCCTTGGAAGTGTGTTTAGATCACAGCACAGATGGGGTTAATTAGCAATACAGTGACCATGTTATAAAAAGTATCCAAAAACTCCGCTGTACCTAAGCCAACAATTTCCCATACTGTCTGTTAAGATGTGTATCTGAGCATATCATGTGTGATACTGTCTGCAGAGCTCTGTATCTAATCCTATTCTGTGTGATACTGCCTGCTGAGCTGTGTATCTAATCCTATCCAGTGTGATACTGCCTGCTGAGCAGTGTATCTAATCCTATCAAGTGTGATACTGTCTGCTGAGCTGTGTATCTAATCCTATCCAGTGTGATACTGCCTGCTGAGCAGTGTATCTAATCCTATCAAGTGTGATACTGTCTGCTGAGCTGTGTATCTAATCCTATCATGTGTGATACTGTCTGCTGAGCTATGTATCTATTCCTATCATGTGTGATACAGTCTGCTGAGCTATGTATCTAATCCTTTCATATGTGATACTATCAGCTGAGCTGTGTATCTAATCCTTTCATGTGTGATACTGTCTGTTGAGCTGTGTACCTAATTCTATCATCTGTGATACTGTCTACTGAGTTATGTATCTAATCCTATCATGTGTGATACAGTCGGTTGAACTTGTATCTAAGCTTAAGATGTGTTGTACTTTATGCTGAGCTGCTGTACCTAATCCTTTCACATGCCATACTGTCTGCTGAGTTATATATCTAATCCTTTCATGTGTGATACTGTCTGCTGAGCTATGTATCTAATCCTATCATGTGTGATACTGTCTGCTGAGCTTTGTATCTAATCCTATCACGTGTCATACTGTCTGCTGAGCTGTGTATCTAATCCTATCATGTGTGATACTGTCTGCTGAGCTGTGTATCTATTCCTATCATGTGTGATACTGTCTGCTGAGTGCCTGTATCTAAGCTGATCATCTGTGATATTTGATGTAACTGATATACTTTCTAATATACATTGTATCAGTTCTTTACCATTTTCAATAACAACCATTTACATTGCACAGACCTGGTACTTCTCACAGCTGAGGGGTTGTGACTATAGTGTCTTCTCTAGACAATCGTTCCCTGTCCTAATAGTTTGATACAATGTATCCGTGGAGGAGAAATGTAACAGCTGGGGTCCAGGATGTGTGACACCCAGGTTGTCAGGAGCTTTGTGTTGGGATCAGATGATTGAGGACACTCAGGACAATTAGTTTTATGTTGTTTTATTCCAAGAAGCATCATGGCAGCCAATGCCTTGTCAGGAGACTCGAGTTACCCCCATTTTTTACAAGCAGTTTGGGGTAAAGTTTCTTGTGAAAATATTAATAAGCTGAAACATGGATTGTAGGCAGGATATGTACGACCTCCACATCAGCCACACAGCAATGATCTGGTTAGGAAAACCGGGGAGCAGTCAGAAATCTCACACATCTATAAGTGCAGTCACTGCCCAGGCAGCAGGGGCCCCGCTGGCTGCTAAGGGACACAGGCAGCTTGGTTTGCACCAGGTTGCAAGTTCTGCAATTTTCTAACAGTCTGTGTGTTTATAGCTTTACCATTTTCAAGGTCTCTGCTTGCTGTCAGTGTGTTTGCATTCACAGGGAGTAAACCTTTGCACAGCTAAGTCCTGCCATCACCTGAGAGGTGGATACAATTGTATCAGTCTAGACAATGGTCTGAACTCCTCAGTGATACATTGTATAAACTACCAGAGCTGCTTTTCAGTTCACAGGGCATTGCCTAGACCAGATACAACGGTGTTCAGTTTTCAGATAAGGGCTCATTCACACGGCCGTTGGGTGGCCGTTCCTGTATTGCGGCCCGCATACGGCGGGTCCGCAATACACGGGCACCGGCCGGGTGAACTCCACATCACTGATCGCGGACCCATGCACTTGAATGGGTCCGCAATCACGGAGATGCGGTGCGGTGCCGAACGGAGGCTCGGATCGGAACCCTGTGTTTTTGTCCGTGCCTCCGCACCGCAAAAACATAGAAGATGTTCTATGTTTTTGTGGTGCGGACAGTCGGATGTGGATCGCGGATCCCATAGAAGTGAATGGGTCCGTGTTCCGCATGTGGAAGGACCACAGTATGTGAATGAGCCCTTAGAGCCCTTAGGCACACGGCCGTGTGCATGAGCCCTTAGAGGAAGACTAGGCACTGACAGCAAGCAGAGCTTTTGAAACCTGAGAGGAATTTAAATGCAAACAATATTAGAAAGTTGCAGAAATTTTTATGTTTTCTTTACATACAGGTCTCAGGATTACCATTTTTTATAATGTCGCCATCAGAACATTTCATGCCCCTCTTTACACCGACAATCACCACTGACTCTTCACTTTACTCCCCCTACTGACGGCATTATGGGGTATTACCACTAAATCTGCAGAGCATTGCAGAATCTGCCTCTGATTACTGATATACACATATCAATGTGCGGAATACTCCGTACGATGGATTTAGAAACCACACATTATATAACCTTATGGCGGAACACAGACTTTTAGATCAGTGGATGTTTACAGAGACATCCAGGAAAATGTCACCTGGAAACAAGATATATCAGTTGTCACGGTAATGCCCTTGAAATCACTGAGATTTGCGCTGAATTCCATATGTTTTTCTTCTGCAAAAATTTAAAAGGCGTGTCAACTTTTCAGTTAGAGGGGAATTTACCATTTCCAGTATTTTTGGAGTCACTTTTGTGAGGTTGCACCAAATTTATGAATAATAATATATTTGGCGCAAGTACGTCTATGTCTGTAAAAGTACACCAGGGGGTGGCCTAGTTGATGCAACTTTTTGTGACTTTTTAAAAAGTCTCACATAATAAATGAGACTTAAAGGTGTTCTAATCTGAAACTCTGAATTACTTTTCACTCCACTTCTAAAAGTGGCGAGGCTCCCCAAATGTTGCAAAATTTGACCAAATATTGGAAAAATATGCACCAAATTTCACACACTGACACTTTTATATGCCACAAAACTGCCCTAGCAGAGTTGATAAATGACCCCCTTACTGCTTAACTCAACACACCTAAAATGAAATATAAAGCAATTTTGCGAATAGCTTTAGTGAGAACATATTGTCACCATGGCAACAGACTACAACACAAACCCTGTGTAGTCTGATCCTACAGTCATGTGTTACTTTTGTCTATTTGCCTCCTCTTCTACGATCTGCAGGTCGGGGTGCACCACCAATGAGGCCCGGTGAGGCGATCGCCTCAGGCAGCACCAGGTAGGGGCAAGAGGGAGGCAGCCAAAGGGCCATGGGCTGAAGGGAAGGTGTTTGGTTAAGAAATTTGCATTGGGACGGGGGTGGCGCCATTGCAGTTTTCAGCTCAGGCAGCAGAAAGGCTAGGTGCACCCCTGCTATAGGTCATTAAGGAGAGGGGGACAGAGGAGATGAAGTAACATACGACCATAGTCTGTAACCATGAAGACCAAGAAATTGTACAGGATTTCGTAAATTTTTGCAGAAGCATACACATGCTTTAGGAGAAAGGAAAATCTTCAAAAAAATGCAACAATGTTTCCAATAACATCAGACAACTTATATATAAAGCTTCTTTGTCTTTGGCCAACACAAGGTCCCCTGGTTTGGTGATGTGTACGTTCTGGTTACTTGCTGTTGGCCTTGAGATGTTGATCTGGAGCTGACACTTCACTAGTAACAATTAGAACAAAAAACATACAAAAATAAATACAGTATCTGTTAGTATTCCAGTATTCGGCGTTGAAACCTCCGGTTGCGATCTGCCAGCAGTGACATGCCAAGTTGTGCAGTGGTCAGTCACAGCTATGACCGCACCTCCAGTGACATCACAGCTCTAGGAGTGGCCATCCTTATAGCCATGCTGGAGACACCTGGAAAGTCCAGAGATGATGGTGCAGCAGAAACACCAGGGACTATTTCAGGCAGAAGAGACCCAATGGACCACCCAGGATCTGGACATGGGAAGCTTTAATCTAATGAGCAGCGCGGTTCTTGCTGCAGGAGGTGCAGAGGAGCAGAGCTCTGTCCAGGATAAAAGGCTGACTGGCGAGTGACTGCTCACAGCTCGTACAGGTGAAGTGCTCCCTGTGCCACGACTTCCCGTCATACTGATGAAAGTGCTCCGAGAAAATCATCTGCAGAAGGAAAGCACAGAAAATATAAATACCGCAAAATAGTCATAAAAAAAATCACCTTCATCCACAAATTTATAATCATTACAAGGCAGTATTATAATAGTTATATTCTTGTACATAGGAGCAGTATTATAGTAGTTATATTCTTGTACATAGGAGCAGTATTATAGTAGTTATATTCTTGTACATATAGAGCAGTATTATAGTAGTTATATTCTTGTACATAGGAGGCAGTATTATAGTAGTTATATTCTTGTACATAGGAGCAGTATTATAGTAGTTATATTCTTGTACATAGGAGCAGTATTATAGTAGTTATATTCTTGTACATAGGAGCAGTATTATAGTAGTTATATTCTTGTACATAGGAGCAGCAGTATTATAGTAGTTATATTCTTTGTACATAGGAGCAGTATTATAGTAGTTATATTCTTGTACATAGGAGCAGTATTATAGTAGTTATATTCTTGTACATAGGAGCAGTATTATAGTAGTTATATTCTTGTACATAGGAGCAGTATTATAGTAGTTATATTCTGTACATAGGAGCAGTATTATAGTAGTTATATTCTTGTACATAGGAGCAGTATTATAGTAGTTATATTTGTACATAGGAGCAGTATTATAGTAGTTATATTCTTGTACATAGGAGCAGTATTATAGTAGTTATATTCTTGTACATAGGAGCAGCAGTATTATAGTAGTTATATTCTTGTACATAGGAGCAGTATTATAGTAGTTATATTCTTGTACATAGGAGCAGTATTATAGTAGTTATATTCTTGTACATAAGAGCAGTATATAGTAGTTATATTCTTGTACATAGGAGCAGTATTATAGTAGTTATATTCTTGTACATAGGAGCAGTATTATAGTAGTTATATTCTTGTACATAGAAGCAGTATTATAGTAGTTATATTCCTGTACATAGGAAGCAGTATTATAGTAGTTATATTCCTGTACATAGGAGCAGTATTATAGTAGTTATATTCTTGTACATAGGAAGCAGTATTATAGTAGTTATATTCTTGTACATAGGAGCAGTATGTATAGTAGTTATATTCTTGTACATAGGAGCATTAGTAGTTATTTTAATAGGGTTATAGTTATATTCCTGTACATAGGAGGTAGTATATAGTAGTTATATTCTTGTACATAGGAGGCAGTATTATAGTATTTATATTCTTGTACATAGGAGCAGTATTATAGTAGTTATATTCTTGTACATAGGAAGCAGTATTATAGTAGTTATATTCCTGTACATAGGAGGTAGTATTATAGTAGTTATATTCTTGTACATAGGAGCAGTATTATAGTAGTTATATTCTTGTACATAGGAGCAGTATTATATATTAGTTTCCTTGGTTTTCCATCCTCACCTCATCACATCCAGTGCAGCGTGGCCTCTCAGTTTCACAGTAATGCCTTCCGCACCACAAGCGATTGCCTTTCCAGAAATAAATTAGGTTCACCAGGGGCTCTCTGCACTGGCAGCACACAAAGCATGCTGGGTGCCATTGCGTCTTGTACCCTGCCCGGTCGGCGTAGACAGCTGGAGCATCAGCGGGCATTAATTGTTGGCATAACTCACACAACTAAAAGAGATCAGAAGAAATTCGGTAACATCATTCCTTTACATCAAATTGCTATAAATGATGAATCTTAGTTTTATATTTTTCTTTGCTGCTGCCACAAGTCCTTTGGGATAATCTCTATGCAGTAATGTATCTGTGCATCACATTCAGGTGTCTGAGAAAGCTGGGTGATAATAATCTACCTGGTGCCAACCTGTAGGAAACTGAACCTCTGAATCATGGGAAGTGAACAGTCATTAGTCATCAGTATATTATCCGTGGAGAGGGTGCTGTACTCACATAATCCTTCTTGGCTGCGGGCTCCTCGGCTGCGCTATTTGCAGTCTCTGTAGTGTTGGGTTTCTTTTCATCTTCTTTGGCACTACACGGTAACGCCACCTCTGCCACCCCCATCACATTCTCCTTGCACTGCTTCACAAAGGCTTCCATTGCAGACTTCTCACCCTCGGTCAGGCCTTTGCAATATTGGGGGTTATAGTCATAGCAGGGTAATTGCTTAATTAGCTGCAGTCGTCGATAGTGCGCCCCTTCTGTGCCAGCCACAGGCTGCATCTTCTTAGGGATTAGTTCCATATAATGCATGGCCTGGAAAAAACATAACATTATTAAATGTACACTAAGATGAGTAAGCTCCTTCTGGTGTGCTGCTCCTTCCCCCCTCTCACAGCGTGCAGTTTTACACACACCTGCAGCTGCATCCCCCTCCTCTCCCACTCTTCCAACTCCTTGTCTGTTTTACATCGACTAATGTTTAATTGACTTTGTCATTTACAGTGATCCTGCAGTGAACAAAAGGCAATGTCTAGAACACCCCTTTAAGGCAGAAGTGAACATTGCAACATTGTTGCACCATGTATATGCACTGTATTATAACACTGTGCGCCAAGGAGATGCTCACACTATGACGTCTTGCTCAGGGCTTATAATACTCTTGATATACACTTGACCAGAGGACAGGAGGAAGTCCATGAAGAACTGAACGTACCAGTTTTTGGTTGAGTCCAGGCGGTGCCCACTCATAGGTGACGGTGAGGAAGGTGGGATCTTTTCGGGAGGTAATAGGGTTGGTGATGATCATACGATTCCTCTTGTAGACCCGCGCCCCTTCGCTGCCTTTCACACGCGCTGTCAGTCCTGAGTAGCGGGTATCTGAGAGCAGGTGGCCAATTCTATAGTCTTCTTCTACCTCTGAGGGTAGAGCGTGGTCCTCACGAGGACAGCGGCAGAGCTCGCACGATTTCCTGCAATAATATCAGATTGTGGTGTAAGGTGTAGGGCATGGACATTTCTCCAGGATGTACTTCCTTTATGAGATGAAGAAATGAGTTCTGGGAAAGGCAATTCACTTCTTTGCAAATCATGACCAATGATGGCCATAATGATGATTATAGGGATTGTAACAGGCCAATATGTTATGTGGATTTACATTGTTTCCTCCCCCATCTTAAATTGTTTGTGTGAGAAAATTAGAAGATATAAGTTATGGCTTCTGTAAGTGCAACGTTTTATCTATGAATCCGCTTATCCTAACAAGCAGTACTCAGTACCACCATATAGTGCATAAATAATACCACCTAAAAGTGCTCTAATAATACCACCATACAGCTGTTATATAATACCATTGTACAATTCAAAATAGCACCACCATAAAGTGGTCTAGTAACAGCACCATACAATACTGAAATAATACCACCACACAGTGCTTACATAATACCACCATAAAGTGCTCTAATGATAATACTATACAATACTGAAATAATACCACCATACAGTGCTTATATAATACCACCATAAAGTGCTCTAATGATAATACTATACAATACTGAAATAATACCACCATACAGTGCTTATATAATACCACCATAAAGTGCTCTAATGATAATACTATACAATACTGAAATAATACCACCATACAGTGCTTATATAATACCACCATAAAGTGCTCTAATGATAACACCATACAATACTGAAATAATACCACCATACAGTGCTTATATAATACCACCATAAAGTGCTCTAATGATAACACCATACAATACTGAAATAATACCACCACACAGTGCTTATATCATACCGCCATAAAGTGCTCTAATGATAACACTATACAATACTGATATAATACCACCATAAAGTGCTCTAATGATAATACCATACAATACTGAAATAATACCACCATAAAGTGCTCTAATGATAACACCATACAATACTGAAATAATGCCACCAACGTTTATAAATACCGCTGTACAGAGCATAAATAGCACCATTATAACGTGTTCATATAAAGCTACCATAGAATAACCACTTTACAGAGCACATATAATACCAACATACATAGAGCCACCATAGAGAACTCAAATAATGCTATCATACATGTCCTTTACTTACCTCTCCGTGCTCCGGCGGTGAGTCTGGCCTCTCTGTTGCGGCGAAACCAGGGTTGTTCCATTGTGGTGGCGACCATCCTGATTATCAGGCCTATCAGGGATCAGGAACGCCCAGCCAATCAGGCTCAGTGCTGGCGTCACATGCTTCCTGTTGACACTCATTTTGCCACTCCTGGATCTTGACTTCTGTTTTGCCTTTGACCTTGCTCCTGACGCGGATTATTTTTCTGACGTTACCTCCTGGTATTGACACTGCCTGTTATTTGACTCTGTGATCATATTCTGTTTTGGCTCTGATATTTTATCTCCTTTGTCAGACAATATTTATACCTCTTTTTGTTTAGGCCCCTGCACTTCGTTACGTTAGGGACCGTCGACCAGTTGGGGGCCTTCATTTAGGATGGATTGTCTAAGTAGGTAGAAATAGTGGTGTAGGTGGAAGATCAGGGCTGCACTATTCCCTATCTAACATAGCAATACGTTACTCAATACCACCATACAGAACATAAATAATACGACCATACAGTGCTGATTAGAGGACCCCAGACGGTGGCAGATCAATTACCCTTTCTGTCTTTATTCCACCCCTTGTATAATAATAATCTGAGGAGTGATGAGTTCAGGAGACTGTCTGTATCCGGCGTGTCTTTGGAGGGTCTGCAATGAATATACCGCACATTTCCTTGCAGGAATGACTTTCCCAGGCTTCATTACGAGACACTGATGACTGCATCATGTATCCCGTCAGCTTCTGGGGGTGACACAGACGCTTTGTGCTCCAGATTCCTACAGCCTCCCACCACAGAAGAGATACCAGCCCTGACCTTTATACTTATCCAAAAATTCCAGACTCAGACGTTCATTTTATCCCCCTCACTTTCTGCCAGAGAAGTCCTGATTAATGCCTGGGCTTTACAGCCGCTCTGCTGGCACCAGGACGAATGTCTCAGGTAAATCTGTAATGACAGACTGAAGGTTTCATGTTCTGGACTGAGGTCCATTGGGCCCTCCAGAGAAAATGATTCTGAGGGCCCACCCTCTGTGCATAGAGGACCTTAAGGGCCCTGTTTTATAATGCCTTATTCACACATCAGTGTTTGGTCAGTGATTGTGAGCCAAAACCAGGAGTGGAGTCTCCACAGACATAAGGTACAGTATAAGGGGAAGATCTGCACCTCTTCTGTCTTTAGAGCCTCACCTGGTTTTTGGCTCAAAATCACTGATAGAAATCACTGACTGAACACTGTACAGTATCTAAATACTGTAACTACTGTAACCAAGTCAGCGTGGCTTTCTGGCACCCACCTGGCACCAACACCTGGAGTACATACCCCAGAAGCCACAGTGGCTAAACTCATTATACACCATTATAATCACTACTCATCTGCAGCATTTGTTACAATGTAACATTCTGTGATTAGGTCACAGAGCTTTGCCTAGACCAGGGGTGGCCAACCTGTGGCTCTTTGCCTCTTCAAGTGTGGCTCTAGCGGTGGAGCCGGGAAGCAGTCAGGCCGGCGCACTCTCCACCCCATGCTCGGATCTTCTTTCCTGATCGGGCACCATTGCTACTCTGCAGCTCCACTACGTCCTGATACAGACAGTGTCAGATCGTAGTACATGGAGACGCACACTATGACCTGACGTTGTGCGCATCAGGTCACAGTGGAGAGCGTACCAGAGCTGCAGAGTAGCAGGTGCCCGAACAGGAGCCCAATGCCTGATCAGGAGAGGTAGGAGATTGTTTTAAATGATAGAACTGAGTATGGGAGGTTCTGATCTGAGCAAATGGGGTCTGATCTGAGCATGGGGGATCTGATCTGGGAATGAAGGGGTGTCCTGATCTGAGCATGGGGGGTCTTATCTGAGCATGGGGGTCTGGTCCTGAGCAATGGGGGAGAGATCTGAGCACTAAGGATCTGACACGGGGAGTCTGATTTGTGTTGTCTGATCTGAGCATTGGGGATCTTATTTTAGGTCAGATGATGATTGGGGGTCTGATTTAGGAGTCTGATCTGAGCTCTGATGAAAAATATTTTTTTTCTTATTTTTCTCTGCTAAAACCTAGGTGCATCTTATAGGGTGAAAAATACGGTGACTCGTATGTAAATGTATACCGTGTGGCTCCTGGTGGTCATCCGGGTTTTTTTTTCTGACTCTTTGTGTCTGTAAGGTTGGCCACCCCTGGTCTAGACTGATACAGTTGTATCCACTTCTCAGCTGAGAGCAGGACTAGCTCTGTATAGGTTTACTGCCTCTGAATGGAAGCCAGAATGTGGTCATTCAATGACAGCAAACAAAAGATGTAGAAAATGCAAACGCACAGTCTAGTAGAACATTGCAGATTTTTTTTTTTCCTTATACAGTGAAAGATTCTTTTATCTAAAAATGGAAACCCCTTTGCAAACTTTTCCAGACGAGTCCGTCACCATTCGGTTATCCAGACGTAGCCCCATCCGCATTATTGCACAGACCTCCGCCGGTCACAGCCCGTCAAACAGGCGCAGAACAAAACCTTCACCAACCTCTTCCGGCCCGCACCGTATCAAAAGAATGAAAACCTCGGCGCTAATTGAGGCGTTTACATGCTGCAATTAACCGAGTCTGAAGACCTGAGGTATTTTTTTCCCTGACTGCTCGCTCATTACTCTGTAGTTTTGTGAGTTTATCGCTCGCTTTGCGTCACTGATCATCCGAGCGTGCACGAGACCTTCCAGACAGCTGGCTGACTACTTAAAGCCGCAGATTAAAAGGACCAGGCAGGATAACAAGTCAATATGTTTCCCTCATTTTCAGAATGACTTATAGCGCCAGATACGCTCCATAAATTGCTTCATTATTGAGGCGCGTGATTGATACAGAATATTCATTTGTCGCGCGGATTCCTGTTCAGAATGTTTATAATCGACATGAATCGACGCCTGCTTCTCGCCTCCGCTGCAGATGACGGTCATTAATAATTCACAAAAAGGCTGCTGAAGTAGCACCAGGATCGTTCGCCTTCATTTCTCATCTCGCAAGGCGTTGGTTATAGGCTTTGTTTATTTCAGTTTAATTTTGTACTTAGTCTTTGCTCTTATGGTGCCGTCTATCTGTGATTATGTCTCCCGCTCGCTGCCGAGACTCATCACGTCTAGCGTCGTTTGTCATTTCTTCTCCATTCTCTATGTACAAGACGTTCCTGGCGGCCCTTAAAGAGCAACCCCTCGAAAATTACCTCAAGGATGGCACTGTTATATGGGCACCCTACTGTAATATGCTGATAAATGGATGATGTACGGTAGGTTATTTGTACACTGTATGACCATACATCATGGGGTACCAACAGAAGGTATCACACAGGGTAACATTCACTCCTCTTAGAGCCCCCACAGGGTTTGTCACATAACGGAAGATGCCAGAATTTGGGGACCCATGCTTTATGACTGAAAAGGGCCAAACCTGGATGTTTCCCTGTGTAATACCTTAAAGGGGTCCTCTCACTTCAGTAAGTGGCAATTATCATGTAGAAGAAGTTAATACAAGGCACTTACTAATGTATTGTGATTCTCCATATTGCTTCCTTTGCTGGCTGGATTCATTTTTCCATCACATTATACACTGCTCGTTTCCATGGATACGACCATCCTGTAATCCAGCAGTGGTCGTGCTAGCACACTATAGGAAAAAGCATCAGCCTCTCTGGTGGCCGAGACCATGGGAGCTCACATAGGCTGGTGATTTTTCCTATATTGTGCAAGCACGACCACCACTGATGGATTGCAGGGTGGTCTGTAACCATGGAAACGAGCAGTGTATAATGTGATGGGAAAATGAATCCAGCCAGCAAAGGAGGCAATATGGAGAATCACAATACATTAGTAAGAGCCTTGTATTAACTTTCTCTACATGATAAATGCTATTTGCTGAAGTGAGAGGACCCCTTTAAGGGTAGGTTCGCATCTGCAGCATGCTTGATCTGACACAAGTGCTGACTGTCAGCTGGACAAAAAACAGTGAATGCAACAGTTTTTGTCCAGCCGAAGCCCGCCATTTATGCCGGAAACTGGTCGGATCACCGCCAGACCTCATTAAAGTCAATGGTGATCTGGAGGTGAGTTGTAGAATCCGACAATGCCGGATCCAGTGAAATGCAGCAGGATGCTCTCTGCTGGATCTGCTGCCGCACATGCGAACTTGCCTTCATTTGGCACCTCACTGTCATATGGTTAAGGTCGTGCAGTGCGCAGATAACCCTACCATACAGTGTGCAGTTGTCAGCATATTACAGTAGGGTGCCCCAATAACAGTGCCATAGAATAGCTGAATAATGCACCCATATAGCTGCCTAAATAACAATCCTATCTAGTGCTGACGACTTCATACAGTGCAAAACTAACAGAATGTGCAGCAGTAGCACACAAAGCACATACCGCCATACAGTGGTCAAGTAATGCCTGCATACAGTGACCAAAAACAGCATCTTATAAAAAGTGCCCCCAGAGTCTGCCCCGCAAGGGTGGGGTAGGCAAGGACCACAGTTATCTGGAGCCGACCCTGCTGCATTACCAGGGGATGTAGGACTATAAGTCTAGGCAGGGCGACAACCCTTGTGGTAGCTGGCATAGAGGCCATGTTGGTTGTCACCCACATTCCTAATGGTATTCTACTATTAGAGTGGCTGAGGGCTTCAGACTGGGATTTTCCTTGCTAATTGCAGCAATTACATGAACCAGACGCGTTTCCTGATCATTCCTCATCTGTCTGATCCAATCCATTCTCAGCGTGCAGAAGTTCACAGTATAATGACTTTACCTCCAGGAGTGCGGCTGGAATCCGGTGCACGTCCCCTTACACCTCACGCAGGGGGGGCTCCGCTCTGCGCCCTGCTGCCCCACTGGCATCTGGAAAACAAGAGGAGACGCCTGTAAGATCTGTGCTCACACTGAGACATCATCCAGGATTTGTGGTGGCGTCACCTCCTAGGATTCTTGTGGAGTACAAAAATAAGAATGTGGTTGACTAAGATTTCAGGTTACACTGAATGTTGTTGACTCGTCGCCCTCATCTCCATCCCGACTACTCCCTCTGCTTTATTTGCTAAAGATTTAATGCCTGAGGAAAGAAGGAGCCCCGCGCAGCTTCACACAGCCTATTGTAAAGGGTGTCAGGACCGGCCTGAATTAGGGCCTATCTGCAG
Organism: Rhinella marina; assembly: GCA_900303285.1. Classification (NCBI taxonomy): domain Eukaryota; kingdom Metazoa; phylum Chordata; class Amphibia; order Anura; family Bufonidae; genus Rhinella; species Rhinella marina. The sequence goes on from ONZH01027088.1 coordinate 28,852, forward strand.
ACCCCATGGCGGTGCCCTTGACTTTACCTCTCACATTGTTACGTTGCTACATGTAATCATCCACACAAGGTCCTATGTCAGGTGGAATAACAGTGATGGAAGAGGAAGGGAATGTTCCACCCATCATCCATACTGCACTGGACAATCACTTTGAGTCTATTTTAGACTTGAGAAGATTAAAATGGTGCAACATAACCCGAAAGGCATGTGTTAATCTGCCTCACCTGTCCCCCTCAGGAGCAGGGCACTGTGGTCAGACTATATTGTGTTTTGTGGAAGGTATTCGGTCCCTGCAGGAGATCATTCGGGTGCAGCCAGCTGGAAGCTCGAACAGCACGGTCCTTTGGTCCCAGGGGCTTAGACTGTTTAGCTGAGATATGTCGCGTCCCATAAAGTCATTGCAGCCGTCACCTCTGTCACAGCAGACAGAAATAAGCCTGGCAGCTTCTCCGAGACCTCGCAAGACTTCACCAAAGCAGGAAAGTGGGCAGAGAACTTTTTCCTTTCAAATAAGAAAATTCTTCTGCTCGTGCTTAGTGCATTCCTCGCTTATCACTGCGCTATAACTCGTTCTGGGAAATGGATGGAAGAGAGCGGACGACAACTACTCTATGCTGTAGTGTAATGTGCAGTCTGGAATGTAGAAAATGTCACAGTGCACCCATTATTAGAAAATACATTTCCTTGCAGGGGCCAATAATGGTCAGAGCTTGGGTTTTTTTCTGATGCAGCACAAAATCTAATGACAAAAAATTTACAATTGAGTTATATAATCTGTATGTAGTGAGCTCCCTCTAGTGGTGGCTGTATAATCTGTATGTAGTGAGCTCCCTCTAGTGGTGGCTGTATAATCTATATGTAGTGAGCTCCCCCTAGAGGTGGATGTATAATCTGTATGTAGTGAGCTCCCTCTAGTGGTGGCAGTATAATCTGTTTGTAGTGAGCTCCCTCTAGTGGTGACTGCATAATCTGTATGTAGTGAGCTCCCTAGTGGTGGCTGTATAATCTATATGTAGTTGGAGCTCCCCCTAGAGGTGCATGTAATCTGTATGTAAGTGAGCTCCCTCTAGTGTGGCGTATAATCTGTTTGAGTGAGCTCCCTAGTGTGACTGTAATCTTATGCAGTGAGCTCCCTCTAGTGGTGACTGTATAATCTTATGTGAATTCTCTGTGGTGGCTGTTAATCTGTATGTAGTAAGCTCCTCTAGTGTGGCTGTATAATCTGTATGTGTGAGCTCCTCTAGTGGCTGTATAATCTGTATGTAGTGAGCTCCCTCTAGTGGTGGCTGTCGTATAATCTGTATGGTGAGTAGTCTCCTAATGTGGCTGTATAATCTTATGTAGTGAGCTCCCTTAGTGGTGGCTGTATAATCTGTATGTAGTGAGCTCCCTCTAGTGGTGGCTTTATAATCTGTATCCTCTGGTGTGGCTGTATAATCTTATGTAGTGAGCTCCCTCTGTGGTGCTGTTATAATCTGTATGTAGTGAGCTCCCTCTAGTATGGTGGCTGTATAATCTGTATGTAGTGACTCCCTCTGGTGGTGCTGTATAATCTGTATGTAGTGAGCTCCCTCTAGTGGTGGCTGTATAATCTGTATGTAGTTGAGCTCCCTCTAGTGTGGCTGTATAATCTGTATGTAGTGAGGCTCCTCTAGTGGTGCTGATATAATCTGTATGTAGTGAGCTCCCTCTAGTGGTGGCTGATATAATCTGTATGTAGTGAGCTCCCTCTAGTGGTGGCTGTATAATCGTATTGTAGTGAGCTCCTCTAGTGGTGGCTTATAATCTGTATGTAGTGAGCTCCCTCTAGTGGTGCTGTATAATCTGTATGTAGTGAGCTCCCTCTAGTGTGGCTGTATAATCTGTATAATGTAGTGAGCTCCCTCTAGTGGGGGCTGTATAATCTGTATGTAGTGAGCTCTCCCCTTAATGGTGGCTGTATAATCTTTATGTAGTGAGCTCCCCTAGTGTGGCTGTATAATCTTTATGTGAGCTCCCTCTAGTGGTGGCTTTATAATCTGTATGTAGTGAGCTCCTCTAGTGGTGGCTGTATAATCTGTATGTAGTGAGCTCCCTCTAGTGTGACTGTATAATCTGTATGTAGTGAGCTCCCTGTGTGGAGGGCTGTATAATCTGTATGTATGAGCTCCTCTAGTGGTGGCTGTATAATCTGTATGTAGTGAGCTCCCTCTAGTGGTGGCTGTATAATCTGTATGGTAGTGAGTCCCTCTAGTGGAGGCTGTTATAATCTGTATGTAGTGAGCTCCCTCTAGTGGTGCTGTATAATCTGTATGTAGTGAGCTCCCTCTAGTGGTGGCTGTATAATCTGTATGTAGTGAGCTCCCTCTAGTGGTGATGTATAATCTGTATGTAGTGAGCTCCCTCTAGTGGTGGCTGTATAATCTGTATTGTAGTGAGCTCCCTCTAGTGGTGGCTGTATAATCTGTATGTAGTGAGCTCCCTCTATGGTGGCTGTATAATCTGTATGTAGTGAGCTCCCTCTAGTGGTGGCTGTATAATCTGTATGTAGTGAGCTCCCTCTAGTGGTGGCTGTATAATCTGTATGTAGTGAGCTCCCTCTAGTGGTGGCTGTATAATCTGTATGTAGTGAGCTCCCTCTAGTGGTGGCTGTATAATCTGTATGTAGTGAGCTCCCTCTAGTGGTGGCTGTATAATCTGTATGTAGTGAGCTCCCTAGTGTGGCTGTATAATCTGTATTAGTGACTCCCTTGTGTGGCTATTAATCTGTATGTTAGTGAGCTCCTCTAGTGGTGACTGTATAATCTGTATGTAGTGTGCTCCTCTGTAGTGGCTGTATAATCTGTATGTAGTGAGCTCCTCTAGTGGTGGCTGTATAATCTGTATGTAGTGAGCTCCCTCTAGTGGTGGCTGTATAATCTGTATGTAGTGATCTCCCTCTAGTGGTGGCTGTATAATCTGTATGTAGTGAGATCTGCCTTTATAAAATATATATAGATTTGCCTAAAATGAGAAAAATATGTATATTTTTTCCAGTCCCACCTGTGCCACCATGGTGCTAACATGAGGCTGAGCTGCAGTACCACAGAGAAGCAGAGATGGTGACAATGGAGAGTACTATACATAGCAGGAACTCATTGAATATGTCACGGCTCCTCAGTCTGCACCATGTCCTGACCCCCGGAGAGGTCACTTCTATTACTGCGTTATCTGGACTGATACGAAAAGATTCCACTTCAGTCCTTTAAAGTGACAGATCCCTCAGAGGAGGTCCAGTTATGATCCACTTCCTCACGCACCATCTCAGTCCCTATAGGCCCCTCGGACTATGTAGCCGTTGTCACTCGTCCTCGGTACACACAAGCCTGAGGCACCGAATACACGAGGTTCAGGGACCCTTAAAAATATACAACAGACACAGAGATGAAAGGGAAGTCTCCAACATGATGGTGGAGCGGGGCTCAATGACGGCTAGGATTCTGCACTGACATTGGAAGGTTGATTTGTTACAATGTATCAGTGGAGTCCTGGATCTGTGCGGCTGATGTGTTTATCACTTAGATTGGATACACTGTAGCAAAGCAACAGCTGCATAAACAGGACTAGATCTGTACACACTTTAGGGTATGTTCAGATGGTTTTAGGATATCAGTGGGAAGGTATATAGAGGTGACTGCACACTGTATATATAGTTGTATATTATATATATATATACATTGTGTATTGACTGTATAGTATATTGCCTTTACATTGGAGCTCTGTAGTCAGCTGGCGACGTATGTTTCGGTCGGGTAACGTAAAAAATGTCTACAATGGGCTGTACAAAATCCAGCATCTTTGAAGTTTGTAGTGGAAACAGTCAACAAGGAGGCTGAGGGCCATGGACTGAGCTTATCATAACATTATCATAACAGTGCACACATTATATATCAGGCTCAGTAATGAGAGCAAAGGTATACGTATTCTAGGCTGCAGTGAGTATTAAGGGGTTAATCAGCCTATTCAAAGCACGACATTATTATACATTCAATGGAGGCACCGAAAATTAAAACAGGTCCGTCAACAGCAGCTTGCTGATGGTCTCCACTAAAATGTAATGCAAACAAATGTGAAAAGCAAAAAAAAAAAATTACGTTTCAGAGATGCAGGATTTTAAGTTTTTTGACTCAGGGGTTAATGTTGTTCGTAGGCGGAGTGTCACTTTAACTTCAGGCCGCTGCAATGTCACAAGAAGTCATTATCGGACTGGGTGAGGGCGAGTTAATGGTTAACCCCAGATAAGAGGGGCGACATGTACGCAGCACAACAACTCATCCAGGCCTAATTCACAATGCACAGACATTTCGTAGAACTTTGGCGCGGTTCCTCCAGTTTGCGCCCTGTGCTGTTTGCATTAATAAGTGCGCCCCTGTATCTCCACTGCCCTGTATGTGGTGCAGGTCTCTGACTCTCTACGGCTTCTTACAATGGGACCTGTGTGCGTACAGCGCAGACTGCGAATAAACCTCCGGATTTGCATCTGGAACCAATTTCTCAATAATAGTGGAGCAGAGAGGACGACCCTCCTCCAACCCTTCCTGGCAGCGGCTCCAGCGCTACATCCGGAACCGTGCACCTGGGTCTGATGAGAATTCCTCCACAACTGAGACATTTAGTTCAGGTTCCCGGTCTGAGGCTGCGGATCATCCCGTGTATCTAAGGAGTGGGATACCGAGCAGTCCCTATAAGTACACGTAGCCGCAGACTAAACAGAATGCATGTATCTAATTTTACCGTGTGAGATACTGTCTGCTCAGCTGTGTATCTAAGAATTTCATGTGACACTGTCTTCTGTGCTGTGTATCTAAGCTGATCATGTGTGATACTGTCTGCTGAGTCTCTAAACCTATCATGGGATACTATGTGCTGTATCTAATCTTAGCATGTGTGATACTGTCTGCCGAGCAGCTGTATCTAATCTTATCATGTGTGATACTGTCTGCCGGGCAGCTGTATCTAATCTTACATTTGATACTGTCTGCAGAGCCATGTATCTAATCTTACCATGTATGATACTGTCTGTTAAGCAGCTGTATCTAATCTTACCATGTATGATACTGTCTGTTAAGCAGCTGTATCTAATCGTATCATGTGTGATACAGTCTTAGAGAAGTACAGTTCCTCCTTCACCTGTAGAAGCACTACAACTCTCATTATGGAGGTATTTCTGGCACATCTGGTTGGCGGCCCGGCGCACATTGCCTGGTCTTGTTGTGCTGCACCTCCTGAGGTTCCAGTTACAGAGTCTCTGCGTTCAGCTGATCGGGTTCATTTACAGACTGGGTGCGGTTACCTGCCCTGCTGCACCTCACCCGCCACTGCCAGAGCCTGTCTGTCTACATGTTTACCGGGGAGAATGGAGACGGCAGGAATCTATACCCACAGGCTGGAAACTGCAAAACTCTACAGCAGCAACCGGGGGCTAAATTTACCCCCAAAATCTGATCAGAGACACAAGATTAAACTGAGAGGCAGAAATAATCAGAGAAGCATAATAATAGTATCTGACTGAGAGAGGAGCCCATAGAGGTCCATTTCTGGTCACCTGTACTGATCCTGAGTTACATCCTGTATTATACTCCAGAGCTGCACTCACTATTCTGCTGGTGCAGTCACTGTGTACATACATTACTTATCCTGTACTGATCCTGAGTTACATCCTGTATATACACCCAGAGCTGCACTCACTATTCTGCTGGTGCAGTCACTGTGTACATACATTACTTATCCTGTACTGATCCTGAGTTACATCCTGTATTATACTCCAGAGCTGCACTCACTATTCTGCTGGTGCAGTCACTGTGTACATACATTACTTATCCTGTACTGATCCTGAGTTACATCCTGTATTATACTCCAGAGCTGCACTCACTATTCTGCTGGTGCAGTCACTGTGTACATACATTACTTATCCTGTACTGATCCTGAGTTACATCCTGTATTATACTCCAGAGCTGTACTCACTATTCTGCTGGTGCAGTCACTGTGTACATACATTACTTATCCTGTACTGATCATGAGTTACATCCTGTATTATACTCCAGAGCTGTAACTCACTATTCTGCTGGTGCAGTCACTGTGTACATACATTACTTACCCTGTACTGATGCTGAGTTACATCCTGTATTATACTCCAGAGCTGAACTCACTATTCTGGATAGAACAGGATAAGTAATGTAATGTATGTACACAGTGACTCCACCAGCAGAATAGTGAGTGCAGCTCTGGAGTATAATACAGGATGTAACTCAGGATAAGTATCGTCTGATGAATTCAGTGGTTCCTTCCAATATAGATATATATAAATAATACCACTTCAGTCCGGTTCTGGCCCCGGTTGTCACCTCCCTGTACGTGGCCACCATTCATAATACAAGCAGAGATATATGGAGGGCGGCAGTGTGACATTGTTTTCTCTTGTGTTCTTCTCCTGGGAAAGCTGGGTGACAACTGCTTTGAGAAGCCTTACATTCCCTGTAGTGGTTGTCACCCAGCTTTCCAAGACTCCTGAATGGCAAATATAACCTCAGAGCTCTGACTACTTTGGTTTACAGTTTCTGTATGCTGGGAGTTGTAGTTCCACAGCAGCCTGGAGCCAAAGCATTTTAGACTACTGTAATAGCTTGGCAACGATACGTGGCATGCTGGAACTTGTAGTACTCCAACGGCTGTAGGGCATCGCTTCCCAAAGACAGCAGAGTCACAGGTCTATGTAAGAACTGGATAAAATCATGCTGAGACTTGTAGTTCTACAACAGTTGGCCCCCAGCCTATTAATACAACCCTATAAATGCCAGGTTGTGCTGGTACTTGTAGTTCAGCAGGATGCACTGACAGGTTATATCGGCTCAGGTAACATATGTCTCCTGATTACCTATCAAGAGATGCTGGGAGTTGTAGTTTCACAACAGCTGGAAGAGTCCATGATGGAGATGTGCACTTACCTTCTGGGTCCCAGCGCTGAGCTCCATCTCCTGGGTTGTCAGGGTTGTCAGTCTTCTACCTCCAGCTCCTCTGCTCCGAGCTTCCAGCAGACAGACTGATTCATACAACTTTAACCCAGAGCTGAAACTCCTAGAAAACTCCGGCAGCCAATCCTCGGCCGGGTCCGCCTCACACCCATCGGGCTCCGGGCGGGGTGTCACCCGCTTATATCCCCTCTGTCCAAGCAGGGAACACCCAGACGGTGTGAGGTCAGCCGGGCGGCGGGAGACCAGGAATGCCTGATTCACACGTCTGCTCCCATCAGCCGGGCCCCGGGCCCCGGATCCTGTGACAGTCACCGGGAATCACAGAGTCTGGGGCAGCGGGAGCAGCCTGGACACTACATGATGGGCTGAGGTACAGAGGCTCAGCAGACTGTATCACACATGATGGGCTCAGATACAGAGGCTGAACAGACTGTATCACACATGATACAGCAGCACAGAAGACAGTATCACACTTGATAGGATTAGATACACAGCTCAGCAGACAGTATCACACAGGATAGGATTGGATACACAGCTTAGCAGACAGTATCACACAGGATAGGATTGGATACACAGCTCAGCAGGCAGTATCACACTTGATAGGATTAGATACACAGCTCAGCAGACAGTATCACACAGGATAGGATTGGATACACAGCTCAGCAGGCAGTATCACACTTGATAGGATTAGATACACAGCTCAGCAGACAGTATCATACTTGATGGGGTTAGATACAGTGGCTCAGCAGGCAGTATCACATAGGATAGGATTAGATACACAGCTCAGCAGGCAGTATCACACTTGATGGGGTTAGATACACAGCTCAGAAGACAGTATCACACTTGATGGGGTTAGATACACAGCTCAGAAGACAGTATCACATAGGATTAGATACACAGCTCAGCACAGAGTATCACACACGGCAGGATTGGATACACAGCTCAGCAGACAGTATCACACAGGATAGGATTGGATACACAGCTCAGCAGACAGTATCACATGTGGTAGCAGAGGATTTACTGGTTAGATTTGCTATTCAGGACCCCAGGAAAGCTGGGTGACATACTGGTGACTCTATGCGGGCAGATGCCAGTCACTCTGGATTACGGAGGTGGGTTACAGATTCCTGCTCCATCCCGGACTACTGCAGACGTTATAGGGGGGCACAGGGGTCACGAGGAGGGAGTCACAGGTGGCGAGGCTCTAGGACCCGCATCCCATAAGGGGTTAATCTGCACACTGAAGCCTTTTGTCCAGGACTCCGCAGACCGCTCCCAGAGTCGTTCCTCCAGGCTGCCCCTCCATCGCCTTCCACCCCTCGTCTCCTGTTACAACCACAAGGGCCAGACGCAGCGCTGCCAGACTCCGAGGCAGAGCGAGCCGGAGCCCTCCGTGTGACGGGCCGGGCAGTATGACGCTCATTGCTGTGCCCGCGCTCGGGGGCGAGGTGCCCGCTTCATCCAAATTCTATACAAACATTCCTTAGTTATATCTGCTCCTGGGAAAGCTGGGTGAAGGATAATCTGGTCCTATTACACCATTACCCATCTTTTCCTGACCTCTGAATGTCTTGTGATACGTCCCAGCCCATGTTCTATACAGGTGGATGGGGGGTTGTTTTTGCAGCAGGTGCATGGATTTCTGCAAACTACAGAATGCACACGGACGTCATCCGTATTTTTTGCGGATCCGTGTTTTGTGGCTATGGCAGCATGTGTAGGCGGCATTATGTCAGTGCTTTTTCTGTAGGGAGCGGCTCCTGACAAGGAGCAATAGGCAGCAGCCTGTATTCTGCACAAAAGGCTATGCGGTTTGGGGAATTGCTCTTCGTGCAGTTGTCCGCGTTCAGCGTAGATGATGTGGAGTCTTCTCTCTGTTTGCTTCGTGGAGCTCGTGTTGTTTAATCCTGTTTAGGACAATAGTATTTCACATCTGACGGCGTATAAACACGTGTGCGTGCGTGTCCGCCGTGTGTGTGTGCGAGCAGCTCCAGCCAGAGTCAACATCTCCCACATGTTTATATACAGAAGCGTTTCATCTCCCCAGATCGTCTCGTTCCGCCACTTCTGCAAATCAAGGCGATCCGGTTCCCGCGGCGATGACATCGCACAGGCTGATTAAAGGGAAAATCAGAAATGGATTAAAAGGACTCCAGATGTTGCACGGACGGCCTCCTGAACGTTCGCTGGTTTTCTCCACCCATGTGTCCCCCCATATTACTGGATAATTAGGCACATATGCCATTCAGGGGTCATGAAAAGCTGGGTGACCTCTGTGGAGGCTTCAATGGTGACAATATATGAAATCACCCATTGTTCCCAAAAACTGACATGTCAGAATAGAACTGTTAAAATGTAACAGAATCAAGCAAATAAAAGCGGAATATAAAAGCAGAACATTGATTAAAATGTTACTAAGTTGTGGTTACAAAGTGAAGGTTAAGGCGGTCATTTATTAGGTGTTATATATTTAGGTTGCAGATTTTGTCACAAAGAATTTACCCAGGGCGTGGCACACGGGTGGACTGGGAACTTAAGCCTCATTCACACGTCAGTGTTCTCCGTGGACAGCACACGTCCCCATTCATTTGAATGTGTGTGTTCAGACATCAGTGTTTCATCACGGTCCGCGGTTCCGTTTTTTTTTTTTTAGCACGGATGCATGTCCTATCTTGATCCGTGTTCCCAGATCCCTCACGCCCATTATAGTCAATGAGTCCGTGAAAACCACGGATCCCTCACGGATGTCATCCGTGTTGCATCCGTATTTCACAGATCATTAAACCACTTTCACACGGTCAGTATTTGGTCAGTATTTTTCATCAGTATTTGTATGCCAAAACCAGGAATGGGTCCAAGATACAGAAGAGGCACATACTGTATATTTCCATTATACTTCTTCTCTATAGGTTCCACTCTTGGTTTTGGCTCACAAATACTGATGCAAAATACTGACCAAACACTGACCGTGTGAAAGAGGCCTTAAAGAAGATTCTTTGAAAATTACTTTTCAGCTGTTCAGTGTCAGTGAAACACGGATGCAACACGGACAGCAAAAAACAGACACACAGACCCAACACGCATCCTTCACGGATAACTCACTGACCACCTGCTCATGGATTTGAGCACGGACGCGGACGTGTGAATGAGGCTTTAAAGTGGCCCTGGATAAAATACCAAAAGTGGCCCTGTTTTTAAGTTGGGTCCAAACTGATGGAAGGCAGAACATTATGCCACCCCAACAGAGCCAAATACCACAGTCCATCACAAAATACATCCCCAAAAACTTCTGCCCGACCAGGAAATTTTCCTGTAAAGTCTAGGGCCATTCTGCCCCTGGCGTGGGCGGGGAAGAGGGCGGGCCGGCCGGTCTCATTCATCATTCGCCAAGCTTTACGGCGTGGGAAATGGCCTTAAACTACACCAGCAAGGGAGCAGGTGTAGATTAAAGCGCATCGCACGGCCGGCGGCAGCAAACGCCAAAGTTAGGCGCCTCCACCGGCAGTGCGCAGCGAATAAGACCAGTGTATCAATCTCCGGTCCTAATAAATGCCCCCCTAAGTCACAAAATAGTGATCTGTGTCACAAAAGTAGAATTGGTCACACAATGCTATTCTGTATCACAAAACCATAAAATCGTATTCCATGTGACAGCATGATATAATAAGTTACAAAGTATAACTGGTCAGAAAACAATATTAAGAGTAGTAGTCTGAGGAAGGCCCAGATTGTGTCGAAACGCCTCACTAACATGTGGCAATAAACTAAAGCATTCCAAAAGAAACTAACAGCGAGTGCCGGTCCTTCTTATCGCTACTTACATGGGACGCGTTCACCACCCCGCTACCTCCGTAGTGCCGATCGATACACTGCACACATAATATTACAAGTCACAAACAGCGGTTTGTGTCAGGAAAGTAGAACTGGTCACAAAATGATATTGTGCAGCAAAATTTGTAGGAGACTGAGTGACCGGTGTGACGGGCGAGTACCCATAGCGGGGCCCACACAGGTGCTTTAATTTGCTCGTCAGTACCCGTGTCGTTGGCGAGGAGCGGAGTCGCCGTGCCCCCTGGTGACCTGTAATTCCCACCACTAATCGCTTCATACCAGTTCACATTAATCTGCTCTTAATGGGGGGAATTCATCAGAGACTCGGAGAGAAGCAGCTCCGGAGCTGCAGCGACTCCACTTTTCTATCTGCCCCCAGAGGTACAAGGAGGGGGGGAGCTGAGAGATTTAGAAATAGGGTCAGACAGAGTCCTCAGTACTGAGAGACCGGCAGCCATTACTCAGCCCCACCTGGATGACGGTGCAATGCCCTGCAGGAGTCTGCGGCCTCATGCTCATGTACTGTTCTGCAACGCTCTGCAGGATATTCTGTATCAACGAAAATGCAGAAGAATAATGGAAAGTTCTGAACGCTCGGGCATGTTGAAATCCAAATGCCTGATCCTTTTCTTCTAATAAACTGCCTTTCAGGAGCTACTTGACACCAGCACACTCAGGTCCTGACGTCCTATGTCAGGGGTAGGCAACCTCTGGCACTCCAGGTGTTGTGAAACTACATCTCCCATCATGCACATTTACTTGGCTGTTCTCTGAAGTCCCACAGAAGTGAAAGGAGCATGCTGGGAGTTGTAGTTTCACAACAGCTGGAGTGCCAAAGGTTGCTGATCCCTGTCCTATGTCATTGCAGGTTGTCTTCACCGAGTCAAGACCAACCTGTAATGGGGCCCCTAGGTCCAGGGGCCCCAAAGAACCAGCACTGGCTGTCTCTATGGCACATAAGTTCTCCTGTATACGTCTTGTACCTTGAGGGGGTAGGTAGCTGAGAGCGGGGCTGTAGTATTATAGCGGTATATATATGCAGAATCCATACTGGCTGATATCGTCTTACATAGGGGTCCCTGACATTATCCTGAATATGGTGCAAGTTTTCGACCTGGGTCTAGATGCACCTCAAGATGCAGCTCTGGTAGAAATTGGGGGAGTGGAAGGGGCACAGGGCACCGCTCTAGGCTCTAAAGTGAAAGGGGACTTCCACCAGAATGCACGAGATACATTGTCCAGGATTAGAAAAACATGGCTGTTTTCTCCCCAAAACAGCACCACCCTTGACCACGGGTTGTATGGGGTATTGCAACTCATGGAATGGTGCAAAGATGCAATACCACTTACACCCTGGGGACAGGTATGGAGCGGGGGGAAGGGGGGCGGTTGGGCAACCATTCTTTTTTTGTAATCCTGGACAACCCCTTTAAGATAACCTCCCTGGGGCCCATATAGATTAGACAACCAAGAGGGAGGAGGCGTGTGACTGCACCTGAAGGGGTGCACTTAATTTTGTAATAGGGTCCTTGCTCTAGATGCTTGCAGTCCTGAGATTCCCTCTGTTATCAATGGATTGATCGACAGTTCCAGTTCAGGACTGAGCTCAGGCTTCTCCATGAATATGACTGGCATCTCGCCATGTGCTGCCAGTCTGGACCTGTGCCCTGTGTTCATTAGGGTCCACCAGATGCAGAATAGCAGGTCGTCCGGCCCAGGATGGAGTCAGTCATCACTCAGCACACTGTATACCTCTGGAGAGGTCTATAAACTCAGCCGGTTACAATGTTGCCGCCCTCAGTGGCGCTGGTTTCTGGTTGGCAACTCTGTATCCTAATTATAGCAACGTTCCTCCATGCCTTGGAATTCGGGAAATTAGTTGAATGTCCAAAATAAATGTTTTCTCTGCACAGACGGAGAATAAACTATGTCTCCATTGACAACAGCAGTAAAGACCTTGCAGGGTCAGCCCCCGGGCACAGCTAGTGCCATGTTCTTATATGGGGCAGTATCCCTGAGGATAAGAGAGGTGGCGGAGAGCCTGGAGCAGGGGAAGAGGAGGAATGTGGTTGGGTGGAAGCTGAGTTTCCCAGTATTTCATCTATGAACCTGGAGAAGTCTGGTAATTTCTATGGAATCCATCTCCGTAATTCCTCACAGATGTGCCGTCTGGAGGTCAGACACTGAGGGCAATATTTAGGGTGCCTGTTCGTCAAATATTTACCCACATGACCAGCTGGAAGTGAGGGGCCCCTAAGGACCAGTGACACCAAACACATTCAATGTCTGACTGAGGATTCTGCATAATCTCTGTCACTGCCAAGCTTTATCTGTGGCTGTAAATCATCTTGTGAAGCCTGGCTGTCAATCATCTTATGAAGCCTGGCTGTCAATCATCTTGTGAAGCCTGGCTGTCCATCTGTCAGCCCGGCTGTCCATCATCTTGTGAAGCCTGGCTGTCAATCATCTTGTGAAGCCTGGCTGTCCATCATCTTGTGAAGCCCGGCTGTCAATCATCTTGTGAAGCCCGGCTGTCAATCATCTTGTGAAGCCGGCTGTCAATCATCTTGTGAAGCCTGGCTGTCCATCATCTTGTGAAGCCTGGCTGTCAATCATCTTGTATAGTTTGGCTGTCCATTATCTTGTGAAGCCTGGCTGTCAATCATCTTGTGAAGCCTGGCTGTCCAATCATCTTGTGAAGCCTGGCTGTCAATCATCTTGTGAAGCCTGGCTGTCAATCATCTTGTATAGTTTGGCTGTCCATCATCTTGTGAAGCCTGGCTGTCAATCATCTTGTGAAGACTAGCTGTCAATCATCGTGTATAGTTTGGCTGTCCATCATCTTGTGAAGCTTGGCTGTCAATCATCTTGTGAAGCTTGGCTGTCAATCATATTGTGAAGCCTGGCTGTCAATCATCTTATATAGCCTGGCTGTCAATCATCTTGTGAAGCCTAGCTGTCAATCATCTTGTGACGCCTGGCTGTCAATCATCTTGTGAAGCCCGGCTGTCAATCATCTTGTGAAGCCCGGCTGTCAATCATCTTGTGAAGTCTGGCTGTCAATCATCTTGTGAAGCTTGGCTGTCAATCCTGTCAATCATCCTATATAGCTTGGCTGTCAATCATTTTGTGAAGCCTGGCTGTCAATCATCTTGTGAGGTTTGGTTATCAATCAATCTTGTAAAGCATTGATGTCAAGCCTCCTGTTAAAGGAACAGACCTTTCTTCTTGACCCTCTAGACCTGCCAGAGACAGAATTAAGCTCTGCATTTCATACCTTCAGAAGATAGAATAAGAGACATTAGTACTTTCCATTACCCTTCAGTGATATGAGCAGTGGGCGGGACTGTGACTACCTCTCATAAAACAGGTGGTAACCAAATCTGTGCAGTAGCTTTCACTGCCTCGCCCTGTGTTACAATACCCTTGCAGTCCAGTAACTGTTTAGGTGAGTTGGGTTTTGCCGTGGTGCCCAATAATAGGTTCCTGCCAGTACTTATCAACCCCAGTCCAACCACCTGAACCATTTCAGCCAAATGTCTTAAAGGAACACTCCAGGCAAAAATGATCACTTTGTTCTGACCAATTCGTGGCCTAAGGGGGCGGAGCATGACACAAAGAATAAAAAAAAACAGCAAAATTCCGCCCCCTAGGCCCTACATTAGACATAAGATGGAGTGCTCCTTTAAGAAAACTATTTCTCTTCACTGTAAGTGCGTAATTTCTCAAAACAGAATATTTTCCAGACCAAATGCATCTGAACGCCCATGTGTTATTTATTAACTCATTTCACGTATGTGAAATACGAGACAATTAAATGTACAGAGGAGAAACGCGTGACTCATGTCTGCCCATGTAGGGTTAGCTGCACCGGAATCCATCGCACAGTTCACTGCGGCGGTGGAACTACAAGTACAAGCGAAACCTGCAATCCTCTGTCTGATCACAGATCCATTGATCAGTTGATGCTGAAGGACTACAAGTCCCAGCAAACAATGCCTGCCTATGACTGCCAGGGAAGTGTTGTAGGGCTGTAGGTGATTAAGAGGTTAATAATAAAATAGGATCCCAGACAAAATGCAGTGTCTGTGCTCCTTTATGTCTGTCTGCCCCCTGGAGGCTGAGAGGTGAACTGCACACAGACGCCACCTGTTCTCATAGAAGCTTTACAGGTGCAATAGATGGGGAAGGACTTAAAGGGCTATTTCATAGTAAGGGTGGGTTTGCGCTTGCGTTATGGCGTTCCGTTATAGGTTTCATTTATAACAGAATTCCTGGACGGAATGCAAAATGTTTTGATCCGTCATAATAGAAGTCTATGGGCAATCATAACGGATCCGCCTGGTTTCCGTTATGACAGGACTTTGTCAGGACTCCGCCATTACAACTCTCTGCGCGTAGGTGCCTGAGATCTGCCCTCTGGGAGGGGGTGTCCATAAAGAAAAATGTAAAAGGCATTAGCCCCTTAGAGCCTTCTACAAGCCTCATCCTATAGGCATATACAGGACATAGCATTCATGAAGCGATTCTGCATCTACATGGCAGAGTGGCAAGAAAGAACTGCATAAGGACCCCGTGTCTTCCAAGGATCTAAAAAGGAACATTTTAGCATTAATAAGATTTAAATATAAACTCTGAGGAAAACTCAATCAGCACCAAGGCTCTCTCCTGCCCTGACCGTTTGTTACAATGTATCAGTTTGTTTAGCCGACAGAACATTGGATACAATTACAACAGTCCTCACCTATTAGGCCAGGAGATGATTTTGGGCTCTAAAGGTCTTGTAAATATATTGTTGACATTCACTGACAGCAAGCAGAGGTATTAAACCCGATGAAGAATTAAAGCACAATGTTGTTATGACACAATAAGGCTTGGGTTATTGACCTCCTTCATATCTGCTCCTGGACTGATGGCCCAGAACTGCTCCAGGAGGTTGGGGGTAGTGGTTGCAGTACTGTAGGATCATGGAGGTAATAAAATCAGCCCCTCTGTGACCTGCGTGGATGGAAATCTGCTCAGCAGTGAAGTGTGCAGAGCGTGTATCAGCAGCGCTGGAACCATCTAATTATTCAGTGATTCTTCGGAGCCGTGTGATTGATATATAAAAGCTTATTTTTAGCCGTATCTGCGAGGCGCGTGTTACACGTTACGTTCCTCCTCCTTTTATCACACCTCTGAAGCTGCCTCTGAATCTCGACACGTTTTGTGCATTTTCGATTGATTTTGTTAAAGAAACCGTTGTGGCGAACTGTAGGACGCATCTAAGTTGTTATACGAGGGGTTAAAAGAGTCATGTACACAGAGAACAAGCTGCCGCAGGCGAAGGGGGTCAGATATCTGTGGCCTTAGTGTCTATTCACACGGTGCGGACAGATTGAGATTTATTGCTGCAGTATTTTGCGACACTAGACCGCAATTTGATTGCACCGTGTGAATAGATACCTTAAAGAGGGCACTGTGGGGAATCGTCCTATGTGCACGCCGTCCTCCTCCTGTACTGTGCTGCGCTGAGCTGCCGGGAGCATGTAAGTATGTCTGTATCTGTGTGTCTGTACTATGTGACATGGGTGGGGCCGGAGCGCGGTTCCAGCCCCACACATGTACCTGCGGCAGCACGGATCCGGCGGCACCCTTCACCTGCCGGATCTGTGCTGCTGCTAGTGTGAAAGGGGCCTTAAGAAATAAAGAAATATTTAACTCTACAACACACCTATATATGGAGGATAGAACCACAATTCAATCACAAACTATTTCACACGTTCCTGGCAAAAAAAAAAAAAGAAACCCTGGACATAAATCATTAAAACAAAACCTGTTGACCAAAACAATATTACACCGCCTAATAACAATACATAACCACCATATACAGTAATGCAGAATCATTGAGATCTAGCTACCAGAACAGGTTCTCACCAGCCTCTCCTTCTCTTTCTTTCACCTCTCCTCATGTCAAATTTTGCCCGTGTTTTATACTAATTTTTGGATGTTGAACTCACCCCCTCCCATCAGCCTCCTTCAAAGGTTGGTTTTGATCTTTGTGTGTTCTTTCCCAAGATGCTCCAGGAGAACACAAGGTGTCACATATTCCCGCACCTTACATCTTATGACCGCTCTATTGTCCTGTCATTTGCACATTGTGACGAGATCACACCGACTAGAGACGTCACGTCTGGTTCTGATACCATCTAGTATTCGTATTTGGACGGGAGAGTCCATCTGCCCTCAGGAGGCCTAAGGCTACTTTCACACTAGCTGCAGGCCTGATCCGGCAGGTGAAGGGTGCTGCCCGGATCAGGACTGCTGCAGCGACATGTGTGGAGCCGGAACCGCGCTCCGGCCCCACACATGTCACACAGTACATACATACACACAGACACACAAACATATACACAGACAAACACACATACATACTTACATGCTCCCGGCAGGTCCTAAGAGCGCCGGAGGAGCAGGACGGCTCGCACAGGTGACGATTCCCCACAGCGCCCTCTGCTGGGCGCCTGGTGGAATCGTCATCTGTGCGCGCCGACCTGTCCCTCCGACGCTCTGAACACCTGCCGGGGAGCATGTATGTATGTATGTATGTGTATTTGTATGTGTATATGTCTGTGTATGTTTATGTGTATGTCTATGTCTGTATGTGTGTATGTGTAGCCGGATCCGTCATGAACTCTATTGAAAGTCAATGGAGGGCGGATCCGGTTACCATTGTGGTCACACCAGACGGATCCACCCCCATTGACTTGCATTGGGGGTCATTCCGGATCCGTTAAGGTGCGGATGCCTGGACCGGAGAGCAAACCGCGGCATGCGGTCTGAAGACGGAACGGAATGCTTTCAGGAGCCTCCGTTGTCTTCAGTTCAGTTTTGTCCCCATTGACAACGAATGGGGACAAAACTGAAGCGTTTTATTCCGGTATTGAGCCCCTATGACAGAACTCAATACCGGAATTTTAAAACGCTAGTGTGAAAGTAGCCTTAGATGGAAATTATTGTAGACATCCTGATTAGGAATACAAAGGCTTCTCTAAAACAATTGACCCCAAGAATAGTAATTAGCAAACCTTTTCATCTGCTCCATCAATGACTCCACAAATCTGATATGGTTCATCCAATTCATGAAAACAACTCATAAGACCTTTTATACGACCATATCTTACAATCCCCCGCTTGAGAGTCAACGACTTTCGGAGAGAACTCTCACAAATTTCAATAAATGGTAATCGTCTGATTATAAAGTCCATAGATGTTGATAAAGAGAAAAATAATCCACCTTGACTGCTGACCGAGGCCATGTAACTGGTTCCGGTGTGATGATATCTGTTGATTAGAGTCCTGGTAACATGCTTGGATGATCCTCAAACCAACAACGTCCGGACACTCTGCTGCATCTTTCACAAAAAGGTGGAGTTTGTCTTCTCTGAGAGAAATGAAGCATTAAAATGACGCGCTCTTTAACTGGTTGATGCCATTTCGGTAATATAACCCATCATCATATAATAGACCGATAACTCTACTGTTGGAAGTGATCGGATTGACTGAGACAGACTTGATCTGACAACCATCAATACAATTTCCTGTTCTATGAAGTTAAATTTTTACCTTCTAATATTATTCACAGCAGGGGTGGACTGGGAACCTAAAGTGGCCCTGGAAAAATACTAAAATTGGCCCTATTTTGTAGTCAGGTCCAAATTAATGGAAGGCAGGGTCAGCAATACCATATTGTGGCACATTATACCACTCCAACAGAGCCAAATACCACCGTCCATCACAAAATACATCCCCAAAAACGTCCACTGGCCGGCCGTGAGGATGACTCAGGTGGCCCCCTGGGCATCGGCCCACAGGGAAATTTCCCTGTAAGGTCTATGGCCAATCTGCCCCTGATTCACAGACACCTTAATATATCATTGCTCCATCAGCCACCACACAAACAAGTTTTACATTTAGCCCAACAAAGTCCACACCATCTGCTCTTAAACGCACTTGTGACCGTTATGCGAGGTCACACTTTTCCGTTGAGGCTCCTTCCGGTCGTCTGCTAGGATCTCACTTGACTGTGCTTGTTCCTTTATTCGGTGCCATTCACACTATTAAAGGGGTTCTGCAGTTCTGTAAAACTGATGATCCCGCGCCTGCGCCGTGCATTCTTCATTCGGCGCGGTGAGGAAGCCGGGAGCCTGGCAGCCAGCAGCACTCACTGCGCCTGCGCCAAATGAAGGACGCACGGCGCAGGCTTTGCAGCATGGACAGGGCCGGCAGCAGATAGAGCAAGCTGCCTGGCCCTGTCAATCAACAGCGAAGAGGCGTTACTGAAGGTGGGGAAACGGCGCCTCTAGGAGCAGGGTTACCGCCCCCCTTGCTACAAGCAGGCTAATTTACATAATACAAAAGTTAATTTTTAACAAAAACGGGGGCAATAATAAAATGGCTAACATATTGGGCATCAGGTGACATTTGCACATTGCAAATGTCATCCTGTTTGATAGGGTTAAAATTGATGACAGAAACCCTTTAAAGGGGTTCTCCAGGAATTAAGAAAATGAAAATACTTAAATATTACTTCATTATTAATATATTCCCAAATACCTTACATTAGTTATATGGCTCCTTTTGTCTAGGGAGTAATCATTAGGAGAAACAAAATGGCCGCCGTCCTATCAGTACACACAGAACCTGTCCTAATCACACAGGAGGACAAGTTACTTCACAACACTGAGGTAAAGAGCTGCCTCATCCTCCTCTCTGCTCTGCTTGTCAGGGATTATGATCCTGAATACAGTGATTAAGATCTTTAGCTGAATCTCTGTAGGAATGGAGTTCATGAGCAGCAGTACTTATATGCAGTCTCCATTACCACAGTCTGTCCTGTCCGTCCTCTCTGTACTTCATGTCTCCTCATGAACTCCATTCCCACAAAGATTCAGCTAAATATCATATTAAACTGTATTCAGGACCAGAATCCCTGACAAGCAGAGCAGAGAGGAGGATGAGGCAGCTCTTTACCTCAGTGTTGTGAAGTAACTTGTCCTCCTGTGTGATTAGGACAGGTTCTGTGTGCACTAATAGGACGGCGAAGGAAAAAAACAAGACAGTGCAGCAGCACTCTGCAAACACAAATAATGTACAATAATGCCATAGTCATAAAACATTTTGGTACTAGTACTATGCTTATTTTGCAAAATTGAGAATCTTGGCAAATCATTTTGTACAAAATATTTGAGCCCATCTGCCATACGTCAAGGCGTTCTCTTTCAGACGGGAACCTAGCGCTAATTTCTACCTGTTATGTGCCATAATGGCCACCATAAAACTCAGGGAGTGCTGGTTCCACATGCATGCTGGGTCCACTCTGCCTTTGCCATTTTAGGTGCCTTAAAGGCCTCCATTGAATCCAGGAATGCAGGTACCAACATGCATGCTGAGCCCACTCCATACCTCTCCTGGTGCTTCACAGCTTCCAATACATATACTGAGAGCAGGACACAGTTTTATACTTACTCTGATTAAAATCAGCCTATAGGGCAGACAGGCTTATCAGGAGTGCAAGACTGGCTGGAGTAGCCACACCTCCAGATCAGTATAACTGCAAAAAAAGGGGGTCAGTCAGCACATCCAAAGTGCAGGTGCAGGAGAGGTATGGAGTGGGCTCAGCATGCATGTTGGTACCTGCATTCCTGGATACAATGGAGGCCTTTAAGGCACCTAAAATGGCAAAGGCAGAGTGGACCCAGCATGCATGTGGAACCAACACTCCCTGAGTTTTATGGTGGCCATTATGGCACATAACAGGTAGAAATTAGCGCTAGGTTCCCGTCTGAAAGAGAACGCCTTGACGTATGGCAGATGGGCTCAAATATTTTGTACAAAATGATTTGCCAAGATTCTCAATTTTGCAAAATAAGCATAGTACTAGTACCAAAATGTTTTATGACTATGGCATTATTGTACATTATTTGTGTTTGCAGAGCGCTGCTGCACTGTCTTGTTTTTTTCCTTTGTGTCTCTAGCCATGGCAGCGTGCACCTGCACTTTGGATGTGCTGACTGACCCCCTTTTTTTGCAGTTATACTAATAGGACGGCGGCCATTTTATTTCTCCTAATCATTGCTCCCCAGACAAAACGAGCCATTATAACTAATGAAAGGTATTTGGGAATAGATTTATATTAAAGTTTTATTTGCGTATTTTCTTTTTCTTAATTCCTTGCAACCTGTAAAAAAAAAAAAATCATTAAACTTGCTGCCAGTGAGACCAATGCGCAAAAAAAAGCGTTTCAAAAAGAATCAGAATCAGAATGCGTGAACGAGACGACGCCCTGGTCACAGCCAGCCACATTCCTAGAGAAGTGTGATTGTCCCCCAAATGCAGCCCTCTCCATCACATTTGCCTCACAATAGCAGCTACTTTCTTTCTATACAGTACAGGCTTTTGGGAAGAACAAAACAACAACAAGGTCATTTAGAATTTAGCACACCCGACTATAACTTATATTAGTTCATTTTAGAGGCTTCTCCTTAAAAAAAGTAATAAAATAAACACAGAAAGGTCCGATATTATCTAGTTATTGCCTACAAGGAAAAAGACAGGCAGGTCTTAGTAACAGGGCCTTTATTATGTAACAATTCATTTACTATCTGCTGACATCTTACTGGTTACACTCGTCTAATGCAGGATACTGGACGTGTTATACAAATTTCCTATATTCCCTCTTTGTCGTTGTCCTGGTGAACTACACGCCCAATAACACAGGTCCGCTGCAGATATATTTGGACAGTAATATACCAGAATGGGGCGTCAGGAGAGCATTGGTTTCCTCTTGGCTCAGGGTGAAAGGGTGCAGACGGAAGGAAGGCCAGTGTGTGTATCCGCAGAGCATCTGCAGAAGCAGAGCTGTTAGGCCCCATTCACACATCCGTATAATGTATCCGCATCCTGTTTCCGCAATTGCAGACAATTATGCGGATAGGATGCGGATCCATTCATTTCAATGGGTCCTGAAAAAATGCGGACAGTACACCGTATACTGTCCGCATCCGTTGTTCCGTTCCGCAAATAAGATGGAGCTTGTCCTACTTTTGTCCGCATATGCGGTCCGTGGTCCCATTATAGTCAATGGGTCCGCAAAAGATGCGGATGAGATGCGGAATGCATCAATATGTCATCCGCAATTGCGGATCCGTTTCCAGGAAATAGAAAGAAATACTCTACCAACATAAATTCCTCTTTCCTTTTTTTTTTTTGCAGAAAAACGGAACGGATGCACAATTGGTAAAAACAGAAGGTTTTTGCGGAAACACAGATCCGCAAAAAACGGACTGAAAATCTGGAAAAAGAAAAATACAGACATGTAAATGAAGCCTTAGGTTTCATTCACACGTCCATATTTGTGCACATCCTGGAAAACGGTCAGTTTTTTTCCGATCCGTTGTTCTGCAAAAAACTACGTTTTTGGCTTCATTCACACAACCGTATGTGTTTTGTGGTCCACAAATTGAGGATCCGCAAAAAAGAATGGATGACTTTCCGTATGGCATCCGTGTTTCTGTTTTTTTTTGCGGATCCATTGTAACAATGCCTATCCTTGTCAGCAAAACGGACAACAATAGGACATGTTCTATCTTTTTTTTTGCGGCATGGAAATACGGACATACGGAAACAGAATGCACACGGAGTACCTTCCGTTTTTTTGGCGGCCCCATTGAAATGAATGGTTCTGCATACAGTCTGCAAAAAAAAAAGAACGGACACAGAAACAAAATACGGTCGTGTGAATGAAGCCTTTCAAGCACATCCGTTCCATTTTTCGGCAAAAAAACGGAAAGGATGTATCCGTATGTCACCCATTTTTTGCGGATCCGCAAAAAAAACGGAAGGAGGAATCAAATTTTTTTTCTACCCTCCTGGAACGGAATCCGTAAATGCGGATGACATGCTGAGGCCTTTCCGCATGTCTTCCGCATTTTTGGAGGTTCCATAGACTTGTATTGAGCTACGGACCGCAAAATCGGGATAGAAGTAGGACAGGAGGATTTCTTTATGCGGACAGTCGGAACGGACACGCGGATGCGGACAGCACACGGTGTACTGTCTGCATTTTTTCGGGACCCTTTGAAATGAATGGATCCGCATCCTATCCGCATAATTGTCCGAAATTGCGGAAACGGATGTGGATACAAAATACGGACGTGTGAATGGGGCCTTACTGTGCTTCCTGGCTTTTCTCTGGCTTGAGCTCTTCTTCCAGCGCCATGCAGCAATGCAGTGTTACTATGTCAGAAGGAAACTCGTCCTTCAACAGTATACCGCGTTCCCGATGGCGGTCAAGCTCTTCAATGAATCCATACCAGTAGATGACCAGGCCAGGCCCAAACCTGTTCCAGTAGCTCCAGAACTGATCCTGCAGATACATGCGGTGACTGCTCTCATCGCCAAATGATGCTTTACTCTCTATCCAATGAATAACATGACCTTCAACAGCCACTGGCACCTCCAGAATGACGTCCGGAGTTTTATCGTAGCCCTTCATACGCAGCTGGTCTTCATCTAAAAATGCTAGATTATTCTCCAGCAGTTTCTCTCTTAGAAGAGCCTCATGCTCATGACCGATAGAGTGCTTGATGCAATCCACCAAGGGTCCATTGCAGCAGTCGTTGACAATGCACTGATTGACCTGATTTGCAAGAACTGGGTCAGGGATCAGAGATGGCTCACGCAGCATACTGCTCAAGATGGGCTTTGTGGGCTTGACTCCATCCTGGTCTCGAAGAAATCGTTCTAAAATTGTCCGTGCCATCAAGGCTGGAGAAAAGTCTACCTCATTGGCCAGGTTTAACAAGACAGGTGCTGCTGGATCCACCGCTGTATCACGTAGGTACCTGCTGTAGTACATTTCAATGGTGTCAGGAGCATGATGTCTTGCCTGGGTCCTTTTGATGAGCTTCTGGTGCTCCTGGGAGAAGATGCTCAGCAGAGTGGACTGCGAATGATGGGGGAACCTCTCCTTCAGCTGCCTCATGCATTGCCTCGTGGGCTTCAGTCTAGTAACGAAGAGGGCGACTTCATGGTACTGTGCTTTACTCAGCTTCATCTCTGTGTACGAAACATCATTATCGACAATATTAACATTAAATAAGATGATAATAATATTGAGCAATAAAAATATTCCTACGTAAGTTCTAGGGGACGGTCAGCAAAGACAGCGCACCGACAAAAGTGTATATTGGGAAAAAAGAGAAAAATATATTATTTACAGAATCAATTGTGCGGAATTAATATTGATAACCTACAAATAAACCGATTACCATAACATAAAGGAAAACCGCGTTTAACTCTATAACACACCTATATATGGAGGACAGAACCACAATTCAATCACAAACTATTTCACACGTTCCTGGCAAAAAAAGAAACCCTGGAAATAAATCATAAAAACAAAACCTGTTGACCAAAACAATATTACACCGCCTAATAACAATACAGAACCACCATATACAGTAATGCAGAATCATTGAGATCTAGCTACCAGAACAGGTTCTCACCGGCCTCTCCTTCTCTTTCTTTCACCTCTCCTCATGTCAAATTTT
The DNA here is from genome assembly GCA_900303285.1 of Rhinella marina. Taxonomy (NCBI): domain Eukaryota; kingdom Metazoa; phylum Chordata; class Amphibia; order Anura; family Bufonidae; genus Rhinella; species Rhinella marina. Next base: position 53,264 of record ONZH01027088.1, read on the forward strand.
GCCCGTGTTTTATACTAAGTTTTGGATGTTGAACGCACCCCCTGCCATCAGCCTCCTTCAAAGGTTGGTTTTGATCTTTGTGTGTTCTTTCCCAAGATGCTCCAGGAGAACACAAGGTGTCACATATTCCCGCACCTTGCATCTTATGACCGCTCTATTGTCCCGTCATTTGCACATTGTGACGAGATCACACCGACTAGAGACGTCACGTCTGGTTCTGATACCATCTAGTATTCGTATTTGGACGGGAGAGTCCATCTGCCCTCAGGAGGCCTTAGACATGTAAATTATTGTAGACATCCTGATTAGGAATACAAAGGCTTCTCTACAACAATTGACCCCAAAAATAGTAATTAGCAAACCTTTTCATCTGCTGTATCAATGTGTCACAAGGGGGAGGGGGAAGTAGTGAGCCCTGTCTGTATCCCCAACCGCTGTCCCTGCCTACTTACACGGCCCGTCCTAAACAACGGCGCGTAACTGGTCGACAAGCCCTGACCTACGTAAGTGCAGGGGTCTAAAGGGAAGGGAAGACAAAGGGAATAACTAACACACACAATAAAGAAGGGTCAGTCTGTTAATGCTGTTCTCATTGTCAATGGGGACAAAACTGAACTGAAGAGAACGGAATGCTCCTAAAAGCAGTTCTCTTCAGTCTTGAGACCGGTCTGGGCATCCGAACCAAGACGGATCCGGAATGACCCCCAATGCAAGTCAAAGGTGACGGATACATTCGGTGTGACACAATGGTAAACGGATCCGGCCTCCATTGACTTTCAATGGAGTTCATGATGGATCCGTCACCTTGCACTTTCCCCTCCCTCCAGCAGGGGGCGCTGTGGGGAAACTTACCCTTGTAAGAGATTTTAAAACTTCCATGGAATTCAGTGGTAACTGTATAAATTCCTATGCACTGAGCTCCCCCTAGTGGTAGCTGCAGGGGGATTTATCTGTGTATTTATGCCAGTTGTCTAGTGTAAATATAGTGAGAAATATGGTTTTCAGGAAGAGCACCACATTTACAAAGAACTGTTCTCCGCTTAATAAATACTGTAAATTCTAAATTTGTCAGAAATTTCATGGGGAGGACGACCCTCGCTACAATTTCTGTGTACACTCCCGACAACGGGTTCTCTAACATCTATAGCACCTGTTACCAAGGTGGGGCTCATCAGCTATTAAACAACTACAACTCCCAACATGTTTGAGGCTCATGTCTAACCAATTATTTTCTGAACAAGTGAACAATCTTTTTCACTGTTGCGAATATTTTGGAGCATCTGCAGCCAGCGACGGGCGAAATATCGGAATGCCGGGGGGTAAATGACCTGCGTGTCGCCGGAGATCCTGCATAGAATTGAAGATCTGATTCTCCCGTTGGCAGGGGCAGTGAAGGGGTTAAACGCGCCTTGCTCTTGTGTCTGTTGCTGATCTCTCGCCCTGCGGCGATGTCTCAGCCTCCTCTAATGGACACAATTTATGAGCTCTCACTATAAGAGATTCCTCCTGGTACCAAGAGCCTTTTACTGACTGAGAGCAGGAACATTATTGCTCCAATGTTATGACAGGCACGGCGGGCGAACGGGGGCGGGGAGGGCGAGCGGGCCTGCCACTGTGCCATCTCTGCTCCGACCTCCGCGTCATATAGATACTGTACATGGCGGGTTCATCGATCTGTCACCGCAGCTGGGACAAGACTGCTAAACCATTAAAGGGATACTTAAAGGGAACCTGCCACCAAGATGCAATGCAGTCTGCAGATTGAGTGTGTGAAATGAGTCTTATACTACTACTCTCATCATTGTATTACTCTCTGTATAGAGATGAGTGAAATCTTAACAGACCCTAGAGAAATTTGCCATCGACCATCCAGACGTACAGTTTCCATCCAAATCTTAAACGTTTCTATCCGATTTTGGGAGCATCCTTAGGCAGGATAATATGGCTACTATGTGTGGCTCACAGACTGATACACTGTAACAAACTCTCAGCTATGTGAGCAGGACTAATGCTGTTCTCAGTACAGAACTGACTGGATACAAGACAACAACATCTGCACAAATAGTTGTCAGTTTGCTACAATGTATCAGTCCGCAGTCCAGACTCTGTAGTATTGTCTGGACTGGATACAATTGTATCCACTTCTCATCTGTGAGCAGGACGAGCCACGTGCAGGTTTACTGTCTCTGAATGGAAACATGTTCTCAGTCATTGACTAGCGCACACATCTTAACAATGGCAATAAAATGAATCAAAAACTGTTAGAAAATATAAGAACTTTTTAGTTAAACAGAGACTAAGCTTTATTTACATAGAACCAGAAGATTCCTCTAAGTCTTTAATAAGAAGATTATTCATTATTATGTATATTTTATCAGAGCGTTCAATGAATGCAAAATCTTTCAAGTGCTCATTCCACTAACAGACACCAGGGGGCAGTAAAGTAACAGAGTTCTGCCATTGCCTCTGCAGCTCAGTTTTGTATCACCCAGGACCGCTCTCCCAATGTCTGCTTCGATGTTCCAGGCACATTAGATATTTGTGACTGTGCCCACATTAAATCACCGTAGGTTAGATGACGGAGCAGCCTGCGCGGGGCGATGTGTTTCTCCATGCATGTTTAATTCATAAACTCTATCTGAAGAGACTGCAATATGGGCTAATGCTGACGATCCATGAGATTGCATCTGTAATAAGGAGATTGCTGTGTTTACACTCTGCACAAATACATTGTTACCTAGAGCTCTGGGATGTGCGAGGAGCCGATACTAACACCATGTAGCAGAGTTAAGTCAGAGTACCCTGCAGTACCACAAATATCAGTGGGTGCCTGACATATAGTAATTACTGTATATTCTTGTATATAGGGACGGTATTATAGTAGTTATATTCTTGTACATAGGAGGCAGTATTATAGTAGTTATATTCTTGCATATAGGAGCAGTATTATAGTAGTTATATCCTTGTACATAGGAGCAGTATTATAGTAGTTATATTCTTGTACATAGGAGCAGTATTATAGTAGTTATATTCTTGTACATAGGAGCAGTATTATAGTAGTTATATTCTTGTACATAGGAGCAGTATTATAGTAGTTATATTCTTGTACATAGGAGCAGTATTATAGTAGTTATATTCTTGTACATAGGAGCAGTATTATAGTTGTTATATTCTTGTACATAGGAGCAGTATTATAGTAGTTATATTCTTGTACATAGGAGCAGTATTATAGTAGTTATATTCTTGTACATAGGAGCAGTATTATAGTAGTTATATTCTTGTACATAGGAGGCAGTATTATAGTAGTTATATTCTTGTATATAGGAGCAGTATTATAGTAGTTATATTCTTGTACATAGGAGCAGTATTATAGTAGTTTATATTCTTGTACAATAGGAGCAGTATTATAGTAGTTATATTCTTGTACATAGGAGCAGTATTATAGTAGTTATATTCTTGTACATAGGAGCAGTATTATAGTAGTTATATTCTTGTACATAGGAGCAGTATTATAGTAGTTATATTCTTGTACATAGGAGCAGTATTATAGTAGTTATATTCTTGTACATAGGAGCAGTATTATAGTAGTTTATATTTTCTTGTACATAGGAGGCAGTATTATAGTAGTTATATTCTTGTACATAGGAGGCAGTATTATAGTAGTTATATTCTTGTACATAGGAGCAGTATTATAGTAGTTATATTCTTGTACATAGGAGCAGTATTATAGTAGTTATATTCTTGTACATAGGAGCAGTATTATAGTAGTTATATTCTTGTACATAGGAGCAGTATTATAGTAGTTATATTCTTGTACATAGGAGCAGTATTATAGTAGTTATATTCTTGTACATAGGAGCAGTATTATAGTAGTTATATTCTTGTACATAGGAGCAGTATTATAGTAGTTATATTCTTGTACATAGGAGCAGTATTATAGTAGTTATATTCTTGTACATAGGAGCAGTATTATAGTAGTTATATTCTTGTACATAGGAGGCAGTATTATAGTAGTTATATTCTTGTACATAGGAGGCAGTATTATAGTAGTTATATTCTTGTACATAGGAGCAGTATTATAGTAGTTATATTCTTGTACATAGGAGCAGTATTATAGTAGTTATATTCTTGTACATAGGAGCAGTAATTATAGTAGTTATATTTCTTGTACATAGGAGAGCAGTATTATAGTAGTTATATTCTTGTACATAGGAGTATTATAGTAGTTTATTTACATATAGGAGCAGTATTATAGTAGTTATATTCTTGTACATAGGAGCAGTATTATAGTAGTTATATTCTTGTACATAGGAGCAGTATTATAGTAGTTATATTCTTGTACATAGGAGGCAGTATTATAGTAGTTATATTCTTGTACATAGGAGCAGTATTATAGTAGTTATATTCTTGTACATAGGAGCAGTATTATAGTAGTTATATTCTTGTACATAGGAGCAGTATTATAGTAGTTATATTCTTGTACATAGGAGCAGTATTATAGTAGTTATATTTTCTTGTACATAGGAGCAGTATTATAGTAGTTATATTCTTGTACATAGGAGCAGTATTATAGTAGTTATATTCTTGTACATAGGAGCAGTATTATAGTAGTTATATTCTTGTACATAGGAGCAGTATTATAGTAGTTATATTCTTGTACATAGGAGCAGTATTATAGTAGTTATATTCTTGTACATAGGAGCAGTATTATAGTAGTTATATTCTTGTACATAGGAGCAGTATTATAGTAGTTATATTTTGTACATAGGAGCAGTATTATAGTAGTTATATTCTTGTACATAGGAGCAGTATTATAGTAGTTATATTCTTGTACATAGGAGCAGTATTATAGTAGTTTATATTCTTGTACATAGGAGCAGTATTATAGTAGTTATATTCTTGTACATAGGAGCAGTATTATAGTAGTTATATTCTTGTACATAGGAGCAGTATTATAGTAGTTATATTCTTGTACATAGGAGCAGTATTATAGTAGTTATATTCTTGTACATAGGAGCAGTATTATAGTAGTTATATTCTTGTACATAGGAGCAGTATTATAGTAGTTATATTCTTGTACATAGGAGCAGTATTATAGTAGTTATATTCTTGTACATAGGAGCAGTATTATAGTAGTTATATATTCTTGTACATAGGAGCAGTATTATAGTAGTTATATTCTTGTACATAGGAGGCAGTATTATAGTAGTTATATTCTTGTACATAGGAGGCAGTATTATAGTAGTTATATTCTTGTACATAGGAGCAGTATTATAGTAGTTATATTCTTGTACATAGGAGCAGTATTATAGTAGTTATATTCTTGTACATAGGAGCAGTATTTATAGTAGTTATATTCTTGTACATAGGAGCAGTATTATAGTAGTTTATATTCTTGTACATAGGAGGCAGTATTATAGTAGTTATATTCTTGTACATAGGAGCAGTAATTATAGTAGTTATATTCTTGTACATAGGAGCAGTATTATAGTAGTTATATTCTTGTACATAGGAGCAGTATTATAGTAGTTATATTCTTGTACATAGGAGCAGTATTATAGTAGTTATATTCTTGTACATAGGAGCAGTATTATAG
>ONZH01027089.1:0-36485 GCA_900303285.1 Rhinella marina
GTCTTGTCTAAGGGCTCTTAGAAAGGGCTGTTGGGTTCTTTGTGGGTGATTCCCTGCCTAACAGAGAACTAAATGCAGGCCCTAACACTCTCCCTGAAACGCAGCAGCTCTATCCCTAACGACATCCAGACAGCATCTGAGCCGAGCACCACGGCCAGTCACTAGTATATTCCAGGGTCACCTGATCAGGCCAGCCAACCCCTGCTATCGACATGTAAGGGCCCCACGTGATGCTGGGTGTACCGCAGAGTCTCCTGGCTTGTGATTGGCTGAGTTTGTAGGCGCCAAAAATGCACGATGCGGAAGTTGCCATTTCCTCGAGCATGGCGAGATACTCGTCCGAGCAGCGAGCACTTACGAGTACCCTAATACTCGAACGAGCACCAAGCTCGGACGAGTATGCTCGCTCATCTCTAGTGATCACACCTTGGAGAGCCGTTGCAACAAGTGGACTGACATGAATCATGGCTCCAACACCAGAGATGTCAATTGAAAAAAGGAGAGGATTATCAAACTCCTTAAAGAGGGTAAATCATCATGCAGTGTTGCACAAGATGTTGGTTGTTCACAGTCAGCTATGTCTAAAACCTGAACCAGGTACAAACAACATGGAAAGGTGATTAAAGGCAAGCATACTGGTAGCCCAAGGAAGACATCAAAGCGTCAAGACAGAAAACTTAAAGCAATATGCCTTGAAAACAGAAAATGTACAACAAAACAAATGAGAAACAAATGGGGGGAAATTGGAGTCAACGTCTGTGACCGAACTGTAAGAAACCGCCTAAAGGAAATGGGATTTACATACAGAAAAGCTAAAAGAAAGCCATCACTAACACCTAAACAGAAAAAAACAAGGTTACAATGGGCTAAGGAAAGGCAATCGTGGACTGTGGATGACTGGATGAAAGTCATATTCAGTGATGAATCTCGAATCTGCATTGGGCAAGGTGATGATGCTGGAACTTTTGTTTGGTGCCGTTCCAAAGAGATTTATGCAGACGACTGTCTGAAGAAAACATGCAAATTTCCACAGTCATTGATGATATGGGGCTGCATGTCAGGTAAAAGCACTGGGGAGATGGTTGTCATTACATCTTCAATAAACGCACAGGTTTACATTGAAATTTTGGACACTTTTCTTATCCCATCTATCGAAAGGATGTTTGGGGATGATGAAATCATTTTTCAAGATGATAATGCATCTTGCCTTAGAGCAAAAACTGTGAAAACATTCCTTGAGGAAAGACACATAAGGTCAATGTCATGGCCTGAAAACAGTCCGGATCTCAATCCAATTGAAAATCTGTGGTGGAAATTAAAGAAAATGGTCCATGACAAGGCTCCAAACTGCAATGCTGATCTGGCAACAGCAATCAGAGAAAGCTGGAGCCAGATTGATGAAGAGTACTGTTTGTCACTCATTAAGTCAATGCCTTAGCGACTGCAAGCAGTTATAAAAGCCAGAGATGGTGCAACAAAGTACTAGTGATGTGTTGGAGTGTTATTTTGTTTTTTTCATGATTCCATAATTTTTTCCTCAGAATTGAGTGATATACATATACCACAGTGGCACAGACCACTAATATAATGACTCATGTAAAGCTCAAGGGAGCAAAGCCTATGGCAGACAAGACTAACAATAAACACCTATAAAAACTGCCAGACCACTTTATAGAAAAATAATCAGCTTTTATTTATTTCATAAATTCATTACAATAAAAACATGTGCAGGGAAAAAGGCGGCATCAACCGGAGACGACCACACAAGGATACATTCATATATGTCCCCCTTCCAATATAATAAGATTAAAGTGCAAGTGCATACATAAAGATTAATGACAATACATTTAGGACAAAAGATGATTACCCATTGTGTGTCACCCCTGGGATGGCGCCAACCCCGATGCACGTTACGGCGTACCTTCATCTGGGGGTGTATGTATATAACCAGTATTCAAGACTGTACACACCATAGAGAATTTGGCTATGGGCCCCTGAGAAAAAGGGGTGGACAGGCCATAGACCCTACTGGTAAACTTTCGAATGGGTCGATGTCCAGAGGGGCATCCTCACACCCAACTCCTAGGTACACAACGGTCTGACAATCCTAACATTGAATGCACCAGGAACCTATGTACCCAGCCAGTGGCAGCAGATGCCCTCTTGAGTTCAACTGTTCCACCTATGAGGATGAATGGCACAGGCATATCAGGCAACAGGACAGAAGAGGCTTGGGGCCTGTGACCTGCAACGGGCCAAGGTGAATTTTACTTGGCCATTTGGGGGGGCATACTATAGGTGAAAATAACTGGGGGGACCATGGGGCACTTTCAGTATTACTGGGTGCACTATAGGGGGAATGTTTTAAATTATTTCTGGGATCAATATTAAAATTTGGGAACCAAGGAGGCATTACTAGAGCACTGTGTTGGGCATTTTTAATACTGGGGCACAATAGGGTGATTGCTATGGTCATTATGGGAGTACTATTTTTACTGGGGCACATTAAGGGACATTATTAATACTGGAGGCATGATAGGGGCAGTAATACTGGGAGCAATATGGGGGCATTTTAATACTGGCAGCACAATACTGGGCATTATTATTGCTGAAGGCACTATAAGGAGTATTATTAATGGGAGTAATATAGGAGGCATTATTACTGGGGGAATTATAGGGGGCATTATTACTATTTAGGCCACTATAAGGGGGCATTATAACTACTGAGGACACTATTTTTTTCTGCACTGTAGTATTTGTGCTCATTGTGGAGCACAGTGGGCATAGTTTAGGGAGATGACAACGTTGGATGATGAGTTGGATGGAGAATAAAGTATTTGTGTTCGGAAGGTGGGGAGGATAATGGAAAAGTGAGGAACTTAAAATGTCTGTGTTGCAAACCCTGCAGAGGTGATCTGGTCTACACCAGAGGAGATGCCACTGGACGTAATACTGTAGGTATGTGGTGCTGTATTCTCCTGTATGTTTGGTTGCATTGAAAGACAAGGTAGCATGCTGAAGGTGGGGCTGGAATGGTGCTAGGGGCTGCATCTCGCCTTCTCCTTGGCCCTCTCCTCCATTTCTTCATTAGAGACAACTGGAGGAGAAGGAGAACAGAACATGGCAGCTGGTGTTGGCTTCACCAGCTGCCATGTTCTGTTCTCCTTCTCCTCCAGTTGTCTCTAATGAAGAAATGGAGGAGAGGGCCGAGGAGAAGGCGAGATGCAGCCCCTAGCACCATTCCAGCCCCACCTTCAGCATGCTACCTTGTCTGGCACCTCCTGGAGAGGTATTTTGTGCTGCACTGTGCTACTTGGTTCTGCTGGAGTAGTATTTTGTACTCCACAATGGTATTAGTGTGTTTTTTCTGGCACAGCTCAGCCCCTTTCACTTTAATGGAGCCTAGCGACAATTTTGGACACAACACGTAGATGTGTGGCACCGACAAAGCAGCCATGTTTTTCACACATCTCTTCATCTACAAGCTCTTCCCCTTCAAGGCCCAATCATCTGGACATCTTTGTGGAAGAAATGCTTTTAAATTGGTGGCTGATAACGGATAACACCAGCTTCTGCTCCCTGAAGGTAAAGCATATTTTTCAGTGTATTGGTTGAGGTGGCCTTTCCTTTTCTTTCAATGATTTGTTATAATTGAAACTCTCAGCGTTATGACCCTTGATGTCTGGGAGCGGCTCGCTAAAACTTAGCTGTCACCACCACATAAACCTCTATTATTGGCTGCAGGTATCATATATTTCACGGGATTAAATCCTCCAGAGCTGTGTTATCCTTGACAAGTCCCCGTACAAATGGCACTCGCGAATTGAGCAAATCCTAAAGTAGCTTTCACCTATCAACCAAGGTTTCCTGGGATTAATTCTGTATAAATATACTTATGATATCACTCAAGAAAAGGACTGATGGAGAGATCTTAAAGCATTACTGAACTCTGCGGCCATAACACAGACATCTGCTAAACCAGGGACAAATTCTGATTGTAGCTACAATTTCTAACACCTGACTGTGTATCAGAAATGAATGACGAGTCGACGACACTTCTTATTTTATTTAAATGAGTAACAAATACCAGTAAATTCTGTGGCTATAATACTCCTTCCAATGTACAAGAATACAACTACCATAATGCTGCACTATGTGTACAAGAATATAACTACTATAATACCACCCTTATACACAAAAATATAACTACTATAATACTGCTCCTATACACAAGAATATAACTACTATAATAGGCAGCATGGTGGCTCAGGAGTTAGCATTGGTGCCTTGCAGCGCTGGGGTCCTAGGTTTGAATCTGGCCAAAGACAACATCTGCATAGAGTTTGTATGTTCTCCTTGTGTTTGTGTGGGTTTCCTCCCACAGACATGCTTATAGGGAACTTAGATTGTGAGCCCCATTGGGGACAGTTGATGCTAATGTCTGTAACGTTCTGTGGAATATAGCATTGCCATTTAAATGTGTAACATAAATTATACTGCCCCCTATATAGCTACTCTATAAACGTTCCCTATGTACAAAAATATAACTACTATTATACTGTTCCCTATTTACAAGTAGATAACTACTACAATACTGCCTACTATGTACAAGAGTATAACTACTCTACAATTGTCTTCTATGTATAAGAATATAACTACTATAATACTGCCTGTATGTACAAGATTATTATTTATGTTATGCACTTATATAGCACTTATATTATATTCCACAGCGCTTTACAGACATTAGCGTCAAGCCAGTTCTGAGTTCCCTAGCAGAAATGTCTTTGGAGTGTGGGAGAAAACCCACGCAAGATCAGGGAAAACATACAAACTCCATGCAGACGTTGTGTCACGACAGGGGAACAAGGGATAGTGCGCCCTGCCTGGAACCCACCACTTTCCCTGCCTACTTACAGTAGATGCCCTAGGCAACAAAACTGTAACTTGGCGGCAGTCCCTATACTGTTTAAGTGCACAGGGCAGGGAAGGGAAAACAAGGGGAAAGACAAACAATGACAGAACAAACACAATACCAGAATAGTGAGCAAGCCGAGTCAAACCAGGAGGTAACGTCAAAACCAAAGGAGAGAGTGATAAGCGTAGTCAGAGTCCGAAGCCAAAGTCAAATACACAAAATATCACTAGGTCAAGGGTCAAACGCAGCACTGCTAATAGAAAGACTAATCACAGGCAATGAGTAAGGCAGTTGCCATCTTTAAATAGCCTGCCCAGGATCATGTGATGTGGCCAGCATCACATGACCTGAGGCGGAGCAAGCTGTCAAAACAATGCAAAGTAGCCATGTGGTGTCATCAGCACCACATGGCTAAAAACCCAACAAACAATTAACTGATGAATTGCTGGCTGACCAGACCTGCACTTCAATTCCCTACCGCTCGTCTCTAGGGGGGCGGAGAGGTCCGGCGGCGCTGCGCGGAGGGAGCGCGATGCCGGCCTCCCGTGACACGTTGGTTGTCCTTGGTCAGCTTCAAACCTAGGACCCGAGCACTGCAAGGCACTAGTGCTATCCACTGAACTACCATACTGCCCGTTATAAGACTACAACTACTGTACTATAATACTGCCTCCTATGTACAAAACATAGCTAATATAATACTGCCTCCTCTGTACAAGACTATAACTGCTATAATACTGCCACCTCTGTACAAGAATATAACTACTATAATATTGTTTCTATAGATAAATATTGGTAAAATAATAGGTAAATTGATTCAGATTTAAAGGGGTTCTCCTCTGGATAGGTCATCAATATCAGATTGTCCAGAGTTCTACACCCGGCACCCCCGTCGATCAGCTGTATGAAGGGAAGGTGCACGTAGTGTGCACGTCCCGTCTTCCATCTCTCTTCCTGCTCGCTGCTGCTTTGCCAGAGACATAGCAGCAGTGAGCAGGAAGACAGAAGGGAGACGGCACATGCGCACTGCGCGTGCCTTCCCTTTAGCTGATCCTATCCTGAGAATACGTTATGAATATTAACAGCCTGGAGAACCTGTTTAATTTCAGATTTACTTTATTTAGAGTTTGGGAAACCATTTCAGATATCAATAGAAATATTTAGGTGATATTCTTTCTGCATGACATTATATAAATCTCTGCATGTAATAAATGTTAGTGATGATATTTTATCTGGATGGAATCTGCTGTTTCCTACTTTGCCTACTGCCCAAAGCTATAGATGCTTGGTAATTATGGTGAAGGGTATAGATGGAGACAGGAGGCTTTTGTCGACGCTGATTTCCAGCATAGATTCACACTGATATAATGAGGGAGGTGACACAGAATTTCTGTCTGTGCTTCTTTTCCTGGACCTGACCATCACACTGATAACAGGGATGCATTGTTTACTTCTTGGTTGTCCCTTGGCAGTCACGTAAATGCTTAAATGTCTGAGAAGCCTCTGCTCTTGGAAGATTCTTTGACGTTCCCCTGGGTTATTTTGTTCTTTTGAACTTTTTCTAGAAACGTCTCCATCTATATAAAACAAGCGCCAATATTCAGAACAACTCTATTTCTTCTATGGAGAGGACTGTTTAATTTTATTGTATTTTATCTTTTGTAAATAATTAGGGGGTCATTTATCATTTACGGTTGTTTTTATGGCAGTTTTAAGTCTGGCTTTGCTTCATGTGCCTGCGCCAAATTTATGAACTGGTGTACTTAAATAATATATGTGGTGTTAGTGTAATGTGGTTTACATCTTTAGGTGTAAAAGTAGACCAGGGGTTTGCCTGGCGTGGATTGCAACATTTTTGCGACATTCGCACATTGTAAATGAGCCATAATCCAGGTCTAATCTTACTTCTAGCTCTTAAACATAGACCACTGTGAAGTGGAGAGGATCACAAAATGTTGCAAAAATGTCACAGTTGCCATGGAAATGTCGTAGTTGCATGACTTGTGACTTTTTATGCCATAAAACTGACATATCTGATTTTATACGACCCCCTAAGATTTTATGTTTTATGTCTATATTTATTTTTTGTATTTTCTACTAGTTATTTGTTTAAATACTGCTAAAATCCTTGACTACTGTTACTGCCAAGGCTGCGTTCACATCACCGTTAGGGATTCTGTTCAGGCTTTCCGTTATAACATCGTTGTAACGGAAAGAAACGGAATCCCTAGGACGGACATCAAAACGGACACCTTTAAGAGGCATTCCGTTTTGATTCGTCATAATAGAAGCCTATGGGAAAGCATAACGGATCCTTCTGGATGCCGTTATGCTCGACGGAAACCAAAGTCCGTCTTAGGGATTCTGTTTCTTTCTGTTATAACGATGTTATAACTAGAGATGAGCGAGTAGTGAAATATTCAAAAGTTCGAAATTCGATTCGAATAGACCGCGAAATTCGACTATTCGACCGAATATCGAATCCCATTAAAGTCTATGGGAAAAAAATGCTCGCCACTTGGAAATCTCAATTCGACCACTTGGAGGTCACCAAGTCCACCCTGAAACCTCAGAAAAGGATGCCAACACTGCTGGAATGCAACTGGGACAGCAGGGGAAGCATGTCTGGGTGCATATAACGCGCCCAAGTCGCACTATTACGCCACTATCACAGCCTCTCAACAATACACTCCAAAGACAATGTAACCTCTCTGTAAAGTGAGACCATACAAGGAAACCTTCTTTCCTCTACATTGCCATGGACCCCAAGCCAAACTAGACAAAAAAGAAGATAAAATTCTGCACCCCTTAAAATCACGTTGCCTATGACAACCACAGATGGCATAGGCAAGGGGGAAAGCAATCAAGCCATCACTATTTTTCCCTCTGTGCCATCCCTGCCTTGCCCAGGCACATGTCCCAAAACATCATCCACGCCCGAGTAACACGGTTACTGCAAAAGGCCATTTGACCACCAACACTTTGGTTTGAGGCCGGGGATGCTACATCTCCCTGACGGCACACTGGGTGAATGTTGTGGAGGCGGGGACGGGCAAACCTGCTACCCCCACCCAAGTTTTGGGCCTTGGTTCTGTCTGGATTTCCGCAACCCTTACAGACAGCTCGGCAAACCCCTCCTTCTCCTTCTAGATTCTCCTTTTAAATCTGTCCACCACTCAGTCAAGTCCACAAAGTCCAGTCTCGTCGATAGCCTGCAGAAACTGCAGGGACATCACTCTGACCCTCCTTCCTCCCACCCTGCCCAATGTTATCAACCCAGTGTTCCCACCCATGCAAGAATCGCAGGAGCTATCTGAGGATTTTGTTTGTTCTGATGCCCAAACACTGGAGCAAGCTCCATCTCTAGCTGATGGTGGTGTGGAACGGGCACTAAAGTGTAAAATGATTAGGGACGATGATGAGACACAGTTGCCAGCAAGGGAGGCTGTTGGAGCAAAGTGAGGCAGTGTAAGAGGAGGTGGTTGAGTATGACGAAGTCAGTGACCCGACCTGGCCCAGTGTCATGTCTAGCAGGTAAAGCAGTGGGGATGTTGAGGGATGCGTAGGACCGCAAAAGGCAGGAAGAGGCCGTGGGCTGGCCAGAGGCTCATGGAGAAGGCAGGCTAGAGCCCGCAGGGCCGCATCTCTTCCCTATAACAGGCCCCCACACAAAGCTCTCCCATCGAGGGCTCTTAGGTCCTTGTTGTGAAAATATTTTAATGAGTGCGCAAAGTTAGCTTGAGGTGAGCCCTCGAAAAAATGATATGGAGGCCCAAGAGGTGAGCACTCGAAAAAATTATGTGGAGGCCCAAGAGGTGAGCCCTCGAAAAAATTAAGTGGAGGCCAAAGAGGTGAGACCTCTTAAAAATTGTATTAAGGCCCAAGAGGTGAGCCATAATAAAAATTGTTTGTAGGCCCAAGAAGTGAGACCTCTTAAAAATTGTTTGTAGGCCCAAGAGGTGAGACCTCTTAACAATTGTATTAAGGCCCAAGAGGTGAGCCATAATAAAAATTGTTTGTAGGCCCAAGAGGTGAGACCTCTTAAAAATTGTTTGTAGGCCGAAGAGGTGAGGCATGAGAAAAATTGTTTGTAGGCCCAAGAGGTGAGACCTCTTAAAAATTGTTTGTAGGCCCAAGAGGTGAGACCTCTTAAAAATTATGTGGAGGCCCAAGAGGTGAAACCTCTTAAAAATTATGTGGAGGCCCAAGAGGTGAGACCTCTTAAAAATTGTTTGTAGGCCCAAGAGGTGAGGCATGAGAAAAATTGTTTGTAGGCCCAAGAGGTGAGACCTCTTAAAAATTATGTGGAGGCCAAAGAGGTGAGACCTCTTAAAAATTATGTGGAGGCCCAAGAGGTGAGACCTCTTAAAAATTATGTGGAGGCCAAAGAGGTGAGACCTCTTAAAAATTATGTGGAGGCCCAAGAGGTGAGACCTCTTAAAAATTGTTTGTAGGCCCAAGAGGTGAGCCATAAATATTTTTTTTTTTTTTTACGGAGCAATTCTAAGGCGGTAAAGGAGGAGGAGGAGGAGGTGATGGAGGAAATTGCACTTCATACAGATGGCACTTCACTTTTGGCTGCTATCTACTGTTGGAGAAGCAAAGTCCGGGTCAATCCACTTGCTGTTAATTTTGATTAGCGTCAGCCTGTCGGCACTGTCGGTTGACAGGCGGCTGCGCTTATCGGTTATAATGCCCCCGGCTGCGCTGAACACCCTTTCTGATAGCACGCTGGCGGCAGGGCAGGCAAGCACCTCCAAGGCGTACAGGGACAGTTCCAGCCACGTGTCCAACTTGGAGACCCAGTAAGTGTAGGACGCCGAGGGATCGGGGAGGACAGGGGTACGGTCTGCCAGGTACTCCCGCAACATCCGCCGATACTTGTCCCTCCTGCTGATAGCAGGCCCCGCAGTGATGGAAGTTGCACGAGGGGGTGCCATGAACGTGTCCCACACCTTGGAGAGTGTTCCCCTGGTGGCTGTGGGCCTGATCGATGTTGTGGGACTCTGGGAGACCCTCTCCTCTCTGCCGCCAGCGATGGTGGGTGGGAAAATCTCCATCATGTTCTGCACGAGTTCCCTCTGGTATTCCAGCAATCGATTCGTCCTCTCCTCTACCGGAATAAAAGAGGAGACGTTATCTTTATACCGGGGGTCCAGGAGTGCGAAGATCCAGTACAGTTTGTTCTCCACTATCCGGACAACACGTGTGTCCCAGGAAAAGCAGCCCAGCATGAAGTCAGCCATGTGTGCCAGACTCTGAATAGGCATGACGTCACTGCCCCCACCAGAAGGATCACTTGCCATTTCCTCCTCTTCCTCTTCCGCCTCCTCTCCGCCCCATCCGCGCTGAACCAATGGGACGCACACAGCCTGACTGCTACCCTCGCTGCCAGCATCCTCCTCCTCTTCCACAGCCACCTCCACGTCGTCCTCCTCCTCCTCATCCTCCTCCTCCTGCAACTGCCACCGTGAAGCAGACAAAAGTGTGGTCTGACTGTGTAGCTCCGTTGCGTCTCCTCCTACCCCCGTCTCCTCTGCGTGCAATGCGTTCTCCCTTATTGCGATGAGCGATTCTTTAAGGACGCATAGGAGCGGGATGGTTACGCTCACTATAGCGTCCTCGCTGCTGACCTTCTTGGTGGACTCCTCAAAGATACGCAGTACATCGCATACGTCTGCCATCCATGGCCACTCGTGGTTGGCAAACTGAGGGAGCTGAGTTGGAGGCACGCGTGGATTCATAATCTGGTACTCCATCAATGCTCTCTGCTGCTCACACACCCTGGCCAACATGGAATAGGTGGAATTCCAGCGAGTCGGCAGGTCGCACAACAGCCGATGTTCAGGCAAATGGAGGCGTTGCTGGAGTTTTTTTAAGCTAGCAGCAGCTACAGTTGACTTCCGAAAGTGAGCGCACAAGCGCCGCACTTTCACCAGTAGCTCTGCCAGGTTGGGGTAAGTCTTTAGAAATTTCTGGACTACCAGATTAAAAACGTGGGCCAGGCATGGTACGTGATTGAGTTCGGCAAGCTCCAGAGCCGCCACCAGGTTACGGCCGTTATCGCACACGACCATGCCTGGTCCTAGCTGCAGCGGCGACAGCCACATCTCCGTCTGCTGCAATATGGCGTCCCTCACCTCTGGGGCGCTGTGCTTCCTGTCGTCCAAGCTGATGAGCTTAAGCACCGCCTGCTGACGTCTCCCCGCGCCAGTGCTGCAACGCTTCCAGCTAGCGGCTGAGGGCGATGTTAAGGCGGAGGAGGAGGAGGGGGGTTTATCAGAACCCATGCTGGCAATCTTGGGCGGGGGTGGTAGGTAGGCCGTCTCTGTTTGCGACCCCGTCCCCGCTTCCACTACATTCACCCAGTGTGCCGTCAAAGAGATGTAGCATCCCTGGCCACAAGCGCTTGTCCACGAGTCGGTGGTCAAGTGGACCTTTGCGCTGACTGCGTACCTCAGGGCCCGCCTGATGTTACGCGACACGTGCTGGTGCAGGGCGGGGACGGCACTCCGGGAAAAGTAGTGGCGGCTGGGGACGGAATAGCGAGGTGCGGCAGCCGCCATCAGGTCGCGGAAGGCCTGCGTCTCCACAAGCCTAAACGGCAACATCTCCAGGGCCAGCAGTTTGGAGATGTGGCAGTTTAAGGCTTGGGCTTGGGGGTGACTCGAGACGTACTTCCGCCTGCGGTCGAACGCCTGCGAGATGGACAGTTGATGAGACGAGGAGTGTGAAGGTGCAGGCGAAGATGCGGGGGAAGGGGAGGCTGAAGGAGAAGGCCCCAAAGTAGCCGAGGCAGAGGCAGATGTGGAGGTGTCCTGGCTGGAGGTCTGGACCGCAGTGGCAGCACACAATAAAGGGGAAGAGGCAGTGGCAGGAAGACCTTGCACAGGTTGTATTGCGTTTGCTCTCTCCCACTCAGCCCAGTACTTGACTTCCAAGTGACGCCGCATGCCTGAGGTGGTCAGATTGCTCTTCTCAGAGCCCCTACTCAGTTTTGAGTGGCAGAGTGTGCAAACCGCGCTCAGTTTGTCATCCGCACAAACATTAAAAAATCTCCACACCACAGAAGTACAAGGCCTCGATGGGGGAGCTTCGCGCGACTGCCCGCTGCCGGGAACAGCTTCGGCCCTGCTGGCTGTGGCCTCACTTCTCTGTCTGGACTGTCCTCTGCCTGTGGACATCCCTCTGCCTCTGGACATCCCTCTGCCTCTTGCTGCCTTTTTCGGTGCTGCGCAGACCACCACCTCTCCACTGCTTTCCCCGCTGGACATCACCCCTGGCCAAGTGGGGTCGGTCATTTCGTCATCCACCACCTCCTCTTCCACTTCCTCACTCTGCTCCTCCTCCTTCCCACTGGACATTCCAACAGCCTCCCTTGATGGCAACTGCATCTCATCATCATCATCGCTCATGATAACAGATGCTGGTTCAGGGTCCACATCAGCAGGAGATGGCGAAAACTCAAGTGTTTGGGCATCACTACATACAAATTCCTCTGCTAGCTCCTGGGATTCTTCCGGCACATCTGAAAAAGTACCCGAAAAGAGCTCCTGGGAGGGGTCAATGGTGGGATGACTCTGTTGGCCAGGTGTGGAGGAAGGAGGGTCAGAGTGAGACTGTGTGGATGACTGGCTGGTGGATAACTGTGTGGAAGCGCTATCTGCTATCCATTGCACCACCTGTTCAACCTGCTCAGGCCTCAACAGCGGTGTAACCCGCCCCCTGCTTAACTGTCCCATAAAGGCAGGGATTCTGGATGAGTGGGACCCTGGCTGACCCTCACCAGCACGCATTGTATCCCCACTGGCTTCAACAAGGCCACCAACAGCATTTCCGCGCCCCCGTCCTCGTCCACGTCCGATTCCGCTAGCCCCCCTCCGCATTTTATTTTTTTTTGGTTACAATATTTTGCCTTCACAGCTGTGTACTAACAGTTCAGACGGTGTGTATTAACACTACGTATATACAATTATTTTGCAAGAGAACGCACAGTACAGGTGCCAATGAAAAGGCCTATTTTTTTTATATTTCTAGGTACACAGCCGTGTACTAACAGATCAGACGGTGTGTATGAACACTACGTATATAAAATTATTTTGCAAGAGAACGCACAGTACAGGTGCCAATGAAAAGGCCTATTTTTTTATATTTCTATGTACACAGCCGTGTACTAACAGATCAGACGGTGGGTATTAACACCACGTATATAAAATTATTTTGCAAGAGAACGCACAGTACAGGTGCCAATGAAAAGGCCTATTTTTTTTATATTTCTAGGTACACAGCCGTGTACTAACAGATCAGACGGTGGGTATTAACACCACGTATATAAAATTATTTTGCAAGAGAACGCACAGTATAGGTGCCAAAGAAAAGGCCTTTTTTTTTTTATTTCTAGGTACACAGCCGTGTACTAACAGATCAGACGGTGTGTATTAACACCACGTATATACAATTATTTTGCAAGAGAACGCAAAGTACAGGTGCCAATGAAAAGGCTTTTTTTTTTTTTTTATTTCTAGGTACACAGCCGTGTACTAACAGATCAGACGGTGTGTATTAACACCACGTATATACAATTATTTTGCAAGAGAACGCAAAGTACAGGTGCCAATGAAAAGGCTTTTTTTTTTTATATTTCTAGGTACACAGCCGTGTACTAACAGATCAGACGGTGTGTATGAACACTACGTATATAAAATTATTTTGCAAGAGAACGCACAGTACAGGTGCCAATGAAAAGGCCTATTTTTTTATATTTCTAGGTACACAGCCGTGTACTAACAGATCAGACGGTGGGTATTAACACCACGTATATAAAATTATTTTGCAAGAGAACGCACAGTACAGGTGCCAATGAAAAGGCCTACTTTTTTTATATTTCTAGGTACACAGCCGTGTACTAACAGATCAGACGGTGGGTATTAACACCACGTATATAAAATTATTTTGCAAGAGAACGCACAGTACAGGTGCCAATTAAAAGGCCTATTTTTTTTATATTTCTAGGTACACAGCCGTGTACTAACAGATCAGACGGTGGGTATTAACACCACGTATATAAAATTATTTTGCAAGAGAACGCACAGTATAGGTGCCAAAGAAAAGGCCTTTTTTTTTTATTTCTAGGTACACAGCCGTGTACTAACAGGTCAGACGGTGGGTATTTACACCTGGTATACAAAAAGGTGATAAGGGCTTTTAATCACGCTCCTGCCTGTCCAACAGCTAAAACCTATCTGTCCCTTCTCCAGCCTCTGTCCCTGACTAAGTTCACGCAGCATATGCGAACGAGCAGGAAGAGCTGAGTTTTTAATATTCGAGGTCACATGGTTTTTCCAGCCAATCCATGTAGACGCCGTTTTGGCGCTGCCAGCGTGCTCCGCGGGCCTGTCATACCCCCCCTGCATGTTGATTGGTGGAAAAAGAGCGCCAGGGAAGGTGGGAAGGGAAATTCTAAGTGCGCCATCGCCGTTATACTCGATTGAAATCGAGTATGCCGAATAGCGTAGTATTCGATCGAATACCGGCTCGATCGAACACTACTCGCTCATCTCTAGTTATAACGGAAAGCCTGAACGGAATCCCTAACGGTGATGTGAAGGAGCCCTAACTGAACTTCCATTCTGTTGGTTCTGTCTAGCATTTATACTGACACCCCTGCTCTCTATCTAGTATTTATTTGGACACCCCTGCTCTCTGTCTAGTATTTATTCTGACACCCCTGCTCTCTGTCTGGTATTTATTCTGACACTCCTGCTCTCTGTCTAGAAAATAATACTATCACCCCTGCTCTCTGTCTAGCAGTTATGTTGATGCCTCTGCTCTCTTTTTAGCAGTTATAGTGACAATCCTTTTATCTGTCAAACAATAAGACTAACACCCCTGATGGCTGTCTAGCAGTTATACTCACTCCTGTTTCCTGTGTAGCATTTATACTGACACTCCTGCTCACTATCTAGCAATTATGCTAAAACCCCTGCTCTTTGTCAAGCAGTTATATGTACTGGCAACTCCCCTGCTCTCTGTACAGCAAATATACTAACACCCCTGCCACCTATCTAGCAGTTATTCTGACGGTCCTGCTCTCTCCCTTTTAGTGTTACTGAAACCCCTGCTCTCAGTCTAGCAATTTTACTAACACCTCTGTTCTCTGATGTAGTGCCCTGAAGCAAGGATACTTTGGACTATGGATGTGTGTGTATATTTGCCCTTACTGCTGCTATACAAACCATGAACTCCGTACTTTATTGTATTTTGAAGGGTTAACTTGCTCTGTGATTATGCTGTATGTGCCCTTATATTGTTTCATATTGTTGAACTGTATTTATATGTTTATTGTAATATATTCTGTTTATTTGAACTGTTATTACATTATAGCTGCACTACACTGTTCAAAGGCTTAATGCAGAGCCAGCTAATACTGAGAGACTTTATGACTTTCTACCTATACAAAGTTTTGGAGGGGAAAAAACAGACACATTGACCTTCTGACTGGTTTAGCTCTGTTGTTTATGTCTGAGGACTTGTTTATGTCTGGAAAAGCTGTTTATTCATTCCTATAGACTGAGGTATTGACACTCTATACTAGTCTGTGATAGACTGAAATGATAACATTGTATCTGTTTGGGCTGTGCTTATCCACTCCACCCCTCCCACTAGAAGCTTGTAGCTCAGCTATAAACTGTATATAAAGGGAGTAGTCAGAGCCCTTTGTTGTCTGCAGATAGGGACCAGTGCTTAGTAGGAGAGACTGCATGAGTGACCAAAAGATCAGAAGAAAATGCTGAGATGGGGATAATCTGCCATAGATCTAGATTTACCAGCCCTGTGACGAGAAGTCAGCTAAACGACTGAGCCACAGAACCAGGTCTACTAGTCTTTGGCCAGGGAGCCAGCCTTCTAAGAGAGAGAGAGAGGAAGATAGAGACAGCTAGTTCAAACCTTTCCACAGCAGGGAGGAGACTAGATAAGACAGTTCAGTGCCTTGTCTGTATTGTTTTGCACTTGAGTTCCTCCAAAACACACTAGTTTACTGCAAACCCTTATTCTCTGGACTTCTTTCCCATTGGGGTACAACACCCATTGCCATCCATTTTGCAGAGCAGCAACATGTGGTGAGACCTTAAAGGTGTCCGGAGGACCAATCATAGTGTTGGTGCCACCCCAAACCCAGCCACTGCACTGACACCCTTGTTGTCTAATAAAGCAGGGGTGCACAACTCATACTCTGCTAGTTGCGCTCCCCCTAACCCTGCTAGCCAGCCGCACAATTTATCTCCTGCTTGAGTCTCTGTATACATTCGCTGGGCTGCCCCTTGAGGACTGTATTGAGTGCTTTTCTCTGCAGAGAAGGAAAGAAGAAAAGCACTCAACGGTAAATATAGGATCCTGTCACACAGTTACATGCATTGTTCAGTAATATTGATGACTGTGTGGTGGTGTACAGAGACTAAATTATGAAAACTGTGAAACTGTCAAATATGTCTGTATATACAGTGGGAAAATAAGTATTTGATACACTGGCGATTTTGAAAGTTTTCCCACCTACAAAGAATGGCAAGGTTTGTAATTTTTGTCGTAGGTACACTTCAACAGACAGAATCTAAAAAAAGAATCCAGAAAATCACATTGTATGATTTTTAAATAATTAATTATCACACTCCAACTTCTCCACCATGGATTAAAATCCTGCAGGGCACACAAAGTCCCCCTATTCATGCCAGCACATTTGGATGATCCAAAGGAGGTATGGGAGAAGGTTATGTGGTCGGATGAGACCAAAATAGAACTTTTTCGTATCAACTCCACTCGCCGTGTTTGGAGGAAGAAGAACACCGTCTTAACCGTGAAGCATGGGGGTGGAAATATCATACTTTGGGGTGCTTTTCTGCAAAGGGTACAAGACGACTGCACAGTATTGAAGGAAGGATGGATGGGGCCATGTATCTTAAGATTTTGGCCAACAACCTCCTTCCCTCAGTAAGAGTATTGAAGGTGGGTCATGGCTGGGTCTTCCAGCATGACAATGACCCGAATCACACAGCCAGGGCAATTAAGGAGTGACTCTATAAGAAGCATTTCAAGGTCCTGGAGTGGCCTAGCCAGTCCCCAGACCTGAACCCAACTGAAATTCTTTGGAGAGAGCTGAAACTCAATGTAGCCCAGCAACTGCCCTGAAACCTGAAAGATCTGGAGAGGATCTGTATGGAGGAGTGGGCCAAAATCCCTGCTGCAGTGTGTGCAAATGTGGTCAAGAACTACAGGAAATGTCTTATAGTAATAATTATATGCCAGAGTGCACGTAGTAATAACAGTTCCCCTCATAGTAATTATGCCTCCATTGTGCCCATACTAGTAATCATGTACCCCATAGTCTCCCAGTAGTAATAATTCTCTTTTTAATGTTTGTCAGTAGAAAAAATGTGTGCCAGTGCAAAAATACCTCCTTATAATGTGCGCCAGTACAAAAAATACCCCCTTACAATGTGCGCGATTGCAAAAAATATCCCATTATAATTTGCTGCAGTACAAAAATACCACTTTACATTGTGTGGCAGTGCAAAAGATACCTCCCACCTTGCTGCGACTCCTGTAGCTAAGCTTCTCTCCTGGGGTAGCTGGGTACTTCACAGCAGGCACCCAAGTAAAGTTGCAATCCACACAGAAAGCATCTGTAACGGGCAATGGATGTGGACACACTGTTCCAACCAACCAGTTTGACTTAGGGCTACCCCTAAGGGCACTGTCCTGGCAGTTCGCTAGTAGTCACCCTTTAAAGGGGTTGTACCATCTCAGACATTGGGAGCATATTGCTTAGATACGTTCCCAATATCTGATAGGTGCAAGTCCCACCTCTGATGAAAGAAATCATCAAGATGGTCTAGTCTGAATGGAGAAGATGAGGAAAGAGAACGTACAAATGAGAGGAGACGTTACTGGATGTAAGGGGTATGTGGCGCTGTATTCTCCTGTATGTTTTGTGGCACTGTAAGTAATATTTTCCAAGTATGGCTTTTAGGCTAGGGGTACACGACAACAACTAACATGGCTCGAAGAGTAGCGTTGATCCCATATAAATTAATGGGATCATCGTGCCAAACGCAAAAAATCCAGCAGTGCTGGATTTATTGCGACAGGCGCAGAAATCCCATTCATTTCTATGAGATCACCTCAATTCTGTGATCTTGGCTGCAACATCTGTTGCATGACTAATGTCGCCAAGTATCCATAACCTAACAGTAGAGCTCGAGGGAGAGGTTCGGTTGAAAATTTGGCATGGCAGCAGAAAGGTGCACCTTTGCCCCTTGCCATAAAGCACTGATGGGGAGGGGGACACCCAAGCTGAACTGCACTAGGGCCCATGAGCCTTTAGCTATGCCCTTGCCTAATCCTCTACAATATATATACAATTTTGAAGACAAACAGATATATCCATCATTTAAAGTCACTGCTGTGAGGTGAGGGACTACAGCTAGGAAACCCACCACCCAGACTAGGTTAGTTCAATACTAGTGCCAAACCACAGCCAACCAGCCTGCATCTGTGATCCCTACTGGTGCCAGAGCATTGTACTCAAAATCAGCTGCAATTTAAAGAGGCTCTGTCACTAGGTTTTAACCTATGTATTTAAATACATATGTTAAAACCCCTTAACTTGTACAGTTATAACATACCTTTATTGCAGAGTACAGCACAGCGGTTGTGCTGAAAAACCAACTTAAAACTCTATGCTAATGAGCCTTCGGAGCACCGGGGGGCGGTGAAGAAGCGGTGCTCAGGAAGAAAGAGCCCGCCCCCCGGTGCTCCGAAGGCTCATTAGCATAGAGTTTTAAGTTGGTTTTTCAGCACAACCGCTGCGCTGTACTCTGCAATAAAGGTATGTTATAACTGTACAAGTTAAGGGGTTTTAACCTATGTATTTAAATACATAGGTTAAAACCTAGTGACAGAGCCTCTTTAAATTGCAGCTGATTTTGAGTACAATGCTCTGGCACCAGTAGGGATCACAGATGCAGGCTGGTTGGCTGTGGTTTGGCACTAGTATTGAACTAACTAACTATCTAATTGAATGATGGATATATCTGTTTGTCTTCAAAATTGTATATATATTGTAGAGGATTAGGCAAGGGCATAGCTAAAGGCTCATGGGCCCTAGTGCAGTTCAGCTCGGGTGTCCCCCTCCCCATCAGTGCTTTATGGCAAGGGGCAAAGGTGCACCTTTCTGCTGCCATGCCAAAATTTCAACCAAACCTCTCCCTCGAGCTCTACTGTTAGGTTATGGATACTTGGCGACATTAGTCATGCAACAGATGTTGCAGCCAAGATCACAGAATTGAGGTGATCTCATAGAAATGAATGGGATTTCTGCGCCTGTCGCACAGGGGGGCGGGCTCTTTCTTCCTGAGCACCGCTTCTTCACCGCCCCCCGGGGCCCAAGGCTCTCCCCCATGCCGACGTCCACGCCCCTCTGGAATTAGATTGACAGCGCTAGACCGTTTGGTCTAGCGCTGAAATCCGGCGCCTGCGCAGTCCGATCGCGCAGGCGCATGCGCAGAAGCGCTTGCAGTGCCGAACACTGCAAGCGCTTCCATCCTTGTGCGAAGGCTCATTAGCATAGAGTTTTAAGTTGGTTTTTCAGCACAACCGCTGCGCTGTACTCTGCAATAAAGGTATGTTATAACTGTACAAGTTAAGGGGTTTTAACCTATGTATTTAAATACATAGGTTAAAACCTAGTGACAGAGCCTCTTTAATTTATATGAAGTTCTGTGTTGCACTTAGTAAAAAAAAAAGACTTTGTTACGTTAACTTCTTGTCACAAACTTACCTGTTCAGGCTGCAGCAGAGAGATCTCCAGCTTTGGCACAACTGCGCTGGGAGAGACATGCTGCTAAGCCATGCCCCCTGGTGATGCGACAGCGTCAAGGCAACTAGATGCAATGCTCTTTCTCCCCATAGCGGGCGTGTGCTGGAGGAGACTAGCAGTGGGCTCATTGTTCAGCTGATCTCTCCTGAGTGCTGTGTTCTGACTAATGGAGCGCGGAGTCATGGACCTATCAGGTTCTGATCCTGGGAGTCGGCACTCTATTTAAACCCCTGCTGGCAATATATACTCGCCAGTTATAGGTTTTCCTTGTTGTGGTCCAGTTGCTATTTTGGATTGTTACTATTGGATTTGACTTCGGCTTGACTTGGACCTCTCTCTCTGCTTGTGATTTTGTACCATATTGACCTCCCAGCTTTGACCTTTTCCTGCACGACCTTTCCCTGTATGTTTGTCTGTTTCTGGGTTTCAGTTGTGTGAATAAGTCCCTGCAGTTTTTACCGTGGGTGTTTAATTTGACTCCCTGCACTTGCCAGCATAGGGATGGTCGACCAGTTGTGGACTTGCCGCTTAGGGCTTGCTCTGCAAGTAGGCAGAGACTGCGGGTGTGGTGCAAGTTAGGGCTCACCATGTAAATGTGTTTTCCCTGCCAACTGTGCTAACACTTCTTGCCTCATTCTTCAATACATTTCCAAAGCACCGATCTCCAGGGTGCAACGGCATAAGGGAATACCCCATGACACACCACTTCATCAGGGCCACTACCACTACCATCCTTTGCACCACTCCATTTATTTGCTATATATACGGTTTATATATATATAATCTTTTTTTTTTACTATAGACTATAGACTATTGCTACTACAATAGTGAGTCATCAACTCACTACTTTAGTGCACTTCGTTAATTTGCACTATGATTAATGTTGTTTATACTTATATTGATTTATGTTGTTAAACTGCATTTTATATATTTATTGTAATATATCCTGTTTTTTTTTTTTGCACTGTTATTGCCCTACTTTTGCTTTGCACTGTGAAAAGGGATAATGCACATCCTGCTAATACTGAGAGACTTTGGGTCTTTCTATTTATGCACTGACAAGTAAGAAATCTTCCACATTTAAGTGACCATGAAAAGTTTTGGAGGAAAAAACAGACACACAGACCTTTTGACTGTTTGTTTTAGTTCTGTTGTTTATACTTGAAGGCTTGTTTATGTCTGGAAAAACTGCTTAGGCTACTTTCACGCTTGCGTTGTAAGGATCAATTTGTGAGATCCGTCACAGGCTCTCATAAACGGTCCAAAACTGATCAGTTTTGTCTTAATGCATTCTGAATGGAAAAGGATTTGTTCAGAATGCATCAGTTTTGCTTCAGTTCAGTCAGCATTCCGTTTTGGAGGCGGACACTAAAACGCTGCTTGCTGCGTTTTGTTGTCCGCATGAAGAAACTGATCCAAATGGATCCGTCATGACTCATAATGTAAGTCAATGGGGACGGATCCGTTTTCTCAGTCACAATAGAAAACGGATCTGTCCCCCATTGACTTTCAATACAGTTCATGACGGATCAGTCTTGGCTGTTTAAAAGATAATACAATCGTATCCATTCAGAACGGATGCAGATGGTTGTATTATCATGACTGAAGCGTTTTTGCTGATCCATGACAGATCTAGCAAAAACGCTGGTGTGAAAGTAGCCTTAGTTATTCCCATAGATTTGTATTGAAACTCCATACCAGTATATGACAGACTGAAATTGAAACATTTTTTCTATTTAGGCTGTGCTTCTCCACTCAACCCCTCCAACTAAAAGTTTCTAATTCATTTATAAACTGTACAGTATATAAGGAAAGTAGTTAGATACCCTAGTTATCTGCAAATAGGGACCCTTCCAGACTCTATAAGTGACCAGAAGAAGACACTGTGATGGGTATACTTTGCCACAGACCCTGGGTCACCAGCCCTTTGACCAGAGGACCAGCCAGACAACTGAGCCACAGACCCTGGCTATCACCCTTTTGGCCAGGGTACCAGCCTTCTGAGAGAGAGAGAGAGAGAGAGAGAGAATTAGCTGAGGCCTTTCCTCATCACAGAATCTTCTTCTGCCAAGGAAGAGACTGGAGCAGCCAACTCAGTGCCTTGCCTGTATTGTTTTGCACTTGAGTTCCTCCACTAAAGACATATACTGGTTGACTGCAAACTGTGAGTCATGATGACTTCTTTACAGTGTCCTGGGGACTCAAAATTGCGGTGGAACCATAACAAATCTATCCACTGTGTGTATATACAGGATATATATATATATATATATATATAACTATATAAAGCATGTAATGTATTGAGCAGCTTAGAAAGGTTGTCTAACTCTGCTACCAGATGCTCGATTCTGGCTCTGTTCACCACACTTCAGACCAGATGAGGTCACTGCAGCCAATGACTTGCCACAGTGGTGACCTTATCTGTGCAGGTCCTTCACAGACACTATTGTTGTAGTTTTTTCAGCGAATCTCAACAAAAAATGCAAAAAACACACTAGCACTACTAGCATTTATAATAACACGGCCACTCTATGTCTAGCAGTTATACTAATGTCTTTCTTGACCAATGATGTTCAGCTCTCATATTCCTTTGTTACATCATCTGACTCCCCTTTTTATGACTTCTTTTGTGCTTTACCCATTCTGTGCAATTCGGTTTCCGAAACTATTATTCTTGCTCCTAAGGCTGAGTTCACATCACCGCTAAACATTTCTATTGTTCTGCTCCCTTAAAGGAGGAGAACAACAGAAATAACACCCTAAGTGTCACATAGGGCACATAACTGAACCAAACTGAGCTGAACAGACTTAATTTTCTTTTCCGAATTCTGTTATTTAACAGGAATTTTTTGTCTGGTCTTTTTGATGGAATCTGTGACGGAGGCCCCAAACAAAGCCTCCAACGCAGATGTGAATTTGGCCTAACATTCACCATTTTAAGCAGGAGACCTACAGTATGCCACATAACAAGACTTCATTTTACAATCCGTTATCTGTATAGTTGTGTGTAAGATATTTGGCCAGATTTCTATCTGCATCTAACATCTGGTGACTTAAAAGCAAATAAGGATAAGAATTATTAGTGACATATTGGAAGCTTAAAAACTACTGTGGAAACAGTGCTTTGTTTCCAGTGGTATAGGCATGTTTCAGCTTACCAGCACACCATCTAGTGAAACTTGGTATTGCAAGTGAAAAAGTTAATTAAGAAAAATCATAAATAAAAGTTATGACAATCTTTTTGGGAACTCTTTGCTTTTCCAGCAAATTGGTAATTCAGACATATGAACAGTGATCAAGGTCAACTTCTCCCATTTACATTTATTGAACCTAGGCTCAAGCATAGAGAAAACTGACTAGCGCAACCAATGTGTTCTTCAGTTCAGAGTGACATACTCCAATTCTATTACTGTATAATGAGAACTATAATCAAGATTTGCCCTATGGACACATTTAAAGAGGACCTTTCACCACTCCTGACATGCCTGTTTTAATAGCTTCATGCATTCCCCATGTAATAACAATTCTGGACCATCTATTCTTATGTCTCTATGTTGTATCATTCCTTTTTTATTTCTACTAAAAGTTATGAATGAACTGCTAGCAGTCTGCAGTAAGGGTACAGAGGGGTGGTAACCAGCTAGGGGTGTGTCACTGCACAGACTTACTCTATCCAATCAGTGCTGCCGTTTTCAGACTGTGCAGGTACACCCCCCCAACTGGTTACCTCCCCTCTCCATCCTTACTGCAGACTGCTAGGAATTCATTCATAACTTCTAGTAGAAATAATAAAGGAATGACACAACATAGAGCCATAAGAATAGATGCTCCAGAATTGTTATTACATGGGGAATGCATGTAGCTATTAAAACAGGCATGCCAGGAGTGGTGACCTCTTTAAAGGCTACCATGATTAGCTATCTCCAACAAAGTGCATGTTCTAGATACCACCATGGTTCCTTTACTTTGGATATTTGCTCCTAGACCCCCTACTTAAACCAGCTTTATGATATTTGATTGATCTAGACTGATTTTGGTTTTTTTTGTTTTTGTAAAGTCACTGTAGTTGTTGATGCAGTTTATTGAGCCAAAGCCCAAAGTGCAGAGAGAGCAGGAAGAGGAAGCACTTCCTTTGTATTTCCTCTTCCTTTTGAATCCACTACTGGCTTTGGCTCCGAAGACTGCATTGCAAACTGCCACAAAAACAGTTTTTTTCCCCCAAAATATTTTATGTATGAAACCACCCTAAGAGTGGACATTACCTTTAATAAGAATACCACACCACATAGAGTTCCTTCCCTTGTGATAAGTTTCTGATTGCCTAACGATCATTGCTTCTGGCTTTGGGGACCACTGTGTCTAACACTGGAGAACAGGAGCGGACACAGAAAGTCAGCTAATAAAAATCTCTCTAAAATAACCTCCTTCCAGAGACAGAAGAAAAGATTCTGGAGACAGAGGCGGACGAATATGAAGATGACTAGGACAAAATGTGTTGAACTTTGGTGATAAGGTGGTGGCTCAGGTGTATTTTTCTATTTTCTCCGAAACCTGCAGAAAAATCACAGCAGTTGCCGATAATTCGGCATGTATATGGGACCACTGTGGTATAATACAGCAGCCACATAGTTAGCATCGTGGGAACAAAGACCCAAACTGAAATTCTCTAATGAAAAAAACTGCTTCCAATCTAATAAGTTAAATAATAACACTTCTCTGGACCATGAGCTGACCACCGACTTTTTATATTCATTTTCATTTGCTTATAGGATAATATGATGCAAGTAAAGTTTATTGTCGGGATGTATAAGCAGCCTCCATGTTTATTGTTGTGTGTGCTTAAATGGTCGTAATGCAGCCTCCACCTGTACATTACACAGCAAATCTGTGCTCTAATAATGGAGTCCATTTACTACCACATTTTGTAATATTTGTGATTTGGGATAAAAAAGTGAAAACTGCAGCAAAGCGATGAAGAAGTCAGAATTTATTTAGATTTCTTCTCTTTATGAGCTCGGAATGAAGTAACAAGCCGCAAAATAAACCAATGCTGGGATCCCGGCACCGTGCCTACAGTACCGACAACTTGTATATAAGCAAAATAAGGACACCTAGTGGCTGGCAGCAGAACTGCAGGAGCAAAGAGTGGAGATAAAGTAAATCATTTATTGTATGGACGTATATAAAGCAAAAATGTTCTAGAAATGTAGGGTCCAGGTGTGACAAAGAAAGAGTAGAAACAGGATCCAGAGCAGCATAGAGTATTTCAGGAAAGGAATGTGCGGTTCACAAGGGAGATTACAATGTGAGACTTTGGGTATCTTCATACACAATTTCTGGCAGAAGAATCATTAGCAAAATTATTAAAAACATGTTGTTTTTAGTGGCAGATTTGTAATTTGGTGGCATTTTTAGAGGAGTTTTTACAAGCATTTTAGAAGTCCTTTTGGTTGAGATTTTTCTGCTTCTCCATTTACTTTTATGTAATCCACCATCAAATCTGCTTTTCAGAAATAAGATGCCACTTCTCAAGTGTTTTTCAAATCAACTACTGAAAAAAAACTACCATTTGGACAAGTTATGCACATGGTTTTGTTTTTTACATTGAGGTCAATGGAGATCTGTTGATGGAGTTTTGAATGTGGAAAACACCCGCAGAATCACTGCTAGATTTTAGCTGTGTAAACATACCCTTATACAGTGGAAGGAGCAGAGTCCTCCAGCAGCACAGAATATATTTCAGAAGCGGAGTAAACTGATCTTGAAGGAGATCATAGTGAAAGAAATTACATCTTCCTCAGCAGCACAGAGTATTTAAGAAATAGACAATGCACTTTTAGGAGTTGTCAAACTGAGGATTCATAACAAGAGGAGCAGGGTACTCAAGGTCCTCAGCAGCACAGATTATTTCAGGACAGCAGTGTGCTGATCATTTGGGGAGCAGTGACTTATATATTGTATTGAGGTGCCATGCATTTTATAATGTCTAGTTTTAGTTCTATGATTCACATCTAAACCGTCCAATTTGAATTACAAGTTTCCAATTTAGACATGAGGAGCGAAGCTCGGCTTCCATTTATAGTGCATTATCTGATTAATTTACAGGGAGACAATGATTATGAAACCATACATGATAATTAAAAGCTCTGAGCGCCATCTGCTGGTAAAATCCTGCACTACAGGGAACGCTGCTGCAGCTTTGAAATGCTTGACTTTGGGACTGTTCAAACCTGGGTCAGAGGATTAATTTAAAACCTCCACTGCTGATCATATTCGATGGAATTGCAGCAAAGCCATTGCAGAGGATGGTAGTGGTAGTGGCCCAGATGAGACGTTGTGTAACGGTGTACTCCCTCACAGTGGCATAACTACAACTAACTGGGCCCCACAGCAAATTTTTGAATGGGGCCCCCTCAGAAACTTCCTTGCAACCCCGAACTCACATGCAACCCTCACTCTTGTGGCTAGTCAAGATTGAGCTCTCCCAGACAAGGCCTGACAGCCGCTCCATCCGCTTTCTATAGTGTCACTGTATATAATGTCATTATATAATACTGTTGAGGGGGGCCTGACAATAAAATCTTTTAGTCTCCCTCCTGAGGGGGCCCCTTGTGGGTCTGGGCCCCAAAGCAGCTGCTTCCCCTGATTCCCCTATTGCTACGCCCCTGCTCCCTCAGGCTGTTGCTTCCCGGGGGGCAGTGGAAACGTGGTTTAAAGAGTAAGGCCAGAAGTAAAAGAAAAACAATTCTCTCTTTACTCAAGATAGTACTACTTTACAAGACAGCTTGTAGCACATCCAGCAGTAGTTTCAGCACATCCAGCTTGTAGCACATCCAGCAGTGTAATTTCTATCCCCACATGATGAGGTATGGTGGCCAGCAAAGTGGCAGGAAATGGCATCACAGATGTGCTGTCTTGCTGGTGACTTTCCTTTGAAAGGGGTTTTCCCAGACTTGTGTGTAAATACAGATGGCTTATCCACTGGATATGTCATCAGTATCTGACACGTGGGACCCCCACCGATCATATGTTTGAGAAGGCACCAGCTCTCCTGTGAGTACCATGGCCTTCTCACAGCTTTCTCTAAGCAAAATAATGACATGTTCAACAGTCACATGGCCTAGGGGCAGTTCAGCCCCATAGAAGTGAATAGAGTTGAGCTGAGATTCTAAGCACAGCCACTGTCTGGGACCCCCACGTCTGGGACCCTCACAATTAGCTGTTTGAAAAGGTAGCAACACTCCTGTGAGTGCTGCAGCCTTCTCTCAAGTGAATGGGGTTAAGCTGCGATACCAGGCACCACTGCTATACAATGTATGATGCTGTGCTTCGTAAGCTGTGAAAAGGCAGTGGTGCCTTCTCAAACAGCTGATCGGCGGGGTCCCAGGTGTCGGTCCTCTATCCAACAGATATTGATGACCTATCCAGAAGAAGGGTTTGATGCTGACAAAAGGCATGAGCTGCCTGTCCTTCTCTCACTCTCAGAAGGCTGGACCCTGGTCAAAGGCTGGAGGCTCACAGTGATTGCTTAGTAGTCCGGCTGGCTCCTTGGTCACAGGGCTGGTGACCCACAATCTGAGGCTCAGTATCCCCATCTCAGCATCTTCTTCTGGTCACCCATGCAAACTGGCATGGGTCTCTTCTTAGCACTGATCTCTAACTACAGAACACTAGGAGCTCTGACTGCTCTCCTTATATACAGTTTCTGGCTAAACTAGAACCTTCTAGTGGGAGGGGTGGAGTGGAGAAACTCAGCACAAACAGTTACAATGTTACAACTCTCGTCTGTCATAGCTTCAATGATAACTGCAATGACACAGCAGTTTTTCCAGACAAAAACTAGTCTTCAGACATAATAACATAGCTAAATCAGACATGCAAAAGGTCAATCTGTGTGGTTTTGGTGGTAAACAAGTCTAGCTTTTTTTTCCTCTATGGTGCCGTGCAAATACAGCGCAAATGAACACAATATACATCACAGCAAGCATATAAAATGCAGTTACACAGTATTAGAGTTGAGACGACCGTATCTGCTTTGCGGTCCGCAAATTGCAGATCCACAAAACACATGCAGTGTCCCACATATAATGTGTGCAAAGGGACACAGCAAACTATTTGTATTTTTGGGTATTTTTATAGCCATGTCAATTCCATTTATTGTACTTGTCATATTGCCTATTTTATAGATGCAAGAACCTCCCAGGCTGACATTATAAATCTCACCACTAGATGGTGCTGTTGTGTAACATATATATATATATATATATATATATACACATATATATACACTCACTGGTTAGAACAAGAAGTACGTAGTAGATTGTCAGAACAACCATGTAGTCAGTTAGCTCAGAAGGAGCTCAGCAACTGCAAGTAACTTAAGCAAAGTGCAGGAGGAAGAAAGTCATCCTAAAGGCTACCATTCCCACTTGACACTGGCCATGTCGAGTTACGTGTTGACACTCACCACTTCTAAGTTGCTAGCAACTGGCAAAAGACCTGGATAACTCAAGCCTGTCAAAGGTAATGCTGTGCTTATCAGCATCATGGACTTTGTCAGCACACATAGTGACTAGGAAATAGCTCCACAACTCCTGGACACTCACTCTACAGCTTAGATCAAGTTGTAATTTGTACCTACTGTTAACCCTCAGGGCAGTCAGGTCGCAACTGCATGTTGTAAGCATCCCTGGAATAGTGCGCAGATGTATTAATTCCTGCCAAGTGAAGGATTGCTATCTTGAAATATATTCAAAAGTATTATCCAGAGCCAAGACTAGTCTACAAAAGCATGGACTGAGGGGAGATAAGAGTAACAGGATTTAAAGTAACAGCGTAACTTAAAGTGCACAATACTCAAGTAGCAGCATTCATATCATCATTGCCTATTGAAGATAATTGTAATTTATGCGACCTTATCTCAAGGCAAAAGTAAAAGTTGTCAGTTGTTTAAGAAAGCTGCCTCCTCTTTACTTCTACTACAAACTTTGCGTCCCAAGGACGCTGGCGTCACGACAAATCACCAGGACCCTGCCGACAGACACCCTAAAATACCCAAAACCATCAAGGGCCCCTCACCTCACCATCCGGCAGTGTTTCTGTGGACCAGAGGTGCCCTGGAGAAAACGGTGTCCTTCCTCCCATGCAACTGCACGCCGGCCCAGGGAGTCACCAAACCATGAGTAGTATTAGGGAGTCACCAAACCGTGAGTAGTATTACCACCGGCACATTAGACACTGTGACATATCCCCAATGCTCACGCATGCCCCTGCGGTCCGGCTCGCTGCACACAGACACCAGCTGCATTCCGCAGAATGGCCAGCTCTATGACAGAAATGCTTGTCCACAATTGTTGACAAGAATAGGACATGTTTTATCTTTTTTGCAGAGCCAATGAACAGAAGTAATGATGTGGACAGCTCATGGTGTGTCTTATTGAAATGAATGGATGCAGACACAAATATACAGTCGTCTGAATGGACCCTTAAACAGTATAAGACAGTGCAAGTTAACCCTATAATGTAAAATAAAGTGATGAGTTAATGGCTTTGCTAGCGGAAACAGGGGCAAATGTCCAGACTTCAAAGTATCCCTGCTCCAGGACACTGCAAACATACTAAAAGTCTGGGCCTGGGGTACTGCAGGAGCAGTAAACTATTTTTTTCCTTCAAATAACAGGTACTATTATAAGTCAATTAGGTCCCGAGTTCCCCGACGATTTTTCCATCTTGTGCTTGTAAATAGAAGAGGGATAATTTATTTATTTTACGTACTTATATAGCGCTGCTATATTCCATAGCACCAAGGACCCTATCAATATGTCTTTGGAGTGCGGGAGGAAACCAGAGTACCCGGAGGAAACCAACGCAAACAGAGAGAACATACAAACTCCATACAGATGTTGTCTTTAGTCGGATTCAAATCTAGGACCCCAGTGCTGCAAGGCAACAGTGAGAAGATTGTGCTCATCTTAAGGTCATAGACTGATAGATACACAATAAAAACAGCAGTCTCCCCAGAATAGAGGCATAGCAAGAGGGGGAGGGCAGCTGGGGCACGTGACCCAGGCACAGAGGCTTGGGGGTGCGCTCAGACAGTTCAATGTTTGACAACTGTTCTGCTAAGCTACGGCACTCCCCAGCAGGCAGCATATCACGCTGCTGGCTGTGTGAGAGAAGCGGTGAAAGCCGGTGAATCAGTCTCCTTCACAGCCAGCAGCGTGATGTGTGTGAGACCGCAATTGCTGTGGCTGGGAATGCCAGATGTGCTGGTCATCAGGGAAGCAGGGGGCACAAGAAGGACATAAGTTATGTGAAGGGGCACAAGGAGGGCACAAGGAGGAAATAGCTATAGTGTGGGGGCACAAGGAGGACATAACTACAGTGAGGGGGCACAAGGAGGACATAACTACTATGTGGGAGGTACAAGGAGGACATAAGTACAGTACTGTGATGGGCACAATGTGGGTATAACTACTGTGAGAGACCAATGTGGGTATAACTGCTATGAGGGGCACAATGTGGGCATAACTGCTGTGAAGGAGGCACAATGTGGGCACTAGTACTGTGAACGAGGCACAATGTGGGCACTAAGGGTAAAGCAATGCCCTAGATGACCCTGTTATACATTGGGATGGCTCTGTCTTACAGGGCCAGCACAGCACCCCCTGCTGGGGATTTCATGGGCAGTTACCATCCCTTCCTTATGTGATTATTCTTTTTGCTCTATCACCACAGAGACCTTGTTCCATTTCCAGTGGACATCACGCAGACACAGCAGTGAGACCTTGGATGCAGTAGGACCAGTTGGTTCTTTCATTTATCACATGGTGCATTGGTACCGCCATGTACCCTATCAGGGGAGTGGGACTGAGTGAGTATATGTTTGTATTGGGTGGAGTAAGAGGTGTCGCTTAGTTTAAAAAAATATATACTGTATATATATGCACCGCTGAAATTTTCCTTCTTTATGTAAACTTGGGTGGCAAGTGAGAGGAGGGGGCAATGCTAAATCCTTGCCCCAGGTGCTGAAAAGCCTAGCTACACATTTTCCCCAGCAGCACAAAGTATTTAAGGGGAGGAGTGTTCTGATCTTATGGGAGGTTACAGACTCGCTGTTATAGAGAGGAAAGGTCCCTCGGCAGGGCAGAGTATTTCAGGTACATGGGTGCACCTACTCTTTATGCTGCCTGAGGTGAAAATTGAAACGGCGCCCAGCCCCCCCCCCCTCCAGCCCTACTGTTCAAGGCATACTATAATACAGTTGACCATAGAGAGATGAGCCCTTCTACAATGTCTCCAGTTTTCTCTGCCTGAGACACTCGCCTCACCTGGCCTCATTGCAGGTGTACCCCTATTCAGGTAACAGAGTTTTACTTAGTAGAAGTAGCAGTGTCCTCAGCAGCACAGAGAATTTCACTTAATTGACTGAGAGATCTACATTGTAGCAGTGGCACGGATCTGAGCAGCACAGAGTATGTTAGGAGAGGCGTGTGCTAATCAATTGGGGAGCACTAGATATTTTAGGAGATCGTGGACTGTGTTACATAGTGAAAGGAGTAATGCGTCCAGCAGCATAGATTATTTGAGGAGAGGAGCATGCCAGTCTTGTTGGAGATCACAGGAGCATTGTCCCCAGCAACACAGAGTATTTCAGGAGAGGTTTGTACTGATCATTTTGGAACCTGTTATGCCCATTCATATGAATTTACAGATGCTCTTCTTACAATGACTGAGCTATGATTTGTTAATTATCATTGTGATGCCTTACGCCGGTATTCACTTCCTTATCTGTGAGCTTCAGGACAATGTGTTAATTCGCTTTATTAAATGTCACTTTACGACCTTTGTCTATGGCCTGTCTATCATCTGATGAACTGCAGTCCAGGGATCCACAAGAGTGAGAGTAATTAATAATCACTAGTTAAATATGAGGTCCATGCAAGGATAAGGAATCAAGATAATTCAAAATGGCAGATGTCATGATTTGTAGAGGTCGCTTGGTGTTGGCGTATCTGGGCCATTGTCCTGTAAGGGGTTAAACCTCAATATTCCTGGATCCTCTGCCCCTTACCTGTTAGGATATGATGGATGGCTGGGCTGCAGGTGTTTTACTGATCTGATTTACTGCTACATCTACAACAACATAAATGACAAAACTCTCCTCGCCGGGATTCAGATAAACTGGTTACTGAGGAAAGTTCAGAGACTTCTACAGAACAAGAGACACCAGAAGATCTCTGTAATAACCTCCCATCCCTCATAGATAAAGATGCTGGCCCACATTTACTAAGGTCCTTGTGCAAGAGCTATAGCATAAGTTGCAGCTTCGTTTTGTGACAAATCAATTTAAACAAATTGGTGTCAAAAAGTCACAACTTATGGTTTGCGATTTTTCGCTTCTCACCACTTCTCACAGGCTTTTCACTAAGACTGGTTTACCGTATGTAACTGCAGTTTTAGTATATCTCCACCACTAATTTCAAGAGATTGTGAAAGTTTCACTTGGATCTTGAAAATCCAGTGGAGCTGATTGCTGCACTATACTGCACTATAATATATATACAGTTGAAACCAGAAGTTTACATACACTATATAAAAAGACACATATGCATGTTTTTCTGAATATCTGACATGAAATCAGAATAAACCTTTCCTGTTTTTGGTCAATTAGGATTACCATAATTATTATTATTTGACAAATGCCAGAATAATGAGAGAGAGAGAATGTTTTAATGCATTTTTATTATTTTTCTGCAAAGTCAAAAGTTACATACATTTCATTAATATTTGGTACCATTGCCCTTAAACTGTATGACTTGGGTCAAACGTTTTGAACATCCTTCCACAAGCTTCTCACAATAGTTGGTCGGAATTTGGGCCCATTTCTCCTGACAAAACTGGTGTAACTGAGCCATGTTTGTTGGTCGCCTTGCTCGCACCTGCCTTTTCAGCTTTTCCCATAAATTTTCAATAGGATTGAGATCAGGGCTTTGTGATGGCCACTCCAAAACATTGGCTTTGTTACCAGTTTGTAACCAGTTTGACAGTATGCTTCGGGTCATTGACCCATTTCTGCCCAAGCTTTAACTCCCTGGCTGACATCTTGAGATGTTGCTTCAGTATTTCCACATAATCTTCTTTCCTCATGATTCCATCTATTTTGTGAAGTGCACCAGTCCGTCACAGTAGGCTTGTCCCTTTTTCCTCTAAACGTAACGATGGTCATTATAGCCAAAAAGTTCAATTTTAGTTTTGTCAAACCACAGGAAATCTCTCCAAAAATGTAGGTCTTGTGCGTTCCTATGTGCATTTGCAAACATTAATCTGGCTTTTTTTTTTGTTTCTTTTGGAGTAATGGCTTCTTCCTGGCAGAGTGGCCTTTCAGCCCATGTTGATACAGTACTTGTTTCACTGTGGATATTGACACAATCTTACCAGCTTCCCCCATCATCTTCACAAAGTCTTTTGCTTTCGTTCTTGGGTTGACATGCACATGTCGGATCAAAGCACGTTCATCTTTGGGACACAGAACCTGTATCCTTCCTGAGCGGTATGGTGGCTGGACATTCCCATCTTGTTTGTACTTGTGTACAATTGTTTGTACAGATGTATGAGGCACCTTCAGTTATCTTGAAATAGCACCCAAGGTTGAGCCAGACTTGTGCAAGTCCACAATTCTCTTCCTGATATCTTGGCTGATTTCTTTAGACTTTCCCATGATGCTGCACAAAGAAGCAGTGTGTTTCAGATGTGCATTTATATTCATCCACAGGTGTGTCTCTAATTAACTCAGATGTTGCCAATAAACCAGAAGCTTCCAAACACATGACATCATCATATGGGCAGTCCAGAATTGTTTAACGGCATAATAATCTTAGTGTATGTAAACTTTTGACATCGCAGATAGTAATAAAAATGCTTTAAAACATTATCTCTCCCATTATTCTGGCATTTGGAAAATAATAATAATAATTATGGTGATCCTAATTGACCACACAAAAGTGCTGCCCCTGTGAATTAAATAAAATATAAAAAGTAGTATTCACTTAGCAACGTCCCCCGATGAACAGAGCACATAATTCCCTGGCCTATGCTTTCTCCTGTTCAGTGCAGCAGGTAGCTGCCTGCTAGAGAACACACAGGCCAAGGAATGGTGGAACAGTGAGCTGACAGCATCCTCAGTTTGCAGGTACAGTGGAAATAGGGACATGCCACACCCTTCCAAGGACCACGGGAGGACCGCCAAAATCTGGGACTGTCCTGACAAATCCAGGACAATTAGGAAGTACAAAAACAGAAATTACCAAGAAATGGAAGAATAGAATATTTAAAGGGATTCTCCTACTTGAGACCCCCTTCTATGACCAAGAGAGGAGAGCCCCTAATAAGAAGCTGCTCTGCTCTGTTGAACTCTGTGTAATACTACATTTCCTCAGTTGTGGCTTCTGTAGGGGAAATGATCAGTTGATAGCAACCGTATCGTCCTCCCTCAAGGGCACATTTGCCATTTCCAGGGCCCCAAGGACCCCTCTTCAGCAGAGTCTGTATAGGGAATAAGGGATGAAGACCAGGGCACTGCCAGGATAACACCCTTAGGAGTAGCCCACATTAGATTTATTCTTTCTCTCTTTCCCTTTTCCTTCCCTCCCTTAGTTGTTCCACATTTTCTTCCATCATTCCATCTTTTTTCCTTTTATTTTTTCCTTCCTGCACCATCTGCAAATTTCTTTGTTTGTCCCTTATTATTTCTCTTTTGTTCTTTCTTATTTTATTTATTTTCCCTTCTATTCTTTCCTTCTCTTTCGTTTACCCTGTTTCTTTATTCCTTTTTTCCTACTTCTTGTTTTATTCATTCTTTTCTTCCTTTCTACCTTTCTTTCTTATACTTCTCCTTTCTTTCTTCCTTCCATCCTCCTCCTCTTTGTAATGTAAAGCGAATTCGAAAGATTCGAGAATGAATAAGCTTACGCAGGCTACGTGAATAAATATATTTACTAAGTGATTAAATATATGATAACAGAAAGAAATCACATACAGAATAATAAAAAGTAAAGAAACATCACTAGCCTAAATGGGGTGGAGACTCCGTCAATCATGATATAACCCATGGCTGTCTACCCCGTTATAACAAATGACCGACACCCCAGGGTGTACAAGAGAGATAGGGCAATCATACTCACATCCTACCTAGAATGGAGAACATGGTGGAGTCTGCTGAGAGAAGGTGGGTAGCCCTTCCTCCAGTGTGCATCAGGTATGTCTCTGAGATCACTCAGGAACATGGTCTTATCAGCACAATGGGTGATGGGCAGGCTCGGACTGGCCCACCAGGGAGCCGGTGAAATCCCCGGTGGGCCCTTGCCTACAGTTGATTAATCAGCAGCAGCAGGCAGCCCCAGCTTCCCACTGGCAAGAGCCGCTGCCTGCCACTGAAGAGCAGAGCCACTCACAACATGCATCTCGCCACTTAACTTGCCCTCAGTAACTTCAGCACTGGTAGTGAGCGGTGCTGCCATCTTTTCCAACAGTGGGCCGGGCCTCGCCTCTTGCGCCTACTCCCTGTGCCACACGCACGCAGCGTCCTCCATCAGCCCGCCCGCCCTATTC
This sequence comes from Rhinella marina, assembly GCA_900303285.1. NCBI lineage: Eukaryota > Metazoa > Chordata > Amphibia > Anura > Bufonidae > Rhinella > Rhinella marina. Next base: position 35,400 of record ONZH01027089.1, read on the forward strand.
CGGACTCTGCAGAGCTGAAAGATTTGCTGTGTCCCCCATCGAGCAGAAGCTGGCTGCTGTGAGCAACAGTGGTGCGAGAGAAGTGCCTCAGCCTGCAGGCTACTCCCCAAGACAGTATTATCATATAGGTAATTTACAGTATAAAAAATACAATCATTTTCACATTTACTGCCTTCCCCTCTGGAAATTACAAGTTATAGCAGGCCCTTTCAGATGCAAACATTCAGGACCTACTGGGAGTTGTAGTTTTCCTGCAACATACTGTAATTTTATGTCACAATTGTGATTGCATACCATCGATTGACGCTATGAAAAATGGAATAATTATCAATAAAAAAAGTCATACACACTCCAACATATGGTATCTAGAGATGAGCGAGTAGTGAAATATTCGAAATTTCGAAATTCGATTCGAATAGACCTCGAAATTCGACTATTCGACCAGATATCGAATCCCATTAAAGTCTATGGGGAAAAAATGCTCGCCACTTGGAAATCTCAATTCGACCACTTGGAGGTCACCAAGTCCACCCTGGAACCTCAGAAAAGGATGCCAACACTGCTGGAATGCAACTGGGACAGCAGGGGAAGCATGTCTGGGTGCATATAACGCGCCCAAGTCGCACTATTACGCCACTATCACAGCCTCTCAACAATACACTCCAAAGACAATCTAACCTCTCTGTAAAGTGAGACCATACAAGGAAACCTTCTTTCCTCTACATTGCCATGGACCCCAAGCCAAACTAGACAAAAAAGAAGATAAAATTCTGCACCCCTTAAAATCACGTTGCCTATGACAACCACAGATGGCATAGGCAAGGGGAAAGCAAATAGACCCCACCCCTAATTGTCATTGTGTGTGTGTGTAGAGATGTGGTCAGACATGTCTTCTTTAAAATGTAAAAAACAACTCAAACACATGCAGAAGCCTTAAAATGCCCAAATTGTTGGCGCTTGAGATGTCAGTGACCCGACCTGGCCCAGTGTCATGTCTAGCAGGTAAAGCAGTGGGGATGTTGAGGGATGCGTAGGACCGCAAAGGCAGGAAGAGGCCGTGGGCTGGCCAGAGGCTCATGGAAAATT
>ONZH01027090.1:0-47137 GCA_900303285.1 Rhinella marina
TCTGCTGCGGGTAGGTGGTTTACTCAGTAGATGGGTGAAAAAAGTGCTCATTAGAGACTCTAGACTTTTCAGTTGCTGCTAATGGAGCTGGTGCTGCTCCTGCTCCTCCACCCCCCTCCAGTAGTCATGACAGTGGAACGTGAGCACAGAGGGCCCTCCTGGTCAGACCTTCATGAGGATAGGCAATGGAGCACATAGGTAGGGGCCAATTGACTACATAGGATGTCTTGATAGTAGTTGAGCTAGATTTATTAGCATCTCCTCCAGGATGTGAAAGAGAGAAATTACGTTGTTCATCTCGTAGTCCTGGCGACTGACAAAGTGGGCTCCTCAAAGGGCCTCAGTAAATGTCACTTAAGCTGCCACTGGCTAATGTTGAGGTTACACAGGTGAGAGCTCCTGTCCGCCTGCATCATCAAGAAATCATTTATGGCCTTCTTTTGCTCATATAGTTCGTCCAACATGTAGGGTAGAGTTCCAACGGGTGGAAACGTCACATATCATGGATAACGCCTCCCTATCCTTTCCCTACACTATGAATGATCTTTCCCTGAACAGCTCAATATTATTTTTTGTATATAAAGTCTTTCCTAATCACTGTCCCTAGTGCCTGTAACTAGGAATGAGCGGACCGCTGGATGTCCAGGTTCAAGGGGTTCGGCCAAACTTCGTGTCAAAGTTCTATTCAGGTTCAAAACTTGACCCGAACTTGACCCCGAACAATGAACCCCATTGAAGTCAATGGGGACCTGAACTTTGGGGCACTAAAATGGCTCTAAAAAAGTAATAAAAAGGGCAAGAGGGCTGCAAAAGGTAAGGCATAAAAGCAGTACAATTGTCTCGCAAACAAGAGTGTATAGGGAAGTGACTTCCATGTAACAGAGTAACATAGTTTGTAAGGCCGAAAAAAAGACATCTGTCCATCCAGTTCGGCCTGTTTTCCTACAAGTTGATCCAGAGGAAGGCAAAAAAAACCCCTGTGAGGTAGAAGCCAATTTTCCTCACTTTAGGGGGAAAAATTCCTTCCCGACTCCAATCAGGCATCAGAATAACTCCCTGGATCAACAACCCCTCTCTAGTAACTATAACCTGTAATATTATTACCCTCCAGAAATACATCCAGGCCCTTCTTGAACTCTTTTAGTGAACTTACCATCACCACCTCCTCAGGCAGAGAGTTCCATAGTCTCACTGCTCTTACCGTAAAGAATCCTCTTCTATGTTTATGTACAAACCTTCTTTCCTCCAGACGCAGAGGATGTCCCCTCGTCACAGCCACAGTCCTCGGGATAAATAGATGATGGGAGAGATCTCTGTACTGACCCCTGATATATTTATACATAGTTATTAGATCTCCACTCAGTCGTCTTTTTTCTAAAGTGAATAACCCTAATTTTGATAATCTTTCTGGGTACTGTAGTCCACCCATTCCAGTTATGACTTTAGTTGCCCTCCTCTGAACCCTCTCCAGCTCTGCTATGTCTGCCTTGTTCACATGAGCCCAGAACTGTACACAGTACTCCATGTGTGGTCTGACTAGTGATTTGTAAAGTGGCAGGACTATGTTCTCATCATGGGCATCTATGCCCCTTTTGATGCAAACCATTATCTTATTGGCCTTGGCAGCAGCTGTCTGGCACTGGCTTCTACAGCTTAGTTTGCTGTTCACTAAAATTCCTAGGTCCTTTTCCATGTCAGAGTTACCCAGTGCTTTACCATTTAGTATGTACTGGTGACTTGCATTATTCCTTCCCATATGCATAACCTTACATTTGTCAATGTTAAACCTCATCTGCCACTTTTCTGACCAAGCCTCCAATCTATCCAGATCCTGCTGTAGCAGTGCACTGTCCTCCTCTGTGTTAATTACTTTACACAGTTTAGTGTCATCAGCAAAAATTGATATTTTACTATGCAAACCTTCTACAATATCATTAATAAATATATTGAAGAGAATAGGACCCAATACTGACCCCTTGTGGTACCCCACTAGTGACAGTGACCCAATCTGAGTATGTACCGTTAATAACTACCCTCTGTTTTCTATCACTGAGCCAGTTACTTACCCACATACAGACATTTTCTCCCAGGCCAAGCATTCTCATTTTATATACTAACCTTTTATGTGGTACCATGTCAAACGCTTTGGAGAAGTCCAAATATACGACATCCATTGAGTCGCCGCGGTCAAGTCTAGAACTTACCTCCTCATAGAAACTGATTAAATTGGTTTGACATGACCGATCCCTCATGAAGCCATGCTGATATGGAGTTATTTGCTTATTTTCATTTAGGTACTCCAAGATAGCATCTCTCAGAAAACCTTCAAACAGTTTACCCACAACAGAAGTTGAACTTACCAGCCTACAGTTTCCAGGCTCTGTTTTTGGACCCTTTTTGAATATTGGCACCACATTTGCTATGCGCCAATCCTGTGGAACACTCCCCGTTAGTATAGAGTCATTAAATATCAGAAATAAGGGTCTGTCGATGACATAACTTAATTCTCTTAGGATACAGGGGTGTATGCCATTCAGTCCTGGTGATTTGTCTATTTTAATATTTTTAAGACGTTGCTGTACCTCTTCCTGGGTCAGAGAGGACACTTTTAAAGGGGAATTTACTTTTATACTCTGCATTTCATCTGACAGTTTATTTTCCTCAGTGAATACTGTAGAGAAAAAGTTATTTAGTAGCTTCGCTTTCTCCTCATCGCTCTCTGCAACTCCCCCCTCATCACTCTGTAAGGGGCCGACACCTTCAGGTTTATACTTTTTACCATTTATATAATTGAAGAACATTTTAGGGTTAGTTTTACTTTCTTTGGCGATTAATCTCTCGGTCTCTAGTTTGGCTGCTTTTATTTGTCTTTTACATATTCTATTTTTTTCCTTATAGTTTTTCAATGCTTCCTCGCTCCCCTCCTGTTTTAGTGATTTAAATGCTTTCTTTTTTCATTTATTGCTTTCTTTACAGTTCTGTTTATCCACAGTGGTTTTTTCTTGTCCCTTAACCTTTTATTCCCATAAGGTATGTACCTCTCACAATTAGATATTAGGATGCTTTTAAAAATCTCCCGTTTTGTGGCTGTATTTTTATTTTTGAGGACTTTGTCCCAGTTAGTTAGGCCTATGGCCTCTCTTAGTTGGCTAAATTTAGCTTTTTTGAAGTTTGGTATTTTTGTTCCTCCCTGAAGAAACGCTCTTTTGAATGACAATTGAAAGGTTATTATTAGAGATGAGCGAGCACTAAAAGGTTATTATGTTATGGTCACTGTTTCCCAGGTGTCCCCCGACCTGCACATCTGTTATTCTGTCAGGTCTATTGGTTAATACTAAGTCCAGTATGGCCGTCCCTCTAGTCGGGTCCTGAACCAGTTGGGAAAGGTAATTGTCTTTGGTTATTGCCAAGAACCTGTTTCCTTTATGAAATGTACAGGTTTCAGTTTCCCAGTCTATATCTGGGTAGTTGAAGTCCCCCATAATAACGACCTCATTATGATTTTCCGCCTCATCTATATCGTTTAGAAGTAGATTTTCTGTGGTCTCTGATATATTGGGGGTTTATAATAAACCCCTATTAGTATTTTATTATTGTTTTTGGCTCCATTTATTTCTACCCACAGTGACTCCACATCTTCATGTCCCTCACTTATATCTTCCCGGAGTGTGGGCTTTAGACAGGACTTTATATAAAGGCAGACCCCTCCCCCTCTTCGTTTTGGCGATTCTTTCTAAACAGACTGTAACCCTGTACGTTAACTGCCCAGTCATAGCTATCATCCAGCCATGTCTCAGTTATTCCCGCTATCATAGGTATCATCCAGCCATGTCTCAGTTACTCCCACTATGTCATAGTCCTCCTCACACATCACTAATTCCAGTTCACCAGTTTTATTAGTCAGGCTTCTGGCATTAGTGTACATACAATTAAGAGGTTGATGTATATTTCTTACCCTACACCTTTCCTTCTGATCTGTTCTAGTTCCTCCTTCCATTCCTCCCCCAGTTCCATTACCTTGCCCCCGGTCTCTATCTGCAGTATCTTCCCCATTTATAATGTAGTTACCCTCCCCCTCAGTCCATAGTTTAAACACTCCTCCAGCCTTCTAGCCATCTTCTCCCCCAAAACAGCTGCCCTCTTCCCCATTGAGGTTCAGCTCATCCCTACGGTAGAGCCTGTAGCCGACAGAGAAGTCGGCCCAGTTCTCCAAGAACCCAAACCCCTCCTTCCTACACCAGTTCTTGAGCCACTTGTTTACCTCCCTAATCTCCCGCTGCCTTTCTTGTGTGGCTCGTGGTACAGGCAGTATTTCGGAAAACACTACCTTGGAGGTCCTTGCCCTAAGCTTATGCCCTAAATCCCTAAAATCATTTTTAAGGACGCTCCACCTACCTCTAACTTTGTGATTGGTTCCTATGTGGACCATGGCTGCTGGATCTTCTCCAGCCCCTCCCAGTAATCTGTCAACCCGATCCGCGATGTGCCGAACTCGAGCACCTGGAAGGCAGCACACCATCCGACGATCCCGGTCTTTGTGACAGATTGCCCTCTCTGTACCCCTAATAATTGAGTCGCCCACTACCAGCACCTGTCTGGCCTGCCCTGCTCTCCTGTCCCCCTGCTTACTGGAGCTGACATCCCCCTGTCCGGCTGCAGCAGTGCTCTCCCTGAAGTAACATCCCCCTCATCTGTCAAACTTGCAAAATTGTTGGGGTGTGTCAGATCAGGGCTAGCCTCCCTGGCACTTTTCCCTCTAACCCGCTTTCTAACTGTTACCCAGCTAGCTACCTCACTTTCCTGAGCCTCCTTACTACCCCCCTCCCCCACATCTACCCCATAGAGTGCTTTCTCACTGAGCAGCAAACTCTTTTCCAAATTGTCAGTGCTTCTCAGCGTTGAAATTCGCCCGCTTAGATACACGATGTGCGATTCGAAGCGGACAATTTGCTCACATTTTGAACAAATATATGCACCCTTAAACGGCTGTTCCAGGACTGCATACATCAGACAAGATGTGCACTGGACTGCGCTGTCAATGATGGAAGACATACTAATGGGGATTACACAATAAAAGAGAAAAAAATACAATACAATGATATGGAAAGACTTACTGTAGTCCCTTTTAAAGTTCCCGAATCTGAAGTCACGTAATCTAAAGTCACACACTTAATTCAACCACACACTTAAAGTCAAACACGCGAACGCTCAAACTCGCGTATTATCTCTGCTTTTATAAGTGGGAAACGCAAACCAGTCTGCTTTTTTTCCCCTCTGGATTCAAATGTGTCCGTCAATTCTGCGTCAGGTTGCTAAGGGCCACGGCGTGACAGTTTGGTGCTTGTATGTCCTAGGTTAAAAGTGGGTAAAACATTTTTGTCTCAGTTAAAGATCTCACACGTCCCCTGTGGAAGCCAAAAGGGTGTTCTAAATTTCAAAACATTGCCAGTGTCACAGACACACTCAACAGAAGAATTTCCTCTCCTACAACAGTTAAGACAGATGAACGGGGGTGTTCCTAATTTTTTTTTTTTATTCATAACTTTCACAGACATGCTACACAGAATAATTTCCTCTCCCATTTGGATGGATTGAAAATGGGTCGTCTTATTGGTATTCTTAATTTTTTTTATTTTTTGGGGGGAGGTGGTAATTGTCGACCACCAAACATTGTGAGATGGAAAGGAGAATGCACAAACTGCAACGTAGTACAACAATGGCTAGGTGCGCACAATACACTTCTCTACTCAATATAAGACATAACAAGCTTGAGCCTGGAGACGGAGGTTACAGTGGAGGAGGAGGCGGATGTGGCGGTGCAGACAGAGAAGGTGGACATGGTGATTGAGGGCGGAAGAGGCAGAGGAAGTCACCAGCCCTTTTTTTATTTTGTTTTTGTTTTTTTTGTATTTTTTTTTATTTTTCAGGGTTTTTTTGTTTGTTTGTTTTTTGGTTTGTGGAAGCCCCAAAACATTGGAAAATTGCAAAAAGAATGCACAAACTGTGCTATAGTACAACAATGACTAGGTACGCATGGTAGACTTCCATACTCTGCCAATAGAAGACATAACATTCTTGAGCCTTGAGGTGGAGGTCCCAGTGGTGGAGGAGGCAGATGGACGTGCTGGTGCGGAGGAGGTCACCAACCTTTTTTTATTATTATTTTGTTTTTGTTTTTTTTTTGTTTTGTTTTTTGGGTTTGTGGAAGCCCCAAAACCACCAAGTTCAGCACATGTGCCAGGCAAGGGATGTGTGTAAAACCGACTAGCTCATCAGTCTGTTTTTCCATTTCCGCCCACAGCTCCTGCGCAGTGTGGGGTCCTTCCCCAAAAAATTTGAGTTTCAGAATAGCCTGCTGTCATTTCCCCCTGGCTGAGCTGAAGTTGGTGGTGCAGGTGATGAGGAGGCGGTAGAGGAGAAACCGAAGTAGGAGGTGAAGGCAATGAGAAACATCCAGCAATTCTCGGTGGCAGTAGGACATGCGCCAAACCGCTGTCTGCATCAGGCCCAGCCATCACTACATTTACCCAGTGGGCAGTTAGGGAGATATAATGTCCCTGCTCATACTTACTGGTCAACAGGTAAGTGGTTATGTAGACTTTTCCACTCATGGGGTTGCGCAGTGCACACCTGATTTTTAGCACCACTTTTTCGTGAAGGGCAGGGATAGCCCACTTTGAAATGTAGTGGTGGCTGGGATCCACGTACCGTGGGACAGCTGCCGTCATTACATTTTTAAAACTGTCTGTCTCCACCAGACGGAATGGCCAGCAGTTTTGAAATGCTGGCATTCAGGACCAGGGCTTGCGGGTGGGTAGGGGGGTACTTCCTCTTTCTCTCCAGTGTTTGTGGGATGGACAGCTGAATGCTTCCATGGGACAGTGTTGACATGCTGGGTGATGGTGGTAGTGGCATGGCTGACACATATTCTGTTTTTGGGGTGGCAGGTGCCCCTGTTGCTTCAGAGGGGGAGGAAGAGGCCAAAACCCGCAGCAGAAGAGGGAGCAGGAGAAGCCTCTGATCTTTTGTTGTTCTTGAGGTGTCTACTCCACTGCAGGTTGTGCTTTGCAGTTAGACCCCGGATCATGCAAGTGGTGCTCATGTTGAGAACATTTTTACCTCGCTTTAGGCTCTGATTGTACAGCGTGCAAATCACCCATGTCCTGTCATCAGCACACTGCCTAAAGAACTGCCATGCCACAGAACTCCTTTGCGCCAGCTTTGGTGTGCTATGTCTCTTGGTGCGTTGGGCAGTAGCACGCATACTGGTTGGGGGATGACCACTCTGCCTTTGCCCCCTGCTCCTTCTTTTGCTGTCCGGCTGGCTCTGCATGACCCTTTCCTCTTCCTCCGAACTGCACACATCACTGGCATGACCTGGATGTTATGTGAAGTCTAAGACTTCATCATCCTCCACATCATCTTCCACCCACTCCTCACCCCTGCCCTTCTTACTGGTCTGCACACTGAAGAAAGCTCCAGCAGTTGACACTTGTGTTTCGTCATCATAGAGGTGCAGCAGTGGTTCTCCCATGTCCTCTTCTTCAAACATAAGTGGTTGGACATCAGTGCACTTAATCTCTGTCACTTCTGGGGCAGGAGATTTTTTTATAGACCTGTGATATCACAGGGGCTGGCTAGCTGCTAATTGGCTATCTGCATGTCATAATGGGTGATCCCTCGTTCCCAGCCTTCTGACTTCCTCTTTCTAGCATGTGAAGCCGTCATTTTAGAAAAAATATGATTTGCTACCATGAAGACAATCAAATTCTGGATGAATTGCATTTTTCCTGAAATTTGGATGGAATTCCACTTTGTTTCTAATCATTTCCTCATTTCTAATGTACAGTACTGTGCAAATGTTTTAGGCAGGCATGGGAACAAATGCTGCAAAGTATTAATGCTTTCAAGGATAGAAGCATTCATTGTTTATTTTTATCATTTAACAAAGTAAATGAACAAAAAATTAATCTCTAAATCAAATCAATATTTGGTGTGACCATCAGTTGCTTTCAAAACAGCTTTAGTTCTTCTAGGTACACTTGCACACAGTTTTTGAAGGAGATTGTCAGCGAAGTTGTCCCAAACATCTTTCAGAACTAACCACAGATCTTCAGTGGATGTAGACTTGCTGAAATCATTATGTAATCCCAGACATACTGGATGATGTTGAGATCAGGTCTTTGTGAGGGCCATAACATCACTTCCAGGACTCCTTGTTCTTCTTTATACTGAAGATAGTTCTTAATGACATTGGTTCTAAATTTACTCTCCAGAAGAACAAGGACCTCCAAACATACATCCAATTAGATGCCTCCTTGATGATATTGTATTATGGACTAGCAGAAGAACCTGGCTTCACCCAGGTATATTTAATCTATTTCATATAATGTTTGTGTGTGTCGTTAAAAGATATCCAGAGTGACCTCTACAGTGTACAGCAGCCTGCCCCTTAACAGTAACGTCCACAGTGCCCTTCCCTTTAACTGTGACCTCCACAGCAGCTAGGGTGGCCACTGTCTTCACCCCAGAAAGCTGGACCTCACCGGCCATGCCCCCAAACATGAAGCCATGCCCCGATCTCCACAAAGCCACGCCCCCTGGCTCTATGAAGACACAGAGGAGAAGCTGTCTGAATGTGAGCTACTGAAAGGGTGGACATCCCTTCATCTGTCCAGTCTCTGCGCCAGATGGAGGACAGGGAGCCAGAAAACAGGACTGTCCAAGCTAAAACCAGACATCTGGCCACCCTAACATCGGCATGCCTCTAGGGTGGCCAGAGGTCCAGCTTTCAGATTAGCTGTCATGAGCAGGGCCTGGATGGACACATGGATGTCTTTTTGAACAGCTCACTCTCAGACAGCAGCACTGTGCAGTCTGAGCATGAGCTGCAGGGAGAAAATCACCCTCCCTCCCACCCCTGCAGCTGACAGAAGTTGATTTTTACCTTAATTTTTTAATCCACGTTGGCTGCAGAGTGGAAGGGGGCATGGGACCTGGGGGTGGGACTTTAAAGTCCTTCTTTTGAGGGTGACCTAAATTACAGGTCGATGCATTGGTAATTTATGAGGGAACACAGTGGGTAGCAGTGGAAGAAAACATCTTTTGTTACTACTGAATGGTAAATATGTGAAATTTACATTATATTAGGTAATGATTGATGATGAATTAGTCTAAAATATAAGTTATATTTATGGTATAGAATACCCCCTTTACCCCCTACAGCAGTGAAGGAAAAGGGCTGGGTTGTTATGGAAACCTGGTGTGTGGAGACTAACTGCCTGTGAGCTTCTATTGGCTGATCAGGGTCATGTGACCAGGCTTCTATTGGCTAATGCATTTTTTGGGAATATCTCAGGAACGGTACGTCCTGGAGAGCTGAGACCGAGTGTATAACCTTTGCGGACACCTGATGTACCTGTATGCTAAAGTTTGTGATTGTAGCTGCGACGGTGCAAATTCTTTTAGCAGACATACATACACACACATACACTCAGCTTTATATATTAAATAAGAATCTGCCTCTATTTACTGGTAATGCTGACTAAATTGCCAATTCAGTTTGATGTAATGCAGCCCCAAACTTTACAAGGAACCTCCACCATGATTCACTGTTGCCAGTAGACACTCATTATTGTACTGCTCTGCAGCCCTTCAGTGAACAAACTGCCTTCTGTTACAGCCAAATATTCTATTTCAAATTTTGTCTCATAAGTCTAGTTTCCCCTGAGAAACAGATGAGCAATTCAGTTTTTCTTCCAAATGGAAAGAGAACATTCTTTATTAAGAAACATTCTCATCATACAGGAACAGGGAGCCTCACCCTATTGAGGTGCTGCCCTCTGAAGATCAGGATACTCAGCTTTAACCCACTTGCTCACCATGACCATCTACCCTTGGCAGCCAAGTGCTCCTCTGACCAATCTTTGTAATTGCTTAGGGCAACCTATATGGCATGAGTCTCATTTACCGTGTTTACCTTTTCCCAAAAGGTAAGGACTTATGAGACACAAGCCATGGTATGCATAGTACTATTATTGCCCAGTAGAGGGAGAAACCGAAACCTCAAAAATCACATTAAAAATAGGCATGAGCGAAACCGGACAGCAGCGCAGCCAATCAACAAGTGTTTAAACAGGCGTGGATCAGCCAGGATTTTCACACGCCAGTGCCTGATGCATCAGACTAGATCTTTCTGGGTGCTACACCCAAACTCTGTGAAAAGAGACCCATTTCTTCTGGCCACCTGTTTCAGCCACTATTCTGATGCTGCCACCCGACTGGGCCACCATGTTGACTCCTCATGCTGTTGCCACCTAACCACTCTGTGACTGGGTCACTGTGCTGGCTCCTCATGCGTTTGCCACCCTCCCCATACTATGAACTGCGCTGCTCCCATTTAGAAAAGACAGGCTATATCAATTAGAAGTTCATAGAAAGCGTTTTCTATAGATATAATCAATCACTGGTTAAGGCTACATGCACACGACCGTATGCGTCTTGCGGTCCGCAAATTGCGGATCCACAAAAAAAAAAAAAACGGATGCCATACGGACGTCATTGTAACAATGCGGACAAGAATAGGACATGTTCTATTTTTTTTCCGGCGCTACGGAACGGACATACTGATGCGGATAGCACACAGTGTGCTGTCCGCATTTTTTGCTGACCCATTGAAATGAATGGCTCTGCATCCTATCCGCAAAAAAAAAGTGGAACAGACACGGAAACAAAACACGTTTGTGTGCATGAGGCCTAAAACGAATGCGGCAACCACTGCAATCTCTGCTCTATTCTCTATATTAAACCAGAAAAATAGCACAGCATAGTGAAGCTCTGCAACACTTCCAGAAAAAAAAACAGATTTCCATCAGACGCTCCGTCAGGGGCACACGTGCCCTCCTCTCCAGAGCGTTCCTTTTATATCATAATGGATAGTCCTAATTAGAGATGAGCGAACGTGCTCGTTACGAGCACTGTAGCGTTCGGCTCCCCTGCGCAATGCCCGCAGGAATTGCGGATCCGTCCTCAGCTGCATGTAAGTCAATGGGGACGGATCGTTTGGTATGACACTCATAACCAAACGGATCCGTCCCCATTGACTTACATGCAGCTGAGGACGGATCCGCAATGCCTGTGGGTAGGGATGAGCGAACCGAACCGTAACGAACCAGATTCGTTACGAACTTTCCCAAAAGTTCGGTTCGTCACCGAACCGAATTTTGACAAAGTTCGTAACGAATCTGGTGAAAATAACGGCGACGGAAAATATACGCATATTTATTGAGAATGTACGCTAATTTGTACATATTAAGTTAAGTAGCGTACAATTGACAACGCTACACTGTATGTGCGTTACTTGAGTAGGAATGTTCGCAGACGCAGTGTATGAGTACGCTAATGCGTACATATTCAGTTAAATAGCGTACCTTTGACAACATTACACTGTATGTTTGTTATTTGTGCGGGAATGTTCGCATTAGCGTACGCATTAGTGTAGATTCTCAAATATGCGTACATTTTGCGTCGCCATTGTTGAAGTCATTTGGATTTTTTCCACTTTTTTCATTGTAATAGCAACTGCAAGTAAACGAAACTATACCCTATCAGACTCCCATTATTGTAGAAGCAATTATTCAGCCATTATAGCAAGGTTCGTTTTAGGTTCGGTTCGTACGAATCCGAACTTCAAGAAAGTTCACCGAAGCGAACCGAACTTTTCAAAAGTTCGCTCATCCCTACCTGCGGGCATTGCGCAGGGGAGCTGAGCGCTACAGTGCTCGTAACGAGCACGTTCGGTCATCTCTAGTCCTAATGAAAGATTTTAAATATGTTCCTACAAAAAAAAATGAATATATTTGAATCCTTTCTGAATATCCATAAATATATTAGAAAACTGAATATAACAAAATATCTGATCTCCAATCCTACACAGGCCCAGGTTGAAATGAGGGAGGAGGGAGTTATGTGTACTGAATTACTGGATAAATCACAACCAATGGATAATGAATGTACAGCAGCTTTCAAAGGGGGACTATTAAAATGATTAGACAATAGTCATACTAGACCAAGGTACCATCATGTGAGATATGAAGAGACAAGCTCTAAAGCCCTACATAGTTTTGAAAACAAGCTGATAAAGGGAAATGTGGTGGTTATTTTGGATAAAATTATGATAAAGAAATGTTACGACTATTAGGAGATGAAAACACTTATCGGACTCTCAAAAAAGACCTTACAATTGAATATAAAAAAGAAGATGGTGGTGCTTTTACAAAAAGGCTAGGATGAGGCTATATGAAAGAAAAATTAGTTGGATTATTTAATGATAAAATAACTGATAAAACCGAGGATATAAAATTTGCCATAAATACAGAGAGGATAGTAGACCCTCCGGGGATTCCCTCAGAAGTCGCCTCACAGAATATAATAGTAAAAGGAAGGGCACTCAATATTTGGAAAACCACTTGCAAGTTGCCAAGTCTGTTGTATGTCACACCTAATATTTATTAATTGAAAAACATACACATTAAAATATAAAATACTAAAAATAAAATAAGAATGATATATCTGATAAAACAATAGAGTAGAAATCCTAAGTCAATCCCTGAATGGGGACACTGGGCTGATGTAGGACAAACTGGCAATAGTGATGCAGCAACTGTATACCACTTAATGGCGATGTTACTTTTTAACTGCAAGTTGCCTATAGCAACGCCAGTAATATTTTAGCAGTATATAATAGTATTGCTCGTATAATGGTGATGTTAACTTCAGCACAAGTCGTTTGCCCCTGATATCAGTGGTAGTAATAATGGCAATGGGTTGCAAAATGGTAATAGCAGCAATGACCAATATCGCTAAAATTTTATAATGAAGAAGAGCAGAAATAGTTTGCCCTTAGACACAAAAACAGTGTTGTTATTGAAACAATTTTTCACTTAGGTCTCGATATTAACCCCTTGGCGACATTGGACGTACCGGTACGTCCTGGGCACGAGGTAGTTCGTGCTACAGGGCGTACCGGTACGTCCTGCATGTAAACCCGCCCTGCTCAGTGCAGGGGGGGTTACATGCTGTAATGGGGGCTGTTAAAGACAGCCAGCCACCCATAGTGAAGGCCTCGGGGGGAGCCGTGCTCCCCCCATAATGGCGATCGCTGTGATTGGCTAGTCTGTTCAGACTAGCCAATCACAGGATACGGGGGCTGGCTGTAAGGATCTGATCCCCCGCAGTCCGAAACTGCGGGGGATCAGATCCAGCTAAAAGTAAGTAAAATTTTCCCCCGGGTGCCCCCGATCCCCCCCACCCTCCTTTCTAATATCATATTTTTTAATTAGCCCCAGGTGCCCCCCCCCCCATTTTCAGGATGGCCGAGCGGTTAAAGCAGAGTGTCAGCATACAGCTGACACTCTGCTTCAAACGGCCGGCATCGCTGCTGGCAGCGATGTCGGCCGTTTAACCCCTTCCATGCCGCGGTCCATAAGGACCACGGCATGGAAGGGTTAACAGGGAGGGCGCTCCCTCCCTCCCTCTCCCATCGGGCGCTGCAGCAGCGCTCCGATGGTGGAGCCAGTGAGAGGGAGAGAGCTCCCTCCCTCCCATCGGGACGCTGCTCTGCTGTGGCAGCGTCCCGATGGTTACCATGGCAACCAGACGCTTTCGTCCGGCTTGCCATGGTAGAGGTAAGTCTGTTCAAGCTCCTGCTAAAGGCAGGAGCTTGATCAGTCTTACAATCAGAAAATACACTGCAGTACACTATACAGTGTACTGCAGTGTATTATATAGACATCAGATCCACTGGATCTTCAAGCACCAAGTGGGTCTGAGTCAAAAAAGTGTAAAAAAAAAAAAAAGTGTTAAAAAAAAAAAGTTAAAAAAAAGTTAAAAAAAATCCCTTTTTTTCTCCCATTTTAATTGATTAAAAATAAAGAAAACACAATACATAAACATGTTAGGTATCGCCACGTCTGTAACAACCCGCTCTATAAAAATATCACATGAGATGGCCCCCCAGGCGAATGCTGTAAAAAATTTTTTAAAAAAACTATGTCAAAATAGCCATTTTTTTCCCTTTCCCTCACAAAAAGTGTAATAGCAGGCGATCAAAAAGGCGTATTTACCCCAAATGGTATCAATCAAACCGCCATCTTGTCCCGCAAAAACGGTACCCTAACTGAGACAATCGCCTGAAAACTGAAAAAAATATGGCTCTCTGAAAATGGCAACACAAAAAAAAGATTTTATTCTGTTCAAAAATGCATCTAATGTGTAAAACTTTCCAACAATAAAAAAGTTGGACATATTGGGTATTGCCGCATCCGTAACAACCTGCTCTATAAAAATATTAGATGAGATGGCCCCCCAGGCGAATGCTGTAAAAAATTTTTTTAAAAACTATGCCAAAATAGCCATTTTTTTCCCTCTTCCCTCACAAAAAGTGTAATAGCAGGCGATCAAAAAGGCGTATTTACCCCAAAATGGTATCAATCAAACCGCTATCTTGTCCCGCAAAAATGGTACCCTACCTGAGACAATCGCCTGAAAACTGAAAAAAATATGGCTCTCTGAAAATGGCAACACAAAAAAAAGATTTTATTCTGTTCAAAAATGCATTTAATGTGTAAAACTTTCCAACAATAAAAAAGTTGGACATATTGGGTATCGTCGTGTCCGTAGCAACCTGCTCTATAAAAATATCACATGACTTGCCCCCTCAGGTGAATGCTGTAAAAAAATGCTAAAAAAAACTATGCCAAAACAGCTATTTTTTTCATCTTGTCTCAAAAAAAGAGTAATACCAAGCGATCAAAAAGTCTAATGCACCCCAAAATGGTACCAATGAAAACCTCACCTCATTCTGCAAAAAATGAGCCCCCACATAAGACAATAGCTCAAAAAAATAAAAATCAATGGCTCCCGCAAACCATTCCATCAAAATCTGTGTTGTAAAATACATATGGCGTTCCTTCTGTTTTGAGTCCTGCCATGTGCCCCCACAGCAGTTTACCACAACATATGGGGTGTTGCCGTATTCAGGAGAAAATGGGTAACAAATTATGGGGTGCATTTCTCCTGTTACCCCTTATGTAAATAAAAAAAATTGGGGCTAAAGCAACATTTTATTGGAAGAAACAAAACATTTCATTTTCACAGCCAAGTGTTTCCAAATTCCGTAAAATGCTTAGGGGGTCAAAGTGGCCAGTACCCCCCTTAATATATTCGTTGAAGGGTGTAGTTTCCAAAATGGGGTCACTTTATGAGGGTTTCCACTGTAGGGGTACGTCAGGGTCTCTCAATTACAAAATGGTGCCTAAAAACTATTCTAGCAAAATTTGCCTCCAAAATCCGTATGGCGCTCCTTTCCTTCTGACCACTGCCACAAACCCATAGAGACGTTTACCACCACATATGGGGTATTTCTGTAAACTGCAGAATCAGAGGAATGTATATTGAGGTTTAGTTTGCTTAACCCTTGTTAGTTAGTTTAACTCTTGCTGTGTTGCAAGAAAAAAATTATTAACATGAATAATCTACGAAAAAAGTGAAATTTAGAAATTTCACCTCCATTTTCCTTTAATTCTTGTGGAACACCTGAAGGGTTAACAAAGTTTGTAACAGCAGTTTTTTATAATGTGAGGGGTGTAGTTTCTAAAATGGGCTCAATTATGGGGGGTTTCATTATGTAAGCCAATCAAAATCACTTTATATCTGAATTGGTGCTTAAAAAAATGGTTTTGGAAAATTTGGTGAAAATTTGAAAAATGGCTTCTAAACTTCTAAGCCTCCTAACGTCCTAAAAAAGTAAAATGACGTTTACAAAATGATGCCAACATAAAGTAGACATATGGAGAATGTAAAATAATAACTATTTTTGGAGGTATTACTATTTATTTTGAAAGTAGAGAAATTGAAATTTGGAAATTTGCTAATTTTTCCAAATTTTTGGTAAATTTGGTATTTTTTTATAAATAAAAATGAAATATTTTGCCACAAATTTACTACTGTCGTGAAGCACAATATGCGACGAGAAAACAATCTCAGAATGGCCTGGATAAGTAAAAGCGTTCCAAAGTTATTACCACATAAAGTGACACATGTCAGAATTCAAAAATTTGGCCCAGACATTAAGGCCAAAATGGGCTCTGTCCTTAAGGGGTTAAGCAGCAATATTTAGTAGCAATACAATGTTACCATATCAACAATAGCGAAACCTTAGCAGCAATATTATTATAGTGGTAGGATTGTTAGTATAAAGACAATATTGTCCTTGACAACAACGTTTCACTAATAGCAGTATTTTATTTAGCAGCAAATAGAAATAGTAGTCATATGTCTTTTAGCAGCGTTAATCTTCATATGAGATCAGTGTTGTCTTTAGCAACAGTATTTTCCTGGTGGTATTAATTGCAATGTCCCTTGTGACAGGTAGACAACAAAATCATATTGCTTTGGATCCACTTCAATACAATACTGCTGTATATGTAGATTCAATTTGTGCTTTACCACATCCTTGGAGTGGTTTTACATGGGTCCGTTTGTGTTGAGAATCCCGGCCAAACTCGTGGCGTCCCACGTGACTCAACACAAAGTCCGCCTTTCCGATCACGTGATTATGGTCACGTGTCTCCGCGTCCGCAGGTCCTTGATAGAAAATAGAGTACGCAGGTCCTGGAGGGAAATACAAGTTTATAGAATGTATGCAAAATTGAGAAATAAATCTGGATCGCACATCCTCATACTATGTTTTGATCTAGTTGCTTCTCAGCACAATTTAACATCGCTTCTCAGCGTAATTAATGGTATACTACCCCTATGTCATATAGTGCACATGAGGCATTAGTATACGTTTTGATCAAAAAGCATAGGCCCACTCACCGCGCCAAGGTTGCCTCCTCGAGTGGGAACCTACTCTAAATTTGGCGCGGCGGAGGCAACCTTGGCGCGGTGAGTGGGCCTATGCTTTTTGATCAAAACGTATACTAATGCCTCATGTGCACTATATGACATAGGGGTAGTATACCATTAATTACGCTGAGAAGCGATGTTAAATTGTGCTGAGAAGCAACTAGATCAAAACATAGTATGAGGATGTGCAATCCAGATTCATTTCTCAATTTTGCATATATTTTGTAGAATCTTTCCTTTTTTTCACTCTGGTATCAGCACTCCTCCCCTTTCGGCCCAGGTGCTTTTAAATTAGCAGGTGACTGCATGAGGGTTTATAAATTCCTACTTTCTCTCAGTTGGAGTTCCTGAGAGCAGAGAAAGGTATGGTGCGGTGCTGCGCGGCGGCCATTGCTGCCTTGGTGCTGTGCTGGTGGGTTGGTGGAGCTCAGTGCCAGGGTGGCTTAGCTGGGCAGCGGGGGCACTGTCTGGCTGCTGGGCTTCGCCGCCTGTCGGTGTGGTGCTGTGGCGCCGGTGGTCGCCGCGCAGCGCCGCGCCAAATTTATAGTAGGTTCCCACTCGAGGAGGCAACCTTGGCGCGGTGAGTGGGCCTATGCTTTTTGATCAAAACGTATACTAATGCCTCATGTGCACTATATGACATAGGGGTAGTATACCATTAATTACGCTGAGAAGCGATGTTAAATTGTGCTGAGAAGCAACTAGATCAAAACATAGCATGAGGATGTGCGATCCAGATTCATTTCTCAATTTTGCATACAAGTTTATAGACACCAGGATATGGTGTAGCCATTCAGAGGATAATATATGCTGGCCAGCGTCGTTCGTACATATATTCCTATGATCCCTACATGTGCTCAAATCGCCTTAACCCCTTAATGACCGGGCCATTTTGCATCTTCGTGACCAGGCTTATTTTTGAAAATCTGACATGTATCACTCTATGTGGTAATAACTTTGGAATACTTTTACTTATCCAAGCCATTCTGAGATTGTTTTCTCGTGACACATTGTACTTCATGACAGTCATACATTTGAGTCAATATACAGTACAGACCAAAAGTTTGGACACACCTTCTAATTCAAAGAGTTTTCTGTATTTTCATGACTATGAAAATTGTAGATTCACACTGAAGACATCAAAACTATGAATTAACACATGTGGAATTATATACTTAACAAAAAAGTGTAAAACAACTGAAAATATGTCTTATATTCTAGGTTCTTCAAAGTAGCCACCTTTTGCTTTGATTACTGCTTTGCACACTCTTGGCATTCTCTTGATGAGCTTCAAGAGGTAGTCACCTAAAATGGTATTCCAACAGTCCTGAAGGAGTTCCCAGAGATGCTTAGCACTTGTTGGCCCTTTTGCCTTCACTCTGAGCTCCAGCTCAACCCAAACCATCTCGATTGGGTTCAGGTCTGGTGACTGTGGAGGCCAGGTCATCTGGCGTAGCACCCCATCACTCTTCTTCTTGGTCAAATAGCCCTTACATAGCCTGGAGGTGTGTTTGGGGTCATTGTCCTGTTGATAAATAAATGATGGTCCAACTAAACACAAGCCAGATGGAATAGCATGCCGCTGCAAGATGCTGTGGTAGCCATGCTGGTTCAGTATGCCTTCAATTTTGAATAAATCCCCAACAGTGTCATCAGCAAAGCACCCCCACACCATCACACCTCCTCCTCCATGCTTCACGGTGGGAACCAGGCATGTAGAGTCCATCCGTTCACCTTTTCTGCGTCGCACAAAGACACGGTGGTTGGAACCAAAGATCTCAAATTTGGACTCATCAGACCAAAGCACAGATTTCCACTGATCTAATGTCTATTCCTTGTGTTCTTTAGCCCAAACAAGTCTCTTCTGCTTGTTGCCTGTCCTTAGCAGTGGTTTCCTAGCAGCTATTTTACCATGCATGAAGGCCTGCTGCACACAGTCTCCTCTTAACAGTTGTTGTAGAGATGTGTCTGCTGCTAGAACTCTGTGTGGCATTGACCTGGTCTCTAATCTGAGCTGCTGTTAACCTGCGATTTCTGAGGCTGGTGACTCGGATGAACTTATCCTCCGCAGCAGAGGTGACTCTTGGTCTTCCTTTCCTGGGGCGGTCCTCATGTCAGCCTGTTTCTTTGTAGCGCTTGATGGTTTTTGGGACTGCTCTTGGGGACACTTTCAAAGTTTTCCCAATTTTTCGGACTGACTGACCTTCATTTCTTAAAGTAATGATGGCCACTCGTTTTTCTTTACTTAGCTGCTTTTTTCTTGCCATAATATACATTCTAACAGTCTATTCAGTAGGACTATCAGCTGTGTATCCACCTGACTTCTGCCCAACACAACTCATGGTCCCAACCCCATTTATAAGGCAATAAATCCCACTTATTAAACCTGACAGGGCACACCTGTGAAGTGAAAACCATTTCAGGTGACTACCACTTGAAGCTCATCAAGAGAATGCCAAGTTTGTGCAAAGCAGTAATCAAAGCAAACGGTGGCTACTGTGAAGAACCTAGAATATAAGACATATTTTCAGTTGTTTCACACTTTTTTGTTAAGTATATAATTCCACATGTATTAATTCATAGTTTTGATGCCTTCAGTGTAAATCTACAATTTTCATAGTCATAAAAATACAGAAAACTCTTTGAATGAGAAGGTGTGTCCAAACTTTTGGTCTATACTGTATGTTAACTTTTATTTATAAAAAAATCCCAACTTTACCAAAAATTTAGAAAAATTCACAATTTTCAAAATTTCGATTTTTCTGCTTTTAAAATTGAAAGTGATACTTCATAAAATATTTATTATTTAACATTCCCCATATGTCTACTTAATGTACGCATCATTTTGTTAATGTCATTTTTTTTTTTGGGGGGGCTTAGAATTTTAAAGGCAATTTTTAAAATTTTTACGAAAAATTTCCAAAACCCACTTTTTAAGGACCAGTTCAGATCTGAAGTCACTTTGTGGAGCTCACATAGTAGAACCCCCATAAATGATCCCCCATAAACACCCCTCAAGTTACTTAACACTAATTTTATAAAGTTTGTTAACCCTTTAGGTATTACACAAGAATTAAAGGAAAATGGAGATGAAATTTCTAAATTTCACTTTTTTGGCAGACTTTCCATTTTAGTCCATTTTTTCTTTAACACATCTAAAGTTAACAGCCAAACAAAACTCAAATATTTATTACCCTGTTTCTGTGGTTTACAGAAACACCCCACATGTGGTGGTAAACCTGCTGTATGGGCGCATGGCAGGGCGCAGAAGGAATGGAGCGCCATATGGTTTTTTGAAGGCAGATTTTGCTGGACTGGTTTTTAGACACCATGTCCCATTTGAAGCCCCCCAGATGCACCCTATAGTACAAACAATCAAAAAGTGACCCCATTTTGGAAGCTACGGGATAAGATGACAGTTTTATTGGTACTATTTTGGGGTACATATGATTTTTAATCACTCTATATTATTTTTTTTTTTTGCAAGGTAACCGAAGAATGGATGTTTTGGCACTGTATTTATTTTTTGTTTTTTATCATGTTCAACTGTCAGATCATGTTCATCTGTTAGATCATGTGGTATTTTTATAGAGCAGGTTGTTACGGACGCGATGATATCAAATATGTCTACTTTTTTGTTTGTTTCAGTTTTACATAATAAAGCATTTTTGAGAAAAAATATGTTTTTGTGTCTCCATTTTCTGAACGCCATATCTTTTTTTTCTTCCGATCGTCTTGTGTAGGGGCTTATTTTTTGCAGGAAGAGTTGAAATTTTTATTGGTACCATTTTTGGGTACATATTATTTTTGATTATTCATTATTACACTTTTTGGGGCAAGGTGACCTAAAAATTGGTAATTTTGGCACAGCTTTTATTTATTCATTTTTACTGCGTTCACCTGAGGGGTTAGGTCATGTGAGATTTTTGTAGAGCAGGTTGTTACGGATGTGGCGATACCTAACATGTATACTTATTTTTATTTATTTAAGTTTTACACAATAATATCATTTTGAAACAAAAAAAATCATGTTTTAGTATCTTCATAGTGTGAGATTTTTTGGGCGATTGTCTAAGGTAGGGGCTACTTTTTTGCGGGATGAGATGACGGTTAGATTGGTACAATTTTGGGGGGCATATGCCTTTCTGATCGCTTGGTATTGCGCTTTTTGTGATGTAAGGTGACAAAAAATGGCTTTTTTTGACATAGTTTTTATTTATTTTTTTTTACTGTGTTCATCTGAGTGGTTAGGTCATGTGAGATTTTTGTAGAGTAGGTTGTTACGGACGTGGCGATACTTAACATGTCTAGGGTATTTTATTATTTTATTTTATTTATTTTTACTCAATTATAAATGTGCGTATATGGAAAAAAATTTGTTTTTTTAAGTTTTTCATTTTTTTTACACTTTTTTTTACACTTTTTTGATTCAGACCCACTTGGTTCTTGAAGATCCAGTGGATCTGATGTCTCTGTAATACACTGCAGTACACTATATAGTGTACTGCAGTGTATTTTTCCTTTACACTAAGCCTGTTCAGGCTCCGCTCGGCCATCCTGTAAAATTAAAACATAGCAGTGCAGCCCCCATGTCCTCAAGGACATCGCATTCTGTGATTGTCAGTTAAATCTGACTGACCAATTGCAGGGCTTCTAAGGCAGGGACCACTGTGATTGGTCCCCTGCCGGGTGAACGGACAGCACCTTGACACCAGTTTACAAGCAAGTGTCACCGCAAGTGTCCTTGCAGTGACACTTGGAGCTCATGACGTACTGTGTACGTCGTGATGCGGTAACTACCACCACATCATGGCGTACATAGTACGTCACTCGTCACTAAGGGGTTAAAGACAGCCCAGACGCGTTTCGGAGCTAACTGCTCCTTCTTCAGCGGGTCAAGGCGATTTGAGTGTGGACCTCCTTATATGAGAACATCCATTATTTAAGGGGTGGATCCATCAATTAGTTAGGATAAGTAGTTATCACTCATGTTGCTACAAACATTTCACTTGTTATGCATAGAATTGTCCTGATCACTCCAATATACAGTTATATTCATATTATATATTCCTAGAACACATAAGCAAACTTGATAAGGATTAAAATATAAAATAAAAAATCTACAAAAATACATACATATATTAAGAATCAATAGTGTTTTCCCCATAAGGTCAAATTATTATACGCAAAGAAGACGCAAGTCTACTGCGTCTTCTTTGCGTTTTTTATTTTTTATTTTATTTATTGCGTTTTTTATTTTACCACAATATTATTATCCCTTTTCAGTGTTGATACAATCCAAATGTAATTCCTTAAATCATTCTTATATAGCTCTCATTTTTGTGCACTTTTTTAATTAAAAAAGTCAGACAACGATTTCCCATCCCATTCCCAAATGGCAGCCACCCACTGTCTACAAAAACCCGAAGATCTCCATCTCCGAATTCGAGCCTTTTGGTATTAAGGTATCATATTCATAATTTTTTCTTGATTCCATTCTTGACATATGCTTAATATGGTCGCCTCCCCTCCACGATTTGGTAACTTTTTCTAGTGCCGCAAAATACTTTATTTTAGTGGGGTCTTGATTATGGACTTCTTTGAAGTGTTTTGAGACTGCGTGCGTCTCCAAACCTTTCTTGATGTTGCTCACATGTTCAGCTATTCTAACCTTCAGATTTCGTTTTGTGCGACCGACGTATTGTTTATTGCAAGTGCAGCATAATATATATATATATATATATATATATATATATATATATATATATATATATCGAGCACATCGCATTTATTACATGTGAGTGTTTCCTTAATGACATGTTAAAAACTGTTTTGTGTAGATTCTACTTCTACAGTCTTCCTTGAAAATTTGGAAGTCTTACATCCACTACATCTGCCATACCTAAAAAACCTTCCATAACCAACTTGATTTAGGTTTATTTCTTTGTCTTATAGTCGGTCCTACCTTAAGACCCAAATTAGGGGCTTCTGTGTATGAAATTAATGGATTTGTCGGTAATATAGACCCTATTATTTTGTCACCTAAAAAGTGGTGCCAATGTCTTTTAAT
This sequence comes from Rhinella marina, assembly GCA_900303285.1. Lineage (NCBI taxonomy): Eukaryota > Metazoa > Chordata > Amphibia > Anura > Bufonidae > Rhinella > Rhinella marina. Next base: position 22,979 of record ONZH01027090.1, read on the forward strand.
AATATTCTCCACTTTCTTGTAATGCATTTGAAAAGGGAGAACAATTCTATAGTTATGATCTTGTGTATATATTTCTTCATCTTTTGGGAAAAAAAAAATATTCTGATCCATAGCTTTTACTTTATTAAAGCGCCGTTTTAACAATTGAGATTGGGTATTCTTTCTTCAGGAATTGATCGGTGAGTTGGTTTGCTTCCTGCTCAAACTCCTCTTTATGGGTACAGTTTCTTTTAATCCTCCTAAACTGGCTTGTCGGAATATTTGTGAGCCACCACACTGTTTTTGTTGCTAAGGGCAAACTATTTCTGCTATTTTTAATTATAAAATTATAGCGATATTCTTTTTACGGCCCTATGGAAGAAGGAGTATATAGACCCTAAAATTAATGATGAGAAGGAGGGAGGTGGTTTAATCATTTGGAAACACTATATCGATTAATGTTTATTGATATGGAAAGGGGATCACTTGGGACTGGAGAGTTGGGTATATCAGTTATAACGAATGGAACCTTTCTTTTATGGAAAACATCAGTCAGACTTATGTTAATTTTTTAGATTTGACTATTTTTGTGGAGGGGGAAGATTAAAACTAAGATACAGTTGAAGCCAACAGATGTTAACACATATATAGAGAATACCAGCTGTCGCTATGTACCTTGGATAAAGAATATCCCTAAGGGACAATTAAGGAGGACCTATCGGAACTGCACTGACTTAAAAGATTATAAAGAACAGAGTCTAATTATTCAGAATCAATTTTTAAAGAAAGGATTTAAAAAGATGATCTGGTAATATGGTGATATGGTAAGGTATATGGAAAAAGTAGAAGAAGAAGTACATGTAAGAAAAGAAGGGAGGGGGAGCAGAGCTAGCAGAGCACATCACCCAGCCTTTCCCGGCATCATAGCCTGTCCAACCATCGGCAAACTAAACAAGGAGAGAAGCAGAGAGCTGGAGAATACATCAAGACCTAAATAGTCCCAAGGGGACTTGAATAAATATTTGAATAAAAATATACAGTCACCAGCCAGCCAAGAGAAAATGGCCGCTGCTGAGTCATGTGCCTCAACATGCTATGAAGACTCAGATGATGGCAGTACCTGTGCTCTGTCCGACCCACAAGGAGTTCTGGACTTGATACCTATCACCCGGTCCTTTCTTAAGCAGTCGCTGACCCAGGCCCTTACACCAGTTATGCAAGAACTGGCGGATATCAAAATGGAGGTAAAAACTGGGGCACAGATTGGAGGAATTGGAAAACTCACAGTCACTCAACATAGCAAGGTGATGCAGTCTGAGCTACAAACTCTTCGCACACAGGAAGACGCGCCTGTAGACTGATGGATCTTCTTTGCTTCCCTTCCTGGGAATCTGGGTTGGCTGAATGTTTTTCATTAAGATTATGAACAACTCCATTAGCTCTTTGGAGATGTAATGCCATAACTCTATAGCCATTCTATGGTTTCTATTATTACCGCAGATTATGCGATTTTCTTTTATGCGCATCCCTTTTTTTATTATGTACTGATTGATCCCAGCTTGGTGTGTACTTACTGTTGTCCACAGGTGGAAGGCAACTACAGATTTTGCCCTAGCTATTTTTGGGTTTTTACCTCCCTGGAGCAGCATATCTGGTGCTGTTCATATTTGATGCTAATAGGACATGTTTTGTTTCACATAGGCCGGGTGGTTTCTAGTGATAACCGGGCACACTCACTTATGTCTCTCCCCCCTCACATAATTATATCCAGCACCCTCTTTATTAGGATATTGCAGGGGTGTGTTGATGGGGTTACCTTACTTTGCATGCCTTTTCTGTTTGTACCTCGTCATACCCCACCTGTTCCCCTTCCACCGATGGTGCTTGGTGCCATAAGATGGTTTGCTTTTTGCTCTATGTACTCTATGATCAATGGCTAAGGTTAATCTTCTTTCTATCAATGTCAATGGGATGAACATCCCTCATAAGCATAGTCGGGTTTACCTCATACTTAGGAGATAGGGGGCAGACCTAGTGTTCCTGTAAGAGAAGCATACTCAACACCGCCATGTCCCTTGTATGGTCAGTAAATGTTTCCCCACCATCCATTCCACATATTCATCTGTGGCCAGATGAGTTTCTGTTGGCACAGGTAGAAATGCTCGCCAAACTGATAGACCCAGATGGGCGATATCTGTTCCTAAAGGGTAAAATCTTGAATACTATGATAGCATACATGATCCAATGTTAAACAGGTCCAGTGGCTCTTACAGACTTTGAAAACCCTGAAGACCTTCCAAGAAAGAGTACTAGTATTAGGTGGTGATCTAAATTCCACTCTGGACCACACCATGGACTCCACGTCATCTTCACCATCCATTACCAAATGGCAGATTTGTAAACTACAGGTAGTATTATCTGATTTACATATCTTTGATGTTTGGAGAAACTTTAACTCTGAGGTTAATGACTACACATTTTACTCCCCAATCCATGGCTAATCTGAGATCTCTCTCCCAAGGCCTGGTCATGGCGCTTAATTGATACCCTCATAGAAGATGACACCAACAGGAAATGTATAGAACAGAATATAGAGAGATGCAAAATATTCTCACATCCCTGCATTCCCAATTGAAAGACCTATTGAATATTAAAACCCCTAAGATAATGCAATCTATGCGCTTTAAATACTATGCCCATGACGATAGAGGCTACAAAGTCCTATCCAACATGTTCCGCTCTCAGAGAAATAAAACCTTTATCCAAGTGATAAAAACTAGAGGAGGAACTAGGCTAATTACTACCCCATCTGTTGCCCCGGAATTCTGAAAGTTCTACACCCCTCTATACAATTTAGAAGGTGAGGACTAGTGTTGAGTGAGCATGCTCGGCCGAACTCGTTGTTCGGCCGAGCATGCCTACGCTCAGGTGCACTCGGTGTTCAGCCGAACACCGAGTGTACTCGAGCGCAAAGCTCGAGTCCCCTAGACGGATCTGTCATGACCCCAATGCAAGTCAATTGGGACGGCTTCGTTTGGTGTGACACACTAGTAAACGGATCCGTCCCCATTGACTTGCATTGGGGTCATGACGGATCCGTCCTTACCTTTCCCTGGCAGCTCCCTCCTCCCGTCCAGCAGGTGGCGCTGTGGTAAAAATCACCACTCTGTACACCGTCTTCCTGCTGGAGCAGGTCGGGAGCTGTAAGTAATTTGGGACTTTTCCGAGCCTGGTTTACTCCCATAGACTTCAATTATGCTTGGGTGCTCGGCCGAGCACTCGAGCACCCCTGAGTGCTCAGCCAGAGCACCTGAGCATTTGAGCACCTTACTGCTTGATCATGACTAGTGATGACCCTCCTTCAGACTTAACTCAACAACCAATTGACTCACTAATACAAGTAGATTCCTTTCTTCACTCGATTAAAGCACCCACCCTGACTGACTTTAACAAGTTCCATTTTCTGAAGCCATTCACTCCTGTGGAAGTTAAAAAGGTCTTACACATGGCAAGACTGGCAAGAGCCCTGGACCTGATGGTTTTTCCACATCCTGCTTAAAAAAATTTGGTGACACTTTAATACCTTACTTTGTTAGGGTCTGCAAATCTTTGCTACAGGGATCTACCCTACCCCTGAAGGCTCAGGCCATTCACATTACCATTCATCCTAAGGAAGGGAAATATCCAAAGCTATGCGGCAGCTACAGACCCATCTCCCTCCTTAATACAGATCTGAAATTGTGGGCTAAGCTATTGAGCCATCACATGTCAACTTTGCTGCCTGGCCTTGTGGGGGAGGAACAAGTGGGCTTTGTCCTAGGACAGGAGGGTAGGCAAAACATTAGTAGTCCTACAAGCCGTACAGTTTGCCTGTATGGAGGTGTTATCCAGTTACTGTATTGTGGTGTTATCCAGTCACAGTATGGTGGCGTTATCCAGTCACTGTATGGAGGTGTTATCTAGTCACTGTATGGAGGTGTTATCCAGTCACTGTATGGTGGCATTATCCAGTCACTGTATGGTGGTGTTATCCAGTCACTGTATGGTGGTGTTATCCAGTCACTGTATGGAGGTGTTATCCAGTCACTGTATAGAGGTGTTATCCAGTCACTGTATGGTAGCGTTATCCAGTGACTGTATAGTGGTGTTATCCAGTCACTGTATGGAGGTGTTATCCAATCGCTGTATGGTGGTGTTATCCAGTCACTGTATAGTGGTGTTATCCAGTCACTGTATGGAGGTGTTATCCAGTCACTGTATGGTGGTGTTATCCAGTCACTGTATGGTAGAGTTATCCAGTCACTGTATGGTGGTGTTATCCAGTCACTGTATGGAGGTGTTATCCAGTCACTGTATAGAGGTGTTATCCAGTCACTGTATGGTAGCGTTATCCAGTGACTGTATAGTGGTGTTATCCAGTCACTGTATGGAGGTGTTATCCAATCGCTGTATGGTGGTGTTATCCAGTCACTGTATAGTGGTGTTATCCAGTCACTGTATGGAGGTGTTATCCAGTCACTGTATGGTGGTGTTATCCAGTCACTGTATGGTAGAGTTTATCCAGTGACTGTATAGTGGTGTTATCCAGTCACTGTATGGAGGTGTTATCCAGTCACTGTATGGAGGTGTTATCCAGTCACTGTATGGTGGTGTTATCCAGTCACTGTATGGAGGTGTTATCCAGTCACTGTATGGTGGTGTTATCCAGTCACTGTATGGAGGTGTTATCCAGTCACTGTATGGAGGTGTTATCCAGTCACTGTATGGAGGTGTTATCCAGTCACTGTATGGAGGTGTTATCCAGTCACTGTATGGTGGTGTTATCCAGTCACTGTATGGAGGTGTTATCCAGTCACTGTATGGTGGTGTTATCCAGTCACTGTATGGTGGTGTTATCCAGTCACTGTATGGTGGTGTTATCCAGTTACTGTATGGTGGTGTTATCCAGTCACTGTATGGAGGTGTTATTCAGTCACTGTATGGTGATGTTATCCAGTCACTGTATGGTGGTGTTATCCAGTCACTGTATGGTGGTGTTATCCAGTCACTGTATGGAGGTGTTATCCAGTCACTATATGGTGGTGTTATCCAGTCACTGTATGGAGGTGTTATCCAGTCACTGTATGGTGGTGTTATCCAGTCACTGTATGGTGGTGTTATCTAGTCACTGTATGGTGGTGTTATCCAGTCAGTGTATGGTGGTGTTATCCAGTCACTGTATGGAGGTGTTATCCAGTCACTGTATGGTGGTGTTATCTAGTCACTGTATGGAGGTGTTATCCAGTCACTGTATGGGGGGGTTATCCAGTCACTGTATGGTGGTGTTATTCAGTTACTGTATGGTGGTGTTATTCAGTCACTGTATGGAGGTGTTATTCAGTCACTGTATGGCAGTGTTATTTAGTCATGGTATGAAGGTATTATATAGTGCCTGTGTTATTATAACTTGGAGATTCTGTGTGTTCTGTGTTGTCTGTTTAGAGATTCCAGTTTCTTGTACATTGTGCTTCAACTGTATTTACCGGTTCAGCACATGAGTTTGGTTGAGCGCAGTCCTCACCACTGACCACCTAGACCTCACACTGCTGTAGACTGCAATGTCTAATGTCAGTGTCAATGAGCAGGAATTACATTTCTCGACCACCAGTAATAATGTAATACATCACAATGGACGGTCAATGATAAATTCCAGTCTCACGCTTCATCTTCTGGTTTATTACACTGATAAATGTCACTATGATCGCTGAGAATGAGGAGAAATCTGCCTGTAATGGGGGTGTATTCAGACTTAGCGCCTGGGGCAGCAGATCCAGCCCTGAGTGCGGTCACCGCTGTCACCTCCCAGGTTTATCTGCAACTAGAGAAGGAAAAGCCGCGAGAAGAGAGAATTATTGAGCGCTGATCGGTGATATGTCCTCCGCTGTGAGGGACCGAGATGCATCCAGCTGGATCCACATCACTTAGTTCACTTTGATGCATTCTGGGTTACAATATTTTTCCTGGACAATCACTGCCACCACATTTTCCAGGTTGCATTGGTCCCCCTCATAAGCTCGATGGTGCTGGGCATGTCTGGGCTTTTCTGGAGGAAAAAAAAAGGTAATTGATTTAGACTTCTAGATGTAACTACAGAAAGACAAGTCACAAAGTAACAACACTGCAGATCCTGAGTGACTGGAAGATCAGTGAGGGTGATATCCAGATTTTTGCATAATAGTGAGTCCAGCTCTGGAGTATAATACAGGATGTAACTCAGGATCAGTACAGGATAAGTAATGTATGTACACAGTGACTGCACCAGCAGAATAGTGAGTGCAGCTCTGGAGTATAATACAGGATGTAACTCAGGATCATTACAGGATAAGTAATGTATGTACACAGTGACTGCACCAGCAGAATAGTGAGTGCAGCTCTGGAGTATAATACAGGATGTAACTCAGGATTAGTACAGGATAAGTAATGTATGTACACAGTGACTGCACCAGCAGAATAGTGAGTACAGCTCTGGAGTATAATACAGGATGTAACTCAGGATCAGTACAGGATAAGTAATGTATGTACACAGTGACTGCACCAGCAGAATAGTGAGTGCAGCTCTGGAATATAATACAGGATGTAACTCAGGATCAGTACATGGTAAGTAATGTAATGTATGTACACAGTGACTGCACCAGCAGAATAGTGAGTGCAGCTCCGGAGTATAATACAGGATGTAACTCAGGATCAGTACAGGATAAGTAATGTATGTACACAGTGACTGCACTAGCAGAATAGTGAGTGCAGCTCTGGAGTATAATGCAGGATGTAACTCAGGATCAGTACATGGTAAGTAATGTAATGTATGTACACAGTGACTGCACCAGCAGAATAGTGAGCACAGCTCTGGAGTATAATGCAGGATGTAACTCAGGATCAGTACATGGTAAGTAATGTAATGTATGTACACAGTGACTGCACCAGCAGAATAGTGAGTGCAGCTCTGGAGTATAACTCAGGATCAGTACAGGTTTCATTATTTTTTTAATTACTGAGGAGCTATCTCTACAATTTGGAACATTAATCTGCTCCTTCCTTTATTCCTTACAGTCTTGTGATTCAGTTACAGTCCTGATTATTGTTTGGCTCCTGCCTCCAGTGAAGCTGAATTTACCTCTGAGATGTGTTTGAGTGAATACAGATTTTGGCAGATCAGGTAGACCCGGTTATTTAACCACAGTGCTGTCAGACTCCTGCACCAGGTGCCAAATCCTGACTAATAATCTGCTGCAGCTACTTGTTCAGTTTGGTTTCTATTGAACTTACACATGTCAGGATTCCTGCATTCTTTATTGCATCTATACAAGCAGCACTTCTGGATCCCTGGGCATTCTTGGTCAGATTGGCACTGGTCAGGAGGAGGTTTACCAATACACTCTATTAATAGAGTCATGCATATTCCTGGTTTCTCTGTAATGAAAGAGGTTGAAGCGTCAAAAACTTATCATACAGATATTGACATCGCATCAACAAGGTTAAAAAAAATCAGCTATCAGCATGCTGGTCAGATCGTCCCATCTGTCACCGGCTTTATTCTTGATGGAAATATTTTCCTTGTAGTGTATATACAGAACTGTCTCCTCCAGGAGGATCGTAGGTATAACAATAAATTAAGACCTGAAGATCATGCTGTTTGCCTTTAGCACAATAGGGCCCCATAGCAAGGATCAAACCAGGCCCCCCCCACAGGACAGAAGGATTTCCACCTGAACCCCTTTTCAGTGACCCTTGGGCCATTTTCCCACTGCATCGCTTCTTAAAACTTGTTCCATTCAGGTCCTGACCAAGTTTTCACCTCCAGTAGAAGAGGAGATGATCCCAACTAAGACTGGGCCCCTCTTGCCCTGGGCCCCATAGCAGTCGCATGGTCTGCCGCTATGGTAGTTACGCCCCTGCATCAAACATTGAACCCTCACCCTACAATGAAGGTTCTGGTCGAATATAATTAACTGACTTTCTCTTAGCATTGGATTGTATATACTGTAGATGGTACCATTGGGTGGACCAGTTAGTGAGCAATGAGGGGAATAAAAGGATCTCCTGACTGCTGGTGTTGATTGCTCCTACTCCTCTGACTTTATTCTATCTTCACTTATTCCCATCTCACACATGTAGTTTGTATAGTTAGATATAGCCATACCAGTATTATTACTAATAGAATGTATTTATATAAAATGTACCGTTTAGATTTCCCTATTTGTATATCCATTGTCCACACACATCAGTCAGACTGTTGCCCCTGGTTACGGTCACTGCAGCCATGTAGTAGTGGTGGCCGGCTTGCTCCTGTTCATTCCCGCTCTGAGGTAACTGCTGTATTGTGAACGCACATTGCATCAGCATGCGCAGACACATCTTACGGTACTTTTACACCTGTGTTTTGGACGCTACCAGTCCACAACACAATGGTCAGGATCCGTCCAAAATACAGACTTTATAAACGGATCCTGCTCCATAGAGATGAATTGATCTTGGAACAGGATCCGTTTCTCTGCGTTTTGAGCAGACAAAAGCGAAGCGCAGACAAAAATGCTACATGCAATATGCGTTCACAATACAGCAGTTACCTCAGAGCGGGTTTGAACAGGAGCAAGCCGGCCACCACTATTACTACATGGCTGCGGTGGTCGTAACTAGGGGCAACGTCCTGACTGATGTGTGCGGGACAATGGATATACAAATAGGGAAATCTTCTAAACGGTACATTTTATATAAATACATTCTATTAGTAATAATACTGGTATGGCTATATCTAACTATACAAACTACATGTGTGAGATGGGAATACCCCTTTAAAGGTCATGCATGTATTGACAGATGTCCATCATCAAGACAGTGACATCTACAGATTTACATGTATCTTCTCTCTGTTATGTCTCCACAAGTCTATCCTCTCCATCTAACAATGAATAGGTTATCATCCCAGTCTCCTCTAGTTGAATAAGGCATGTGAGACCCTACAAGGTAAGAAGATATACTGAAAAACATCCACCATGAAGTAGAACGGGTTGTCTATCTGTAGAGGACCCAACATGTTAGTGCTTTACATGGACTGAGTTTTGACTTTAATGGCCAAGCGTGATGCTTCAGTTTCTCTGTGACACTGGTTTACTAGATCTGAACACTTGTTGTGGGGGTCCCTTGTAGATGACAGATGATTGCTGAGGGTCCAAACAGGTTTTATGAGATCCTTCTAACATAAAGGTATTGTCCAAAGCATACAACCCCTTTAGTGGACAATAGTCATTAAGAACAAAAACAGTTGTGCCGATGGGAAAACTCATTGGAAAGAGTTTATACAGTGATTATAAAGAGTCATACCCCTGAACTGTGACACTTACCTGATCCCCACTGCTTTCTCCTTCCTGGTCCAGTCTCAAAACCCAAGAAATGCCAAGTGATGCCTGCGTAATTGCTAAGTAGGATAACCACTGTTGAAAGTGATTGGATGAGCCGGCATCTCCAGGCATTTTGCAGCATAGTGACATCAGAACAGGAAGAAGAAGCCGATGGGGACTAAATGAATGTCAAAGCAGGGGCATTGGGGGATCCATGAGAATGACCACCACCACCATACACACAATAACCTTTAAAGTCTCTTTCATGGTGACAATAATTAAGTCTATGGCGAAAATGTGCTCTACTGGTCAGACAGATGGTAAAAGTCTTAGTTTTTAGAAAGCATTCCTGATCTATCTATAAGAAGCCCAAATGATGACCTATTAAAGGTTAGATGGTGGAGCAGGGGGAGGATATATGTAGACTATGGAGAAAGCAAAAAAAAATTAGCCGAGTCTTGACTGAATCAACAACAAAAAAAAAGTTCATGTTATTCTGGATTGTCAATCAATAGACATTGATGAAGAGGAAGATCAGTGAAGAGATGGAGACAATGACGGGGAACATAACAAAGATTTCTGAAATATTAAAATGTATCCCAGAGCAGAGAGTTTTACCACTGGACCTCTTCCTATGCAGGAGAAATTTCTCAGTGCTGCTATGGACATCAGACAGAAGCCTAGCCTGGTCACCAGTTATATCCAGCACAAGCAATCATCCAGACACATCTGAAATGCATTCATCCCTGTGACACATCAGCATGTTTAGTAGGATTACCTGATGGTTTGTCATGGTCGTCTGCTAATGTTCCTGCACAGAACAGAATGAGAAGAACGAGAGAGACGGTCACCGGTGCCATATCTGCTGAGGACTGGAGATATGAAGCATCCAGGTGAAGGACTCACCATTTATAGGGATGTAGAAGGAAGGAAGGAGAAGCTAGAGGACAGAGCATACTGTTCCATAATCTTGGATTTCCCAATTTCTGGAATCATATAAACACTCCACTATAATTAATACTAACTGATAATTGCATCAGGAACTTCCTTGTTTTTTTTTGTTTTTTTGGTTTTTTTTTGGCGGTGGAAGAACATTTCTATTTATATCTACAAGAGATTTGGTGTAAGATATGGATGGAGCAGATGACACACTTTGGTTTTCCATAATTTTGATGTGCATTTTCTTTTAGTAGCTAGAATTTTTCTTCTAGGTGATGAGGGAAGGGGGTTGAGAGTGAGGAACCTTAGAGCGGGGAAAACAAACACTTTGAGATGAGACAGGGGACTCTGTACTGGTCTAAGGTAGTTCAGCCACATTGTTCAAGGCTTTGGAATGTCTAGGTGGGAAAGAGGAAGGTGTGTGAGGGATGATGGCCATGTTTTGTTCAAATGATAGCTACATAAAATAGATGGGAGGTAGGAGCTGAACTGGCAGGAAAATGTTTTGAGGTGATGGGGTAAGGTTCATCATCATAAACTGTCACACAAATGTTCATTTGACAAATTATTTACAGTGGTGCTCTAACGTCTTCAGAATTTTTGACATTTTGGAATAGCATTGTCCTAAAATAGATAAAGATGACCAAATAAACCAAATGATTCAAAAATTGTAGACTTGGTAATCATTTTATTGAGGAAAGTAATCCAATACCACATGTATGAGTGGTGAAAGTAAGTGAACCTTTAGGATTAGCAGATAATTTGAAGGTGAAAATAGAATTAGGTGTTTTCAGTCAAATGGATGACGATTGGGCGTGAGTGTTATCATGTTTTAATTAAAGAACGAGGATCTATAAAAGTCTAATCTTTTTAAATCAATAGTTTTTTATTAATTTTCAAATGTATAAAGAGATACAAGTAAGGTATTTATCAGCATATCTTACAGTCGGTGGAAATACAGGAACATATGGTTACATATTAGTATGATTATTCCAATGATTATTCCAATCCCTGTTGGACAATTCACAGGGCAATATGTCGAAGAAAAGTATCATATAGCAAATAAAAATACAGAATATAAACACAAGTAATAATGGCAATCAGCAGGATAAGACTGTGATCTTTCAAGTACATTGTGAACTCCTTATAAGTGTCCATGGTATTCCAAATTGTAGAACTAAAACTGATAACTGCCACTCCCTGAAGCTCCGTGTTGTGTTGTTTGGTTAGTATAAGCCTCCATTTATGGGGAGTATCTGTGGTTCTTTTGCCAAGGGCCCATTCTCTGTCTAGACAATACCATATGGGGCAATGTCCTCTCATATCGGCAAGTGGTATTGAGAGCCTGTAAAACCTCTAGTATCTCTGGGGGATGTATCTTTTTCCAGTGACAGGTGACTATTCATTTGCAATGTAGTACAATGTGACCTACCAAGGGTCTAATGGTGTGAGGGAATCTCCGTATGCCTATACACAGTAGTGCCACTGCTGGAGATGGATGAACTCTCATGTGACTAATTTCTTATATTAATGAGAAAATCTGGGGCCAAAAGGTTGTTAGTTTAAGGCACAACCACAAGATATGGTATAAGGTTCCTATCTGGTTACAACCTCTCCAACAAGTCACGGGAACTCCCAGGTATATACTGTGTAATTTATGAGGTGTGTAGTACCAATGGTGTATGGTTTTCACACCAGCTTCATAATGTGCAGTACATTTAAAAGTAGAGGAGAGGAAAGGAAAGGTTTGTTACAACTCTGCCTCCCATGATCTCATCATGTGTGTCTTCTGAAAACTGTCTTTATTCGCCAAAAGGTCATAGAAAAATTGCAGTTGCCTCTTGTAGGAGATTGGTGTTAAAAGTTTTAATGCATCCCTGTTAACTCTAGAAGGAGACCTAAGATTGGGATCTAAGAAGTGACGTACCCTCAGATATTTATAAAAGTCTACATGTGGAATCAGAAAAGAAGACCTGATATCCTCAAAGGACTTTACTCTACTAACTGGGTCACTGAGGTATCTCCTTGGGACCGCCAAGATGACAGGTCTAAACCTTCAATATCGTTTTCTAATAAGTGAGTTGACCCATAAGACACAGTAGTGGAGGTAGGATTTCCGTTTGCTGAATGCAGCTGTACCCAGAGAGTATTTGTATGGCGTATAGGAAGCATCTCTTGTTTAAAGACCCCCATTTTTCTAAGGGATCCAATGAAGTGATCTCTCAATGGACCTCCTCCATTAACATGTTTCTCTATTTGTACCCACGGTTTATTAGAGTTGGGTGGCCACCAATCTGGTAAAAAGGAAAGCCCTGTAGCCTTATAGTAGTTTTTAATTGAAGAGAGTCCAATCCCGCCCACTTCTCTTCTTTTAGCCAGGAGTGAATGGGCAATTCTAGGTCTCCTCGTTTTCCAAATATACTTATTACGAAGAGCTTGGACCTTCTTAAAGAAGAACTCATGGATGGGTATAGGAAGTGTGCAAAATTTGTAAATGATTTTGGGAAGGGTCATAATCTGAAATGAAGCTTCTCTACCTACCCAAGAGAGATCCTTCATGCTAAAGTTGTTAAGTACCTGGGTAATTACACTCAGTTAAGGAATGTAGTTCTGATTGTATAGCAGGGAGCAGGGTGAGATTTATACCCAGAAAAGTGATCTCTGCATCTCTCCAGACCAAACGGAAGGAGCTTTTGACTGTATCAGGGTCTACTGGGAGAATGTTATTTTTTTTCATTTATTTTATAATAAGACAGGATGCCATAGTGTGAAATGATTGTTGCGTTCTCTAGGGATGTTCTTGGGTTTGTCAGAGTGAGAATAATGTCATCAGCATATAGAGTGATTGGATGAGTGGTAGACCCAATTTGAACCCCTTTCACTTCAGGTGAATTTCTGATCCTTTGTGCCAGAGGTTCTAAAGCTAATATAAAAATTAGTGGGGAGAATGGGCAGACCTGCCTGGAGCCATTACTAATATCAAAGCTGTCGGAAACCACACCAGTCACAAACACTTTAGCCAACGGGGATGATGATAAACTAGTTATTGCATTAGAATCTGTTCTTGTTCAATGTGCTGAAAAGGCAAATGACCAGTGAAGATGGTCAAAAGCCTTCTCCGCGTCCAATGTGACTGTCAGTAGGGGAATGTTTTTGGATTCTGCATAGTTAACTATGTTTATTATTCATCTGGTATTATCTGATGCTTGTCGACCCCTAACAAAGCCTGCTTGGCTGGTAGTGATGAGGGTAGTAGAGAGGCAAGTCTTTTAGCAAATATTTAGCAAATATTTTAATGTCCAAATTCAGTAAGGAAATGTGATGGAAGTATACAGACGTATCATTTGTTTTGCCTGGTTTTGGGAGAGTAACTATGACTGCTGATAGCATTTCTGCGGGGAATGGAGTACCATCTGCTGATCTTTAGAAAATTGCTACCATGTATGGTGGTAGAGTGGAATGGAATTGTTTATAATAGTTATTTGATAATCCATCTGGGCCTAGAGATTTTCCTAGGGGAAGAGTTTTAATCAGATTTTTGGGTGTTCAATTGTGAGTCCGAGAGGGAAGACAAAGAGGCCCGCTCCATGAACTGAGTCACTAGTTGGGAGTGATTATTTGGCGGATTGATTTCAATCTTAAGGTTATATAAGCTCTCATAATATGATCTGAATTGAGCCGCAATGTCTCTGGGGTCAGTAAGTTTAGCTGTCGTTTGGGCGACGGAATAGGAATGGGATTTTGGACCTAGCTTGTTGGGCTTTTAGCTGGCTTGCCAGCAACATATCTGCCTTGTTTCCCTGTGAGTAGTACCGGGCTTGTGTGCATAGTAGTGCTCATAGTTCTGTAATAACAATCCGCTTAGTTTGTCCCTCTCTAGTCTTATCTCAAGAGATCTCTGGGTGGAAGTGTGAGTTTTATTCAGTTTTTCTAAGTTGCTACTTTTCTGGATGAATGAGTTTACGTCATTTTACCTGTTTTTCTTTTCTAAATGTCCAATTTTGATAAGAAGGCCTCTCAAAAAGACATTGTGAGCTTGCCAGACAATAAGATCTGTCAGAGACAGATCCTACATTAAGGTGGAAATATTCCTTCAAAGCATTGTCAATCTCTGTCTGGTACTTGCCATTATTTAAGATATATGTGTTGTTTCTCCAACTCGGGTTTGGTTGGGATTGGTATTGTTCCGCTATATTTATGGTAATGGGAGCATGATCGGACCATTGGATCAGACCTATTTCAGAGTGAGTGGTTTGTAATAGGACATTTCTGTCCACCAGAAACATGAATGAGTGGAGTGGTGAGAAATAAGTAAAATCTCTTTCTGAGCTATGCTGTGCCCTCCAAGCATCACTAAGTTCCTCACTATGAATAAAGGTGAAAAGCTTTGTGTCACATCGACGGGTGGGATTTGTGGAGTCTATTGTGTTAAAATCTCCACATAATATAAGATTGCCCTGTCTTAAATTCCTAATTTTCCTTATCAACTTATTCAAAAATAAGATTTGGCGGGAATATGGAGCATACAAATTCACCAGTGTGTAGGTGATATTGTTAATTACACAGATTAGTATTAAATAGCGGCCCTTAGGGTCAGCAGCATGATGGATCATGGAGAAAGCTAACATGTTCTTAACTGCTATAAAGACCCCTCTAGATTTTTTGCTAATGAAGGATGTGTGGAAAAAGGCAATGCTGCATGTGATGGGCTTCTTGTGGAATAAGATGAGATTCTTGAACACATACCACATCTGCTTTTAGAGTCAACGCCTCTCTCCACACATAAGACCTCTTCTGAGGGCAATTGAACCCCTTGACATTCAAAAACGTTAACTCAAGCCCCATGGAGGCAGAAGGGGTGCCCCATAGAGGTCACAAGAACGTCAGAGAGCAAGAGCAAATTACATATGAGAACAATAAATCAAGAGTAACAAGAAGTAGTAGGAGTATAGAACCAATACGACAACATGCCGCTTACGGTATATCTGGGTGACAGTTCTTTATAGAAGCCAAAGAAAGCAACCATTAGTCTCTTGTAGCACCATGTTGTCGGCGTATGTTTCCTCAGGTCTTTTCGGTCCCTCCGTGTGGAATGTCATGCCATTCTCTTAGAATAATTGAAAATAGATCAAGTCTGCCATCTCTGGTAGGCTCTGGTTGCATCTTTCATTCCTGTAAGAGAGGCTTTCCCTCATCATAAGACTTGATTACATGTAGATGTCCTTCCATTGAAATTAGTAGTTTTAAGGGATAGCCCCAGCAATATGCAATATTATGCTTGCGCAAAGCAGCAGTGATTGGCAGCAAAGCTCTGGGTTGGTGTAAGGTTAAAGCGGATAGATCCGTGTATAGTTTTACTGCATTCTAAGGGGAAGGCAATGTTTTAATCTTCCTGGCTGCCGACATTAAAGCCTCCTTGACTTGAAAATTCTCACTAGAGTGTCCCAAGGTACCTTTCCTCCTAGGTGTTTTGGTTTGGGAACTGTCTGAGCCTGGTCAATTAACATGTCCTGGGGAGCTAAATCCAGGATTAGTAATATAAACAGCTTATGTAAATAGGCTTGTAATTCAACTGCTGAAACATCCTCTGGGAGATCCCTGAACTTAATGTTGTTTCGGCGGGAGCGTTCTTCAAAGTCCGCCATCTTTGCTTTTAGCTCCTTCACCTCATCCTCCATATTGTTATGCGCATCAATGACATTATTCTGGGAAGTGGCAAAGTTTTCCATCTTTTATCTAATGTGAAGGACTCTGTCTTCCATTTCTCTAATTGTGGCAGAGATAGGTTTCATGAGACCTTCTATGTTACTGTGCAGGGTTGTTCTTAGGGCTAAAAGCATATTTTTTTAGAGAGTCCTCCGATACAGGTTTATCTGAGGTGGGATAGTCTATGAAAGAGCCAGGGTCACTAAACTGCAGAGAGTTAGTAGTGGGACCACTGACCTGCCTTGTTGTGCTTTGGTCAAGCTGAGGCCTCTTCTACATAGGGCTGGAGGATGGAGAGTCCCTATTGGCGGGAGAGCCTGCACCATCTTGTTTTTCATGACGTCTCGCAGTTGGAGTAGCTGTTTCATCTGGGGTTGGAGACAGGACCAGAGAGTCTGGCACCAATGAAGGAATGTCATCACGGACCGGTGGAGCAGATAACGGTGTCTCTACAGGAGAGAAGCTCCCTCCAGAGGCTGGAGAAGATGCTTGGCTGCTGGCGTTGGTGTCATCTTTACCTCGTTCTTTTTCAAAGTAGTGCTCCGAGTTTTTAGTCAGCTTGGGAAATTGTCTCTTTATTTTCCCCATGCTTCTTAGTCGACTTCCAGTCAAGTTGATTTGGAGGAAACCCAGGAGGTTAGAAAAAAATGCTGCTTTCTGGTCGCGAGGTCCAGGAGCTCGAACACTATGCGGCCATCTTCCTCGGCAGCCTAGCCACGCCCCTAAAAGTCTAATCTTCATAACACATTTGAGGAATTATGTCATGGCATGAACAAAGGAGATTTTTGTGGACTTTAGAAAAAGAGTTGCTGACGCTAATCAGACTGGAACAGATTACAAAACCATCTTTAAAGGAGGCTTTCTGTCCATTTATATTGATGACCAATGGTTAGGATAGGTCATCAATATTCAATTAGCAAGGGTCCAACACCCAGAATCCCCCTCCTATCATTTGTTTGAAGAGGAGGTAGCTCTCCATGTAAACACCGACTCCTCTTCATTACACTGCACATCGGCAGGGGTGTCAGGTGTCAGACTTCCGCCTTTCAGATATTGATGACCTATGAGCATGACAAGATTGCAAGGAGAAAGCATCTGTTCTCCAAAAAGAACATTGCTGCCCATCTGCAGTTTGCAAAATATCACTTGGACAAGACAGAAGAATATTGGAACAATGCTTTGTGGATGGATTAAACTAAAATATAACTTTTTGGTTTAAATGAGAAATGTTATGTTTGAGAAAGGGGAACACTGCATTCCAGCAAAACCTCATCCTATCTGTGAAATATAATGTGGAAGTATCATGGTTTGGGCCTGTTTTGATGCATCTGGGACTAAAATGATTGCTATTATTGATAGAACAATGAATTCTGAATTATACCAGCAATTTCTTAAGGTAAATGACAGGATATCTGTCCATGACCTGAAGAGAACATGGGCCAAGGAGCAAGACCATAAGCACACAAGTCGTTCTAACAAAGAATGGTTAAAAAAGAATGAAGGTGATGTTCTGGAATGGCCAAGTCCTGACATTAATCCAATAGAATTGTTGGGGAAGGACCTGAAGTCAGTAGTTAATGGGAGGAAACCTCCAAGTTATCATAGTAACATAGTTTATAAGGCCGAAAAAAGACATCTGTCCATCCAGTTCAGCCTGTTATCCTGCAAGTTGATCCAGAGGAAGGCAAAAAAAACCCTGTGAGGTAGAAGCCAATTTTCCTCACTTTAGGGGAAAAAATTTCTTCCCGACTCCAGTCAGGCAATCAGAATAACTCCCTGGATCAACGACCCCTCTCTAGTAACTATAACCTGTAATATTATTACCTCCAGAAATACATCCAGGCCCCTCCTGATCTCTTATAGTGAACTTACCATCACCACCTCCTCAGGCAGAGAGTTCCATAGTCTCACTGCTCTTACCGTAAAGAATCCTCTTCTATGTTTGTGTACAAACCTTCTTTCCTCCAGACACAGAGGATGTCCCCTCGTCACAGTCCTGGGGATAAATAGATGATGGGAGAGATCTCTGTACTGACCTCTGATATATTTATACATAGTTATTACATCTCCCCTCAGTCGTCTTTTTTCTAAAGTAAATAACTCTGATTTTGTGAATCTTTCTGGGTACTGTAGTCCACCCATTCCAGTTATTACTTTAGTTGCCCTTCTCTGAACCCTCTCCAGCTCTGCTATGTCGGCCTTGTTCACAGGAGCCCAGAACTGTACACAGTGCTCCATGTGTGGTCTGACTAGTGATGTGTAAAGTGGCAGGACTATGTTCTCATCACCGCCATCTATGCCTCTTTTGATGCAACCCATTATCTTATTGGCCTTGGCAGCAGCTGTCTGACACTGGTTTCTGCAGCTTAGTTTGCTGTTCACTAAAATTCCTAGGTCCTTTTACATGTCAGAGTTACCCAATGTTTTACCATTTAGTATGTACTGGTGACTTGCATTATTCCTTCCCATATGCATAACCTTACATTTGTCAGTGTTAAACTTCATCTGCCACTTCTCTGCCCAAGCCTCCAGTCTATCCAGATCCATCTGTAGCAGTGTACTGTCCTCTTCTGTGTTAATTACTTTACACAGTTTAGTGTCATCTACAAAAATTGATATTTTACTGTGCAAGCCTTCTACAAGATCATTAATAAATATATTTAACAAAAACAGTTTTGATTATATGAATGGGATAAAATTCCTTTACTCCAATGTCCAGAACTAATCAACAATTACCGGACATGTTTGGTTGCAGTTATTACTGCACAAGGAGTTCACACCAGATACTAAAAGCAAAGGTTCACATACTTTTACAACTTACAGATGTAGTAGTAGAGTTAACACACAAGCTTTATGAGATGTGTTATCTAAACTAAATGCGTTAAGCAAACACCTTCAATTGCTTTTCAACGGCTTTTGCTTCACGATAACGCGATGAGTTAAGAAATTTGAGTGAAGAGTTTGTGTGTTAACCCGGCTACATCTGTAAGTAACTAGGAATGTTGCAGAAGTTGAACAAGATAAACACAGCAATATATTAGACCAGTCTTTAATACTTCGGCTTAGTAAATGTATGTGTAAAATGGCAGATTAACTATGAATGTTGCATCAGTTAAACAAGATGCATGCGACGATTGCACTCAACCTGATGTCTACCTATGCTCTCCCTACAATCTTTTTGCACTGTCCCTGCACTCTCCATACGCTCTCCCTCTCCAATATAACTGTTTGCAGCAGCACTGTCCCTAGCGCATTACCACTTGTCTCCCATCTCCCTATTCTAAGCTCATAGTGAAAGAAATTAAGAATATTTCAGGTTTGATACCTTTTAATTGCTAATAAAAATAGAAGTAATGCTGTTACATAGCGAGCTTTCGAAACTTTACCAGTCCCTTCTTCAGGTTGACAATCTTGTACTAAGCCTGATGAAGGGACTGGTAATGTCTCAAAACCTCAATGCGCAACATCATTGCTTCCATTTTTATTAGCCATTAAAAGGTATCAGGCTTGCAGGACTCTTATTTTCTTTCTCTTAATGAGGGCACTAAATCAGCTCATATTTAAATGGTGGAGACCACGTAGGATGTGACTTGTATAGGACACCACAGGGGATATCTGCGGATTGCCTGACTTCACAGCCTTATAAGTGATCTTGCATTTCTGGGCTTCTTACTTTCACTTTGTAACACGTGTAGCCGCCATTTTAGAATAAAAAAAAAGATTTGTTACCATGAAGTGTGAGGAAATTTGGATTAGTTGAAAATTCAATTTTTCCTAAACTTCAGATTGAATTCCACTTTGGATGCTTAGGTGCGCTCAACAGTAGTAATAATGCCCCATTGTAGAAATAATTTTCCTCACAGTGACTCAAATAGTGATAAAGACCGTCATAGTGGGCCAGTAGTGATAAAGATTCCCATAGTGGCCCCAGTATTCAGAAAGTAGTGCTCCTAGTTGTAATAAAACTACCATATTGCCCCAGAAGTAATAAAACCCCTCTATAGTGGCCCGGTAGTTATAATGTTCCCATAAGGTACCTCCAGTAAGTATAATGCTGCTCTACAGTTCCACCTGCAGCATAAGTAGTCCCCTACAGTGCCCCCAGTAGTTTAAATGGTACAGTGCCCCCAGTAGTTTAAAGAGTCCCCTTTAGTGCAAAGGATGAGCGGGGAAAAGTCGAACATGCACCAGACATGCACCTAATTTAGGTGTACTTCTGTTTAGCAAATAAAGGCCAATGTTTTGGGGGTTTTTTTCTACATTTTGTGTTAATTGCTTTTTTTTTACATTTTACATTTTTGTGATTTTTTTATTTTTTTATTTATTTAGGGCTCATGCACATGGCGGTAGCCGTTTAGCAGTCCGCAAATTAAGATCCGCAAAACACCGTTTTTGGCCCTGTGCATTCGTCATTTTGCAGAGCAGAAAGTCCAGCCCATAATGGAACAGTTGTATCCATAATGCTGACAAGAATAGGACATGGTCTATATGTGTGTGAATGTCACAGAATGCACAAATGGATGCAGACTGCACGCGGTGTGCTGACCCCATCTTTTGCAGACACAATGACGTGAATGGGTCTGCATCCGACCCACAAAAAATTGGATGCGGACAAACATAAGAGAGCCCTTACTGTCTTTTGATGTTTAATATTTTGTTACATTTTGTCATTTATTGTTTTTGTTACATTTTATGTTTAATGTTTTTGTTACATTTTGTGCTTATTTAGTTACATTTGCAGTTTATTGTAAAATTTTCTGAAATTTGTATTATATTTTGTAACTTAACGTGCATACATGTTGTGATTTATTGTGACATTTTGTAATTTATTGTTTGTGTTACATGTTGTAATTTGTATTCTTCTCACCATGGAGAGTGTCTCACAAGTCCTTGCTCTTTGGGATGGGATACACGCAGCAAAGCAGAATTGTGTGTAGAGAAGTCCTTAGAGTTTATCACGTGTAATCTTTATCCCCAGTCATTATTATATTATGTGCCCCCTCTATCAGCAACTTCAACAGAAATATGGAGTTTACAATTAAGTGTCCTCATTAGAAGACTTGTCCTGGTCCTTGCAGTGAGGTTTTGTGCCTTCACATTGAGATGACTGAGCCTCCAGAACTACATGAGTGTCACACCCAGCAGCCAAGCCCAGATCATGTGGGTGTCAGGGCCATAATGTCACACCTAGCTTGGTGAAGGATTCTCATTCTCCCCACACATCACAGCAGCTCGGTGTCACCACACTTCTCATTACTATGTAAACTGACTGTATGGGTGTGGTGTCTACAGCCATGAGTCAGGAGGACATGGTGCAATTACATAATATTCAAATGAAAATTTAGAAATAACCTACATTACCTCACTGATATCTTCACCTATGCTACACTGACAGCGGCTCAGGAAGGTGAGATTGATTGCAGTGTTGTGACATTGTGAAGCTTCTGAGATGTTGTGGTCACCACGGGGGGTTGTCTCACTTTGAATAAAGGCTTTGTGGGGCAGATAAAATCCGGGAAAGAAAATCCTCTGGGACCCCACTGAATGGTGTATAAATATTCCTCAACCTAATATATGTACTGGTTGGATGGTATTTATTATGCCCCCACGATTCTATGCACTTTAATGGATATCACTGCCTTGCCTAAGTATATGTAATCTACGATAGTGGAGAAGAATGGGGAGCTCCATGTATTAACTGGTTTGTTTTCCATCTGTCAGTCAACTATTCTTCTGGCATCTTCCACTTGTCTCTGATGTTCTTGGACCCACTCAGTCTGTGGAAGTGGATTCTCAGTGTCTAGTATGGCTACTTCGACTGCTAAGTTGTCAGGTGGCTTGCCCTGATGTCTTAATATGAGGTAGTTATGTGTACCCTGTGGAGCATTGTGTGGCATTGTTATACAGGTACACTAACTCTAACAGGAGTAGAGACCAGTCACTTCTTTTTTTAAGTGGTATATGGTAGCTTTCAGCAGGTTGACTTGTATCTGATACACCTTCTCACATAGACCATCGTCTTGAGAGTGATGGGAAGTTGTTGACTTTTGGCAACTATACAAGGTACACAGTTCTTGGAACAGCTGAAATCAAATACTTTAAGTATTTTGGGACACATTTATTAAGAGCAGCTTCCTAGCTGTCTTACATTTAGACCATCTTCTATGTCTAAAACAGGCATAGAAAATGGTAAATGAGACGGTTGGCCCCTTCCCCACCCATACATTGCCAACTTTTTTTAGACCTGGCGTGAGCTGGGAAAAGTTGCAGAGTAGCAGAAAGATTTTTCACAATGTGGCTGCTGTGGTTTTGTCTGCTAAGTCTCTAATGGGTAAAGCAACCACAAACTTACAGTAGTATAGTCTGTTACGGTCAATGGGAAAGTGTATCCGAACCTGCTTGGTTCAAGTGTAACATGATTAATGGACACAATTTCACATGTTCTTTTGCTCACATAACTGAATGAAGAAGAGCTCTTTAGTCATGTTTTTGTCCTCTGCTGAAGTCACATATTGGGCACTCACGGCATTAATGGTGAATCTGATCAGGTTCTATGGACAACTAAGCCAGTTCTACTTTACACCAGTTTGATAAATGACCACATAAGTTTCTATGTCGGGCCTCATTCTGATTCAATAGATGCAATGTCTGTTGGTAGCATTGGTCTTTTGAGTTCTGAAAGGCTCCTGACCCAGAAACCGTTGAGGAAGACATCAGTGGCGTGCAGACAGTACTCAGTGATGGTGATGATGTAGTCGATCACATTTGAGAGCCAGGTGAATTAAGGGCTTCATCATTATCAGGAGAAGAGAGGTGGCAGCTTTCCCGTGGAGCAGCGGCAGAGCCGCCAAGTTAATAGCGTGACCAGGAGTCAGCAAGGTGGCAGCAGTGAAAGGTCGAGAGCCAAACGTGCCCGAGGTAGACCACCCACTTGCAGGGCCTACCAGGCCAGAAAGTGGTGGTAAAGGCAGTGGTGGTAGCAGTCAGTCAGTGCAGAGTGTTGGGGGTAAAATCACCTACTCGGCAGTGTGCCAGTTTTTTGTTAAGCAGCCGAGTGAGGTGAATATGGCCATTTGTAGAATACGTGGGCAGAAGGTGAAACGTGCCAAGAGTGCCGATGTTGTCACCGTGGCCCTACGTCAACATATGCAGTGTCACCATAAAGTGGCCTGGCAGAACCGTGGCTCCAATGTGGTGGTCCAGCCTGCCGCAGCAGCTGCTCCATCACCCAGTGGCACACAACCGATTTCAGGCAGTCAAGGCTCCACCACCTCAGCCGAAGGGAACTGTCTATCCTTCGCATCATCTGATGCTCCTGCTCTTCCTCCTACTCCTCGTCCGTCATTCCGTCAGAAATTGATCAGCGAAGTGATTGCCAAGAGACAGCAGTATGCGTGTACACATCCAACGGCGCAGAAGCTGAACATGCTCCTGGCCAAGTTGCTGGTGCTGCAGTTCCTCCCTTTCCACATGGTGGACTCTGAACCTTTCAGAGAACTGATGGCTTCTGCCGAGCCGAGGTGGAGAGTTCCAAACCGTAATTTCTTTGCGAAACAGGCAGTACCAGCCCTGCACAAATATGTAAAAAAAAGGTGGGCCAGTCCTTGAGCCTGTCAGCACCGAAGTGTGGAGCTCTAGTTATGTTCTAGTTTAGGCCCACTGGGTAAATGTGGTTCCTTCACAGCCAAATCAGCAACTTGGCCAGGTGACGCCGCTTCCGCCTTCACATTCTCATGCCGTTGGTCCTGCGACAATGTCTGCTTCCTAATCCTCCACCATGTCCTCAGCCCCCACTGCAGGGACAATTCACAGTGCCCCACCAGCATACCACATGTGCAGGGCATGGCGCTGTCATGCAGTTATACACCTCATTTGCCTGGGCGAGCAGAGTCACACAGGGAGGAACTGCTCAGCGTCATTCATCAATAAATCCAATCCTGGCTTTCCCTGCGACAATTCAAAATCGTAAAAATGGTGAACGACAACGGGAAGAACATGGCGTGCGTCAAGGAGGGCTGTTGTCAAGCGTTTCCTAAAGTCTTCAACCCATCTGCAAGACATCCTAAAAATAGCTAGGAAACATTGCATGCACTTTAGCCACTCCTATACCGCCAAGCACACCCTCCGTCAGCTACAGCAGCAGTCCCCCAACATAGGATGA
>ONZH01027091.1:0-19949 GCA_900303285.1 Rhinella marina
GTCTGATGATGGCACTGTGGGCTGATCTGAGTCTGAAGGGGAACAGGCTAATCTGAGGTCTGAAGGGGGCACTACAGGCTGATCTGAGGTCTGAAGGGGCACTACAGGCTGAGATCTGAGGGGGCACAGTGGACTGAGGTCTGAGGGGGCTGATCTGAGGTCTGAAGGGGGGGGCTACTGAACACTATGATCTAAGGTCTGAAGGGGCACTATAGGCTAATCTGAGGTCTGATGATGGCACTGTGGGCTGATCTGAGGTCTGAAGGGGGCACTACAGATCTGAGGTCTGAAGGGGGCACTCAGGCTGATCTGAAAGGGGCACAGTGGGCTGATGTGAGGTCTGAAGGGGCACAGTGGCTGAGTGAGGTCTGAAGGGGGCACATGGGGCTGAGGTCTGAGGGTCTGAAGGGGGCACAGTGGGCTGATCGAGCTAAGGGGCCTGTAGGTCTGGTCTGATGTTGGCAACTTGAGGCTGGATCTATGAGAGGGGCACATGGGCTGATCTGAGGTCTGAAGGGAGCAGTGGCTGATCTGAGGTCTGAAGGGGCACTACTGAGCTCGATGTGAGGTCTGATGGAGGTCACACTGTGGGCTGATGTGAGTCTGATGCTGGCACTGTGGGCTGATTGAAGGTCTGAAGGGGCACAGTTGGGCTGATCTGAGGTCTGAAGGGTGTGGCTGGTGGCTGAATGGGGGCACTGGTGGGCTGATCTTAAGGTCTGATGGGCATTGGGCTGATGTGAGGTCTGAAGGGGCACAGTGGGCTCATCTGAGGTCTGGGGGCACTGTGGGCTGATGTGAGGTCTGAAGGAGGCTGTGGGCTGATGTGAGTGGGCACAGTGGCTGATCTGAGGTCTGATGGGGGGCACTTGGGGCTGAGTGAGGTCTGAGGGGGCACAATGGGCTGCTCTGAGGTCTGATGGGGCACAGTGGGCTGATCTGAGGTCTGATGGGGCACAGTGGGCTGATCTGAGGTCTGATGGGGGCACAGTGGGCTGATCTGAGGGTCTGATGGGGGCACAGTGGGCTGATCTGAGGTCTGATGGGAGCACAGTGGGCTGATCTGAGGTCTGATGGGGGTACAGTGGGCTGATGTGAGGTCTGATGAGGGCACAGTGGGCTGATCTGAGGTCTGATGGGAGCACAGTGGGCTGATCTGAGGTCTGATGGGGGTACAGTGGGCTGATCTGAGGTCTGATGGGAGCACAGTGGGGCTGATCTGAGGTCTGATGGGGGTACAGTGGGCTGATGTGAGGTCTGATGGGGCACTGTGGGCTGATCTGAGGTCTGATGGGGGCACTGTGGGCTGATCTGAGGTCTGATGGGGGCACTGTGGGATGATTTGAGGACCATTACAGCGGGTCCTTATTTTTTCTGGGAGCACTACTGGAGGCACTATGGGAAAATGGTTTCTATTATGGGGAATTATTACTACTACAGGGGTACTATTGGGGGTGTTACTATTATTAGTACAATATGGAGGGCACTACTGCTAAAAAGGGATACTGGTGGAGCATTATCTCTATTGGGGCACTATTACTAATGGGACACTCTAGGAGAGAATTATTAGTGGGAGCACGGTGACTATATGGGGTCCTACCTATATGGCACTGTTATATCTACAGTATAGTATTTGGGGACATTGGGGAGCACAGTGGGCGCAGTATTTTAGGCAGCAGCAGGATAACAGTAAAAGTGGGTAATCTATGATGTCTTTGTGGCAGAGAGAAGATGGGGCTGAAAGAAGTGTCATGGCGGTGTGGGCCAAATAGAGAAGATGAGAAAAGAGAAGATCTACATCAGGAAGACTGGATGTAAGAGGTAAGTGGTGCTGTATCATCTTGTATGTTTGGTGCTGGTGAATGTAATGTCCATCCAGATATGTGTCACCTGCCGGTATATGGTATGTTACTGCTGCAGCCAATCAGTGCTCTAATGCTGAGAACTGGCTGCAGTGGTCACATGCCATACACCTGCCCATCAGTGTGCCCATCACCAGCACTATGACAGATCTGCACACTCGCCCATTACATGCCTGTCAGTCTTTGTTTACGTGGCAGCAGCAATGATGCCAGAAAGTCCAGCGTGTCACAGGCGTCACCACTGCAGCCATATAACCAAAGCATTCAATGGCAGGGAGGGAACAGCTGAGAATTGTGGATTTCTTTTCCATCTGCCATATTTTATTTTTAATTACTGAACAATCCTCTTTATTCTAACCATACTAGAGCGGTATTTTATAGTTAGGCTTGCTGGCTTGAATTTTCACGTGGTGGGGTGGGGGTGCCAGATCCCCATCCGACCTGTGTATGTGTGGTAAGAGCCAGGGGAGGTGTGATGGGTGACGGTGTACGAGCCGATTGGGGGGCGTGGTTTAGCATATTGGGGGCGTGGTTTAGCAGATTGGGGCGTGGTTTAACATGTTGGGGGTGTGGCCGAAAATGTCCTCCTTTTTGAGATGAAGCCGGTGGCCACCCTAGGCCCAACTCCCCTAGAACCCGAACTCTAACACCTCACAACTGTCTCGTTACTGCAGTACAGAATGATACTGTGAATCCAGTAATGCAGGATGCATCAGCAGCAGTCAGGATAATCTGTGCAGGTTCATTCGTTGTATCACTTGGCGGGTAATCCAACTAGACTATATTGTCCATCCGCCGGCTGCTGAGCTGCTGCCTTCTGGTCCTGGAATGGAAATCCAACAGTGGAGTACGATGAACCAGGTCCAGATACCTAAAATGAAATATTTCACCTTCAGTAGGAAACCTCTTCATATCTTCACCTATCTACGTATTACATGTGGCTTCAGTGTAACGTGATGAGATGTCCTGATGGAGATCCAGAACCACAAGATTCCCCCTGGGTATTAATGCTCTGCTGCCCCGTGTCTTATGTACCCACGACCTTCACATGGAAAAGGTCAATGAATGCCCTCCATGTTTACCCACCCTGATCTTACCCCCACGTGGACGTCAGAAATCTCCTGGTAGATGTGTCCAGATGGTGGACTCTGCCCGGGGGGTTCACTGTCTTGTGGGTGACTGGCCGTGGCGTAGACGGTGATGACGTCATTTCCAGGCTTTATCTTCCAAAAGCAACACAAAAAATGAGAGTGAGATTATTAGAAACGAGGAACTTACTTAGGGCACGTCCTCAAGAGATGTAATATCTGCAGGTAAGTCCATGGCAAGATCTGCAATAAATCCTGTACCATCGTTACATACAGATTTCTAGTGGATTTCCCATGGGTTTCACCCTACGCTTTGCATATGGCCACATTAACATGCACATGGGGGGGGCACTATCCACTGCAGATTGGTAAAATCTCACCCACTTTGCTAGACCGCTAATGTACTGGAGATTTTCTGCCCACAATTCCACAACAGGAACCGCACAGCATATACCCCATGTGTGGACATACCCTACAGGAGACCAGAACACAAGGCTGGGCTATGGGTGCTGGGTGCCTGTCACCATCACTCTGAGACCACTGCTGGACTCCTGTCACCATCACTCTGAGACCACTGCTGGACTCCTGTCACCATCACTCTGAGACCACTGCTGGACTCCTGTCACCATCACTCTGAGACCACTGCTGGACTCCTGTCACCATCACTCTGAGACCACTGCTGGACTCCTGTCACCATCACTCTGAGACCACTGCTGGGCTCCTGTCACCATCACTCCGAGACCACTGCTGGACTCCTGTCACCATCACTCCGAGACCACTGCTGGACTCCTGTCACCATCACTCTGAAACCACTGCTGGACTCCTGACACCATCACTCTGAGACCACTGCTGGGCTCCTGTCACCATCACTCTGAGACCACTGCTGGACTCCTGTCACCATCACTCTGAGACCACTGCTGGACTCCTGTCACCATCACTCCGAGACCACTGCTGGACTCCTGTCACCATCACTCCGAGACCACTGCTGGGCTCCTGTCACCATCACTCCGAGACCACTGCTGGCTCCTGTCACCATCACTCCGAGACCACTGCTGGGCTCCTGTCACCATCACTCTGAGACCACTGCTGGACTCCTGTCACCATCACTCGGAGACCACTGCTGGGCTCCTGTCACCATCACTCTGAGACCACTGCTGGACTCCTGTCACCATCACTCTGAGACCACTGCTGGGCTCCTGACACCATCACTCTGAGACCACTGCTGGACTCCTGTCACCATCACTCTGAGACCACTGCTGGACTCCTGTCACCATCACTCTGAGACCACTGCTGGACTCCTGTCATCATCACTCTGAGACCACTGCTGGGCTCCTGTCACCATCACTCTGAGACCACTGCTGGACTCCTGTCACCATCACTCCGAGACCACTGCTGGGCTCCTGTCACCATCACTCCGAGACCACTGCTGGGCTCCTGTCACCATCACTCCGAGACCACTGCTGGACTCCTGTCACCATCACTCCGAGACCACTGCTGGACTCCTGTCACCATCACTCTGAGACCACTGCTGGACTCCTGTCACCATCACTCTGAGACCACTGCTGGACTCCTGTCACCATCACTCTGAGACCACTGCTGGGCTCCTGACACCATCACTCTGAGACCACTGCTGGACTCCTGTCACCATCACTCTGAGACCACTGCTGGGCTCCTGTCACCATCACTCTGAGACCACTGCTGGGCTCCTGTCACCATCACTCTGAGACCACTGCTGGGCTCCTGACACCATCACTCTGAGACCACTGCTGGACTCCTGTCACCATCACTCTGAGACCACTGCTGGGCTCCTGTCACCATCACTATGAGACCACTGCTGGACTCCTGTCACCATCACTCCGAGACCACTGCTGGGCTCCTGTCACCATCACTCGGAGACCACTGCTGGGCTCCTGTCACCATCACTCTGAGACCACTGCTGGGCTTCCTGACACCATCACTCTGAGACCACTGCTGGACTCCTGTCACCATCACTCTGAGACCACTGCTGGACTCCTGTCACCATCACTCTGAGACCACTGCTGGGCTCCTGACACCATCACTCTGAGACCACTGCTGGACTCCTGTCACCATCACTCTGAGACCACTGCTGGGCTCCTGACACCATCACTCTGAGACCACTGCTGGACTCCTGTCATCATCACTCCGAGACCACTGCTGGGCTCCTGTCACCATCACTATGAGACCACTGCTGGACTCCTGTCACCATCACTCCGAGACCACTGCTGGGCTCCTGTCACCATCACTCGGAGACCACTGCTGGGCTCCTGTCACCATCACTCTGAGACCACTGCTGGGCTCCTGACACCATCACTCTGAGACCACTGCTGGACTCCTGTCACCATCACTCTGAGACCACTGCTGGACTCCTGTCACCATCACTCTGAGACCACTGCTGGGCTCCTGACACCATCACTCTGAGACCACTGCTGGACTCCTGTCACCATCACTCTGAGACCACTGCTGGGCTCCTGACACCATCACTCTGAGACCACTGCTGGACTCCTGTCATCATCACTCCGAGACCACTGCTGGGCTCCTGTCACCATCACTCTGAGACCACTGCTGGAATCCTGTCACCATCACTCCAAGACCACTGCTGGACTCCTGACACCATCACTCTGAGACCACTGCTGGACTCCTGTCACCATCACTCTGAGACCACTGCTGGACTCCTGTCACCATCACTCTGAGACCACTGCTGGGCTCCTGACACCATCACTCTGAGACCACTGCTGGACTCCTGTCACCATCACTCTGAGACCACTGCTGGGCTCCTGACACCATCACTCTGAGACCACTGCTGGACTCCTGTCATCATCACTCCGAGACCACTGCTGGGCTCCTGTCACCATCACTCTGAGACCACTGCTGGAATCCTGTCACCATCACTCCAAGACCACTGCTGGACTCCTGTCACCATCACTCCGAGACCACTGCTGGAATCCTGTCACCATCACTCCAAGACCACTGCTGGGCTCCTGTCACCATCACTCTGAGACCACTGCTGGACTCCTGTCACCATCACTCTGAGACCACTGCTGGACTCCTGTCACCATTACTCTGAGACCACTGCTGGACTCCTGTCACCATCACTCTGAGACCACTGCTGGACTCCTGTCACCATCACTCTGAGACCACTGCTGGGCTCCTGACACCATCACTCTGAGACCACTGCTGGACTCCTGTCACCATCACTCTGAGACCACTGCTGGGCTCCTGACACCATCACTCTGAGACCACTGCTGGACTCCTGTCATCATCACTCCGAGACCACTGCTGGGCTCCTGTCACCATCACTCTGAGACCACGGCTGGACTCTTGTCACCATCACTCTGAGACCACTGCTGGGCTCCTGTCACCATCACTCTGAGACCACTGCTGGACTCCTGTCACCATCACTCTGAGACCACTGCTGGACTCCTGTCACCATCACTCTGAGACCACTGCTGGGCTCCTGTCACCATCACTCCAAGACCACTGCTGGACTCCTGTCACCATCACTCCGAGACCACTGCTGGAATCCTGTCACCATCACTCCAAGACCACTGCTGGGCTCCTGTCACCATCACTCTGAGACCACTGCTGGACTCCTGTCACATCGCCTAGAAACTACAATATCTCCCTCCAGGCTCTCAACATAAGATGAAGGAACTGATTCTATGCAGCTGTTACATTTCATTGACCTCCATGTGTATGATTCTAAGGAACCATATGATAGAGATGTAAGGTGTCTTTTAGATACTTACCTTCACTGTATTCTCAACTTTTCCTCCGAATCTCCTCAGACCTGGAATAAGAATGAGAATTTGGAGTATTAGACGTGAAACGTTATCAAGTTTCTGGTCACATATACACAAGGGGACAAGTCTTACATTGGGAACGGTCAGAATATCTCCAGAGAAAAACAGCAACGAGAAGAACCAGGAGAAACAGGAAGATGGACACCGGAACAAAGATGGCGACCCTGAGGGAGAAGAAGATATGTGATAGAACCATCTCTAATCTACATGTGCCGAACAAAATGTAAGGAATTCATAGAAAGCCTAACTACATACAGTGGACACTACTGCAGAGTTGTCCTATTAGGACATATGGATGTCATGGTGGTGGTTTACTTGTTACACCTGAATGGCCTCAGTGTAATACTAGATTTCCCGACTGCTGCCCAAGGCGAAATAAGCTCTTTGTCAAGTGGTTCCCATCCCCACACCTCCCTCACTGCCAGCAGAGCAATGTGTTGTACATATGTCTACTTAAGTATTGATTGGTTCTTCCCCTTTGATTATTAGATTACCTTCTATATTCCTTGTAATATAGTGAGTGAGGGATAGGTAGATAACATACACAAACCCTCATGGGACATGCGTGCTCCACACTTCACATCCTTAGGAGGAGGGGCTGAGAGGTATAAACCTTTGTGCACAACGAGAAAGAACGGAGCTCCACTGAGAACATCATCCAGGTAGGATGTTGTAGATCACTATCTCTCTCTGGTATTACCATGGGGCTATGTGAGTAGCATGGTGACAGGAGCTCCTCCCATTGTATTGCAGGCCAGGTGATTATTATTTGCCTTTAGTTTTCCGTAAGTAATTATTCTGTTTTACCTGATTACAACAAGCAGCAGTGTCCACTTCTTATCTCCCCAATGACAGCGCCGGTTCCCATCCCCACACTTCCCTCACTGGCAGCAGAGCAATGTGTTGTACATTAGAGATGAGCGAACGTGCTCGTAACGAGCACTGTAGCGCTCAGCTCCCCTACGCTTGCATGGGCGCAGGCATCCGGATCCGTCCTCCTCACCCGACGGATCCGGATGCCTGCGCCCATGCGAGCGCAGGGGAGCTGAGCGCTACAGTGCTCGTTACAAGCATGTTCGCTCATCTCTATTGTACATACATCTACGTACTGATTGGTTCTTCCCCTTTGATTATTAGATTACCTTCTATATTCCTTGCAATATAGTGAGTGAGGGATAGGTAGATAACATACACAAATCCTCATGGGACATGCGTGCTCCACACTTCACATCCTTAGGAGGAGGGGCTGTGAGGTATAAACCTTTGTGCACAACGAGAAAGAACGGAGCTCCACTGAGAACATCATCCAGGTAGGATGTTGTAGATCACTATTAAAGATGAGCGAACGTGCTTGTAAGGGGCACTGTACCGCTCGGCTCCTCTGCGCTCGCATGGGCGCAGGCAGCCGCTTCCGTCGGGTGATGAGGACGGATCCAGATGCCTGCGCCCATGCGAGCGCAGGGAAGCCGAGCGGTACAGTGCTCATTACGAGCACGTTCGCTCATCTCTAATCACTATCTCTCTCTGGTATTACCATGGGGCTACGTGGGTAGCGTGATGACAGGAGCTCCTCCCATTGTATTGTAGGGCAGGTGATTGATTATTATTTGCCTTTAGTTTTCCGTAAGTAATTATTTCGTTTTACCTGATTAAAACAAGCAGCAGTCTCCACTTCTTTTCCCACAATGACAACAGAGAGTTTGAAGGGGGTATGTAGTACTCCAGACCTGGAGTACATCTATGGATCTGCAATTATTGTGTTTTATACGCAATGTGAATGTAATGTTATGTAATGCACCTTGTTCACCAGCAGATGGGGTATGATTGGCAAAGTTTTGTAACAGGAATGGATCTTACCATTTTATTCCTCCTCTCCTGGTATGATTGGGCTGGTCCCCCTTCCACCAAGGGTGGGACAGCTAGAGAGTCAGTCTAGGAATGTAGAAAGGAGATTGAGGAGTGAGAGACAAAGTGATCCATCTCCCACTCCTCCATGCCAGGTGGACCACAGTGGAGGCGCACCTAAGAGAACGTAGTTGCCCCAGGTGGCCTACAGAGGCAGCTCACCTGTGTATGACCGGGGTACCAGTAGGATTTACTCAGTCCTAGGTTAGTAAGCCCTAATGATCCTTTTCCTGGCCTCCCTAGGTAGGTTAGGCTATTGAAGGAGAGATCCGAAGAAAGTGGGATCGCTCTTATCCGGAGCGGCAGTTCCGCTTTAGGTAAGGACAAAATAGGGCTAGATCCCTGCTCTATTGGAGTGAACCTGTGGATTGATATACCACCATGTGTCCCCAGGAATATCCTTTACTTTTTACCTTTGATGTGGTTTGTTTTGGGTTTGATCTGATAAAGGTTATGTTTTTAGGGGAGGTTACTTTGCTGTGATTTTTTCTTGATTTGCTATCCTACATGTATCTGACCTAACATGTGGTGGACTAACCAGTCCTGATCAAGCGACCAAGCTATCAAGCTCTGCTGCAAAGTGGTGGGTAACATGTTCAGACACGTTCAGGACAGGCCTAGCTAGAAGCCTGCGTCATTCAGTGGACACCTACAGTCACAGGTGCCAGAGTCAGCTAGCAAGTTTCTGAGTGTCACCTTTGCCGCATTGCCAGCCGCCGTACCTCATCATCTGGGGGGAGAGAAAACGCACTTTGTACAAACTGCTGATGAATGTGCTGCTATCTGTTTTCGCACTCAGTAAAGGAAGATGTTATTCGCTCTACTATCTCTGAATGGTTCCTTTCATCCTTTTTTTCCTGCATCAAACCACAGGGAGAGACTGCCAGGACACGGTGACACAACCACATCTCACCAGGGCCACTACCACTCCTATCGTCTACACTGGCTCCCACAGAGGCTCTCTGCAGCACTCAGGTGAGCTCCGAAGCGTCCTCCTCGGCCTGTGACATAACGTCCATTGGTCACATGGCCTATGCGCAGCCATGACTGAACTGCAGTACCATTAAGAGCCACGGTACAATGTATAACACTGTGGTTGGCATTCGTCCGAGTGCCACGGCTTCTTTAAACAACTGATCGGCAGGGGTGCCAGAGTTGGACCACCAATCAGATATTGATGACCTGTGGAGCTCCTGGCTCTCAGGAGCTCATGTGACCCCCAGTGATGTAACAGCACATGTGACTTTTACACGCCAACCGTTTCAGCACTCGGTGGCCTGTCTTGGTCCATCACGTCATGTGTGACCTGCTGCTACTCCGAGATGCTTCCACCTCATATTTATATCACTTGCAGGTGACCGGGCAGGTCTATCGGACATTTCTTGAGCTGACTGGTGGCACAGGTGGCGTCCTACCAAAGTTCTACATCAACGAAAACTGATGTAGAACTTTCTCCTCTAGTTTTCCATTAGTGAGTGGGAGATGCACAGGCAGCAGAGCACAGCTCCTCTGAAGTACCTGGAACTCTGGCCACCACCGGTGAGGTTATTCCGATCTCAACCAGGAAAGACTGACATAGTAACTGACAGGTCATACATAACCACATACATGTCACTTCCACCTGGGGCACTTGTTGGGTTTCCTGTTGAGGTACTGCTTGGGGTTCTTGTTGGGTTTCCTGTTGAGGTACTGCTTGGGGTTCTTGTTGGTGGTCCTGCTGAGGTACTGATTGGGGTTCTTGTTGGTGGTTCTGTTGAGGTACTGCTTGGGGTTCTTGTTGGTGGTTCTGTTGAGGTACTGCTTGGGGTCATTTTACTGCAGAGAAAAATAATAGGCAAAGAATAGGCAGGCTGTACTCATCATGTACTAAGCATGTATAATGTCGCATTGTGATCTTCTCGTCAGCATGTTCCGCTGCCTCATCCTCCCAGCTGTCAATCATATAGAGCGCCACCTGTGTCAGTGACTATCATGTCTATACCTCTGGTCACCGGAGGTCGTCCTGAGCAGCACCAATGACCAACCTCTCATCCAGACAGGAAGAAGCACGATGGCGCCTGTCGTCAGCTACAGAACAATGATATGAAAGTAATCTGCAGGAAGTGCACGTAACTGTATGAATCTAGCAGTGTATGAACCGGCATCATATATAGCAATGTATGAGCCGGTGTCACATAAAGCGGTGTATGAGCCGGCGTCACATATAGCAGTGTATGAGCCGGTTTCACATTTCACGGTGTATGAGCCGGTGTCACATATAGCAGTGTATGAGCTGGTGTCATATATAGCAGTGTATGAGCCGGTGTCACATAAAGCGGTGTATGAGCCGGTGTCACATATAGCGATGTATGAGCCAGTGTCACATATCACGGTGTATGAGCTGGTGTCACATATAGTAGTGTATAAGCCGGTGTCACATATAGCAGTGTATGAGCCAGTGTCACATAAAGCGGTGTATGAGCCAGTGTCACATATAGCGGTGTATGAGCCGGTGTCACATATCACGGTGTATGAGCTGGTGTCACATATAGTAGTGTATAAGCCGGTGTCACATATAGCTGTGTATGAGCCGGTGTCACATATCACAGTGTATGAGGCGGTGTCACATATAGCGGTGTATGAGCCGGTGTCACATATAGCAGTGTATGAGCCGGTGTACCATATAGTAGTGTATAAGCCGGTGTCACATATCACGGTGTATGAGACGGTGTCACATATCACGGTGTATGAGACGGTGTCACATATAGCGGTGTATAAGCCGGTGTCACATATAGCGGTGTATGATCCGGTGTCACACATAGCAGTGTATGAGCCGATGTCACATACAGCGGTGTATGAGATGGTGTCACATATCGCAGTATATGAGCCGGTGTCACATATAACAGTGTATGAGATGGTGTCACATATAGCGGTGTATGAGCCGGTGTCACATATAGCGGTGTATGAGACAGTGTCACATATAGCGGTGTATGAGACGGTGTCATATATAGCAGTGTATGAGACGGTGTCACATATAGCAGTGTATGAGCCGGTGTCACATAAAGAGGTGTATGAGCCGTTGTCATATATAGCAGTGTATGAGCCGTTGTCACATATAGCGGTGTATGAGCCGTTGTCACATATAGCGGTGTATGAGCCGGTGTCACATATAGCGGTGTATGAGCCGGTGTCACATATAGCAGTGTATGAGCCGGTGTCATATATAGAGGTGTATGAGACGGTGTCACATATAGCGGTGTATGAGGCAGTGTCACATATAGCGGTGTATGAGCCGGTGTCACATATAGCGGTGTATGAGCCGGTGTCACATATAGCGGTGTATGAGACAGTGTCACATATAGCGGTGTATGAGACGGTGTCACTTATAGCAGTGTATGAGCCGGTGTCACATATAGCAGTATATGATCCAGTGTCACATACAGCAGTGTATGAGCCGTTGTCACATATAGCGGTGTATGAGCCGGTGTCACATATAGCGGTGTATGAGCCGGTGTCACATATAGCGGTGTATGAGCCGGTGTCATATATAGCAGTGTATGGGCCGTTGTCATATACAGCAGTGTATGAGCCGGTGTCACATATAGAGGTGTATGAGCCGGTGTCACATATAGCAGTGTATGAGCCGGTGTCATATATAGAGGTGTATGAGACGGTGTCACATATAGCGGTGTATGAGCCGGTGTCACATATAGAGGTGCATGAGCCGGTGTCACATATAGCAGTGTATGAGCCGGTGTCATATATAGCGTGTATGAGACGGTGTCACATATAGCGGTGTATGATCCAGTGTCACATACAGCGGTGTATGAGCCGTTGTCATATATAGCAGTGTATGAGCCGGTGTCACATATAGCAGTATGTGATCCAGTGTCACATACAGCAGTGTATGAGCCGTTGTCATATACAGCAGTGTATGAGCCAGTGTCACATATTAGAGGTGTATGAACCGGTGTCAACATATAGCAGTGTATGAGCCGGTGTCATATATAGAGGTGTATGAGACGGTGTCACATATAGCGGTGTATGAGCCGGTGTCACATATAGAGGTGTATGAGCCGGTGTCCACATATAGCAGTGTATGAGCCGGTGTCATATATAGCGGTGTATGAGACGGTGTCACATATAGCGGTGTATGAGCCGTTGTCCATATATAGCAGTGTATGAGCCGGTGTCATATATAGCGGTGTATGAGACGGTGTCACATATAGCGGTGTATGAGGCGGTGTCATATATAGCGGTGTATGAGCCTGTGTCACATATAGCAGTGTATGAGCCGGTGTCACATATAGAGGTGTATGAGCCGGTGTCACATATAGCAGTGTATGAGCCGGTGTCACATATAGAGGTGTATGAGCCGGTGTCACATATATAGCGGTGTATAGTGAGCCGGTGTCACATATAGCGGTGTATGAGCCGGTGTCATATATAGCGGTGTATGAGACGGTGTCACATATAGCGGTGTATGAGCCGGTGTCACATATAGCAGTGTATGAGCCGTTGTCATATATAGCAGTGTATGAGCCGGTGTCATATATAGCGGTGTATGAGACGGTGTCACATATAGCAGTGTATGAGGCGGTGTCATATATAGCGGTGTATGAGCCTGTGTCACATATAGCAGTGTATGAGCCGGTGTCACATATAGAGGTGTATGAGCCGGTGTCACATATAGCAGTGTATGAGCCGGTGTCACATATAGCGGTGTAAGAGCCGGTGTCACATATAGCAGTGTATGAGCCGGTGTCATATATAGCGGTGTATGAGCCGGTGTCACATATAGCGGTGTATGAGCCGGTGTCACATAAAGAGGTGTATGAGCTGGTGTCATATATAGCGGTGTATGAGACGGTGTCACATAAAGAGATGTATGAGCCGGTGTCATATATAGCGGTGTATGAGCCTGTGTCACATATAGCAGTGTATGAGCCGGTGTCACATATAGAGGTGTATGAGCCGGTGTCACATATAGCAGTGTATGAGCCGGTGTCACATATAGCGGTGTAAGAGCCGGTGTCACATATAGCAGTGTATGAGCCGGTGTCATATATAGCGGTGTATGAGCCGGTGTCACATATAGCGGTGTATGAGCCGGTGTCACATATAGCGGTGTATGAGCCGGTGTCACATAAAGAGGTGTATGAGCCGGTGTCATATATAGTGGTGTATGAGACGGTGTCACATATAGCGGTGTATGAGACGGTGTCACATATAGCAGTGTATGAGCCGGTGTCACATATAGCGGTGTATGAGCCGGTGTCACATATATAGCGGTGTATGAGACGGTGTCACATATAGCAGTGTATGAGCCGGTGTCACATATATAGCGGTGTATGAGATGGTGTCACATATAGCAGTGTATGAGCCGGTGTCATATATAGCGGTGTATGAGACGGTGTCACATATAGCAGTGTATGAGCCGGTGTCACATATAGAGGTGTATGAGCCGGTGTCACATATAGCGGTGTATGAGCCGGTGTCACATATAGCGGTGTATGAGCCGGTGTCACATATAGCGGTGTATGAGACGGTGTCACATATAGCGGTGTATGAGCCGGTGTCATATATAGCGGTGTATTAGACGGTGTCACATATAGCGGTGTATAAGCCGGTGTCACATATAGCATTGTATGAGCCGGTGTCACATATAGCGGTGTATGAGCCAGTGTCATATATAGCGGTGTAATGAGCAGGTGTCACATATATAGCGGTGTATGAGATGGTGTCACATATAGCAGTGTATGAGCCGGTGTCATATATAGCGGTGTATGAGACGGTGTCACATATAGCAGTGTATGAGCCGGTGTCACATATAGAGGTGTATGAGCCGGTGTCACATATAGCGGTGTATGAGCCGGTGTCAAATATAGCGGTGACGGTGCCGGTGTACATATAGCGGTGTATGAGCCGGTGTCATATATAGCGGTGTATTAGACGGTGTCACATATAGCGGTGTATGCCGGTGTCACATATAGCGGTGTATGAGCGGTGTCAACGGGTGTCACATATAGCGGTGTATGAGCCGGTGTCACATATATGTATGAGCCAGTGTCATATATAGCGGTGTATGAGCAGGTGTCACATATAGCGTGTAATGAGATGGTGTCACATATAGCAGTGTATGTGTCAATATAGCGGTGTATGAGACGGTGTCCACATAATAGCGGTGTATGAGCCGGTGTCATATAGCGGTGTATGCGGTAGCGGTGTCGCGTGTCCGGTGTCACATATAGCAGTGTATGAGCCGGTGTCACATATAGGGTGTATGAGCCGTGTACATATAGCGGTGTATGAGCCGTGTCAATAAGCGGTGTATGGGTGTCACATATAGCGGTGTATGAGCGGTGTCACATATAGCGGTTAAGTGTATAGCAGACGGTGTCACATATAGCGGTGTATGAGGCCGGTGTCACATATAGCGGTGTATGAGCCGGTGTCACATAGCGGTGTATGAGCCGGTGTCACATATAGCGGTGTATGAGCCGGTGTCACATATAGCGGTGTATGAGCCGGTTGTCAAATATAGCGGTGTATGAGACGGTGTCACATATAGCGGTGTATGAGCCGGTGTCATATATAGCGGTGTATTAGACGGTGTCACATATAGCGGTGTATAAGCCGGTGTCACATATAGCAGTGTATGAGCCGGTGTCACATATAGCGGTGTATGAGCCAGTGTCACATATAGCGGTGTATGAGCCGGTGTCAACATATAGCGGTGTATGAGACGGTGTCATATATAGGCGGTGTAATGAGCCGGTGTCACATATAGCAGTGTATGAGCCATTGTCATATATAGCGGTGTATGAGACGGTGTCACATATAGGCGGTGTATGAGCCGTGTCATATATAGGCAGTGTATGAGCCGGTGTCACATATAGCAGTGTATGAGGCGGTGTCACATATAGCTGTGTATGAGGCGGTGTCACATATAGCTGTGTATGAGGCGGTGTCACATATAGCGGTGTATGAGCCGGTGTCACATATAGCGGTGTATGAGCCGGTGTCACATATAGCTGTGTATGAGCCGGTGTCACATATAGCGGTGTATGAGCCGGTGTCACATATAGCGGTGTATGAGCCGGTGTCACATATAGCGGTGTATGAGCCGGTGTCACATATAGCGGTGTATGAGCCGGTGTCACATATCGCCGAGGGAACGAGGTGCAGCATGAGGAACAGGAACTCTTCCCTCTAACCGGGAAGCATTGGACGTACCTTGTGACGGG
Source organism: Rhinella marina (assembly GCA_900303285.1). Taxonomy (NCBI): domain Eukaryota; kingdom Metazoa; phylum Chordata; class Amphibia; order Anura; family Bufonidae; genus Rhinella; species Rhinella marina. The sequence continues at coordinate 15,903 of ONZH01027091.1, forward strand.
CTGGTCCTCACCACCGCTTCTCTCTTCTTCACAATGTTTGTTGTTTTTTTTCTTCTTTTTGCATTTTTCCTTCTCCTTCTCTTTGTCTTTTTTAGAATTATTTCCTGGTTGTTTTTCTTCTGTGCAATATTTGTCACAATCAGATCCCAGAACGAGAGTGGAAACAAGGAACACACAGAAGACGGGTATGAGACATGGAAAAGCCTGGCTACAAAAACAGCGCTACAAAAATAATCCTACAAGAAAATTCAGCCCTACTAACATATTCCTACAAAAAAAACACTACAAATACATTTCTTCAGGAGCACGGGACCTCAGCCTTAAGAAAGTTCTGGTGTGTCCAGTGAAATCCTGTAACTTGCCTCCCCTCAACACGTCAGTGTTCGGTCAGTGATTTCCATCAGTGATTTGTGAGCCAAACCCAGGTACAAGTCAAAACCACAGAACAGCAGATATTTCCATTATATGTTATGTCTGTGGAGGCTCCACTGTGGGTTTTGGCATCACAATCACTGATTAAAATCACTGACCAAATACTGATGTGTGACTGAGGCTTTAACCAGTGAGAATGGTTTGTCATCACTATCACCATCATCACCACTACTATTATCACCATCTTCACCACTATTATCATCACCATCATCATCACTGCTATTATCATCATCACCACTACTATTATCACCATCATCATCACCACTACTTTATCACCACCATCACCACTAATATTATCACCATCATCACCACTATTATTATCACCATCATCACCACTACTATTATCACCATCATCACCACTACTATCACCATCATCACCACTACTATTATCACCATCATCACCACTACTATTATCACCATCATCATCATCAACCACTATTATCATCACCACTACTATTATCACCATCATCACCACTACTATTATCACCATCATCATCATCACCACTATTATCATCATCAATACTATTATCACCATCATCACCACTACTATTATCATCACCACTACTATTATCACCATCTTCCACCACTATTATCATCACCAATCATCAATCACTGCTATTATCATCAATCACCACTACTAATTATCACCATCATCATCATCACACTATTATCATATTATCACGCATCACTATGGATCACCATCAACACTACTATTATCACCATCATCACCACTACTATTACACCACATCACACACTAGTATTATCACATCATCATACATCACCAATCATCACACTACTATTATCACCATCATCACCACTCATTATCATCACCACTACTGATTATCACCATCATCACCACTACTATCACCATCATCACCACTACTATCACAACACCATATCACCATCATCACCACTACTATTATCACCATCAGTCTATCTCATATATCACCATCATCATACAGTCACCATCATCACCATCACCATCATCACCACTATATCACGCATCAATACTTAACATCATCATCAATCACCATTATCAATCATCACCAACTATCTATTTCATCATCATCATCATCACTACACATATTATCACCGTCATCACACACTATTTGTGCACCATCACACCACTATATATCACAATCATCACCCACTACTATTATCATCATCACCCACCTACACATTATCTGCACCATCATCACTGTCAATCTATTTCATCTCTATCATCACTTATCACCACTACTATTATCACCATCATCCTCACCACTATTATCACCATCATTGTAATCACGTGTGCTGTCAGTATCAGTGTCCATGTCATCATTGTCGGGGTTCTCTTCATCTTCATCTTCCTCATCACCGTCAGGTTGTCCATCTTCTTTGCTGGAGTCCAGTGTGCAGGTCCCTGCAGGTAAGTGACTGGGTGTAAGTGCTCATCCACAGACTCTTCTCTGCTGTCACCAGAGATTTCTACCTACATAACATTATAGTGTTAGATCCCTTCAGGCCCAGCAATGAGACCCCACTGCTCGCTGGATCGGGGTTGGGACGGTATTGAGCGAGTCACAGCTTATGAGCACCGGACCTTTCTGGGTTTCCTTCAGTGTTTCCTCCTCACACATCTCATCTGTGGAGGACGATGGAAGAGTCTGAGCTGAGGTCTTCTTGGCCCGCTCATGGTTCCTGCCTCTATATTTGCCCTGACCGTGACTACCGACCACTACTACTACCACTACCAGGAATCTCATACATCATCCCCTCCATAACTGTCCAAACCCTCAGGGTTCTCATATAACGTCTCACACCCTCTAAGAAGAATATAAAGGCTGCCCGCTAGGTGCGGCCTGTGAAGAAACGGACTACTTTTATCAGGACGCATGGAGGAGGCACCACTCCGGGCGAACACAAGTTCAGAACCAAGGTTTTTTACAGTAATAATGAATTCTCACACAACTACACAAAGTAATAACGTCGGCTCATCGGAGCCAATACATTCTACTACTGTAGAGAGCGCGTTCTCCGTAAAGTATTAGAATGAAGTTTTTAGTGAATCGACTTCAGATGTTCCATCCAAAGTCGATTCGCTCATCTCTTAATATTATAAAAATAAGTTTCTGTCTGTCTGTTCTCTATGTGCGACCAAACTACTGGACCGATTTTCACCAAATTCGGCACACAGGTACATCAGGTGTCCGGGAAGGTTTTAGACCAGGTCTCATCTTTCTAGGACGTTCCGTTCCTGAGATATTCCCAAAATAGGACCTCCATTAGCCAATATTAGCCTGGGAGCTTTGCTTTTAAACCCCAACTGCCATTCTCTGCACAGACACACACAGGGAGGGCAAGTTTCCATAACAACACAGCCAGGTAATTAGCAGCCAGCTGAGGAGCTCAGGTAACAACCCAGCCATTTCTATTCACTGACACTGTTAAAGGTATTCCGGTTACCGTAAATATAACTTATGTTTTAGACTAATTTTAGACTAAGACAGTTCAGTAGAAATAAAAGATGTTTGTTTCCACTGCTACCCATTGCGTGGCATCATAGATTACAATGGCATTGACCTTTAAATCAGGCCACCCTAAAAAAAGGATTTAAAACCTCCGCCCCAGGTCTTGCTAAACCACGCCCCGGCTCAGTCAGGCCATGACCCCTCCCACTCCGCAGTCAATGGAGATTGAAAAATTGAAGATAAAAATCAACTTCTGTCAGCTGCAGCAATGGGGTGGGAATTTCTCTCTACAACAACACACACAAACATTAAATGAAATAGATTAAATATACCCGTGCAAAGCGATGTTTTCTTCCACTGCTACCCACTGTGTTTTCTCATAAATTACCATGGCATTGATATGTAATTCAGGCCACCCTCAAAAGAAGGACTTAAAAGCACCCCCCCTCCCCAAGGTCCCGGTAAACTGACCCGGTCAGGTCACGCCCCCTCCCACTCCCCAGCCAATGGGGATTGAAAAAATGAAGGTAAAAATCAACTTCTGTCAGCTGCATTGACTTCTCTCTGCAATGACACAGAAACATTAAATGAAATAGATGAAATATACCCAGGAGAAGCCGGGTCCTTCTGCTAGTTCCTAATAAAAATCAATTTCTGGAGGCGAAGGACACCTGCAGCCACTACTACTGGCTAGACAAAGCTACTGACAATACTGCTACTCCTGGTCAGACAGTGCTGCTGACCAAGCTGCTGACAGTGCTGCTCCTACTGGCCAGGTAATGCTGCTGACCATGCTACTGACAGTGCTGCTCCTACTGGCCAGACAGTGCTGCTGACCAAGCTGCTGACAGCGCTGCTGCTGCTGACAGTTCTGCTGGCCAAGCTGCTGATGGTGCTGCTAACCAAGCTGCTGACCATGCTCCTAACAGTGCAGCTTCTACTGGCCAGACAGTGCTGCTAGTACTGGCCAGGTAATGCTGTCGGCCATGCTGCTGACTGTGCTGCTTCTGCTGCTGACAGTGCTGCTACTACTGGCCCAGGTAATGCTGCTGACCATGCTGCTGACAGTGTTGCTGACCAAGCCTGACAGGCTGCTACTCCAGTGGCTGACAAAGCCTGCTCTCTGGCCAGACAAAGCTGCTAAAACTTGGCTGACAAAGCTGCT
>ONZH01027092.1:0-48656 GCA_900303285.1 Rhinella marina
AAATGTAAAATGCACTAAAATGTTTGCATACTGTCTTTGCTGTATTTTAGCAATAATGTTTTTACAGGTTCAGCAACGTTCAAGCACTGTAGCCCATTGTGTGTATTCTTTTTCAGGTACTGCAATGTGTCCTATATTAATGCACTTATTGTACGGTGTTTTTTAGTGAATTATGCACTTAGCCAGATACAGTAGCTAGCACCTTACTTTTCTAGCTCATATGGACTGCCTCTAAAGACTGTACGCCGCGGCCTAGCCTTGTGCGTATGACACAATCGCGAGTTAATAGTACGCTAAGGATTCGTACGCACTTTGTACGCTACTGCTTACGTATTGCGTACTTTTACAACGCTAACTGTATGTTCGTAATTTGTGTAGGAATGTTTGCAAAACAACGATCATTTTTGAACGAAAATTTGACCAAATAAATTCGTATTAAGAACGAATCTTGTCATAAATTCTTCGAACATTCGCCAAAGCGAATTTTGGATGATTCGCTTATTTCTAATATGCATATGCAAATAGGACAACAAATTCACCCTTTGATTTTGTTGTCGACCATTTTTTATTTATTACTTTATTTATTTTAACATGGAAGGTCCTTTTCTATATGAGTACCTTGATTAGGAACCACCTAAGTTATTTTAATAAAGTTGTATTATTCTGTATGTTAATATGTATGTAAAAGAGGTGTTCCCAGAAAATTGGGTACCACCCCCATGCAGTTTTTTGGCGTTTTTTTTTTTTGCTTATTTATACCTGACAAGTGCCATCATGTTGTAAACCTGAAGGGGGCCTGAGTACCCCCGAAATGCTTTGTTTTATGTTATATGTCATTTAAATAATAAAAAAAAGAAGATTCCTTTATTACCACTGGCATGAGATTCCTTGCATCTGAAAAAGGAGATATTATCTTCTTACCACTAATACATTAGACACACACAAGCTACTCACACAAAAGACATATTTCACTCATGCAATAAACATACTGTTGACATGAATCACACCATAATCCTGACACCTGCAATCCTAGCAGGAGATAATCATCACGTACCCACAAAGCTCCTACCATTACAAATGGGAGTGAAAACCAACCTCTGCTGTTGTCTAGTTGGTCCTTCTTCACAGCCCCTATGTCCTCCCCAACCCTTAACTCATTCATGACCTTCTACAAACTCTCTCATTGCTGGACCAATCCACCAATAACATGGAGACATGAATGGGAAAGAATGTAACCCTTTGTGCTAGTGATTAGGGGGTCTCAGCCCATATATCCTGAAAATATTATCCCCATCTTGAAAGAGAAACCTTTTTTCCTCTAGAAGTATAGAGTGTTCCCTCATTACAATCACAGTTGTGGATATAAATAGATGATGAGAGAGATCTCTGTACTGACCCTTAATATATTTATATATACTGTTGTTATTAGATCTTCCTCAGTCATCTTTTTTCTAAACTAAATAACCCTAATTTTGATAATCTTTTTGGGTACTGTAGTCCACCCATTCCATTTATATCTTTAGTTGCCCTCCTTTGAACCTCTGCATAACCAAATACCACAGTGTAGCACAAAATGCTACCGAAGCAGAACCAAATATCACAGTGCAGCACAATACTTCCCAAGGAGAACCACGGTGTACTGCCCCTGCAGAACTAAATACAACAATGCAGAACAACACACTGTCCAAGCAGCACTAAATATTTCCCCAAAAGCTGGTCATCTGTGGTATCCCGTGCTAGTTGTCACATTCTGTCCTCCTTCAGTTGTCTCTAATTAAGATATGGAGGAAGGGGTTGAGGAGGTGAGACAAGGGCCACAGCACTGAGACAGCTCTACCTTCAGCTTCCGCCCTGGTCTTTCAACTCTACCAAACATACAGAAGAATACAGCACTATATACCTATTGTATCCAGTGATTAGAGATGAGCAAATTTCTTATAAATTAAATTCGTCCGGTTCGCCGAATTTTCCGAAAAGCATTGATTCGATCTGAATTTATTTGTGGTGAATAGCGTTAAAAACAGCTATTTAATGGCTGCAGAGAGCCTTTATAGTGCTGTAGAACACTGTGCCTTGCAGTAACATGCATAGGGAGTCTGCTGTGGTAGTGAAATAATAGTGTGAGTCAGTTTAACACGCACATACAGTTAGGGCCAGAAATATTTGGACAGTGACACAAGTTTTGTTATTTTAGCTGTTTACTAAAACATGTTCAGAAATACAATTATATATATAATATGGGCTGAAAGTGCACACTCCCAGCTGCAATATGAGAGTTTCCACATCCAAATCGGAGAAAGGGTTTAGGAATCATAGCTCTGTAATGCATAGCCTCCTCTTTTTCAAGGGACCAAAAGTAATTGGACAATGGACTCTAAGGGCTGCAATTAACTCTGAAGGCGTCTCCCTCGTAAACCTGTAATCAATGAAGTAGTTAAAAGGTCTGGGGTTGATTCCAGGTGTGTGGTTTTGCATTTGGAAGCTGTTGCTGTGACCAGACAACATGCGGTCAAAGGAACTCTCAATTGAGGTGAAGCAGAACATCCTGAGGCTGAAAAAAAAGAAAAAATCCATCAGAGAGATAGCAGACATGCTTGGAGTAGCAAAATCAACAGTCGGGTACATTCTGAGAAAAAAGGAATTGACTGGTGAGCTTGGGAACTCAAAAAGGCCTGGGCGTCCACGGATGACAACAGTGGTGGATGATCGCCGCATACTTTCTTTGGTGAAGAAGAACCCGTTCACAACATCAACTGAAGTCCAGAACACTCTCAGTGAAGTAGGTGTATTTGTCTCTAAGTCAACAGTAAAGAGAAGACTCCATGAAAGTAAATACAAAGGGTTCACATCTAGATGCAAACCATTCATCAATTCCAAAAATAGACAGGCCAGAGTTAAATTTGCTGAAAAACACCTCAAGAAGCCAGCTCAGTTCTGGAAAAGTATTCTATGGACAGATGAGACAAAGATCAACCTGTACCAGAATGATGGGAAGAAAAAAGTTTGGAGAAGAAAGGGAACGGCACATGATCCAAGGCACACCACATCCTCTGTAAAACATGGTGGAGGCAACGTGATGGCATGGGCATGCATGGCTTTCAATGGCACTGGGTCACTTGTGTTTATTGATGACATAACAGCAGACAAGAGTAGCCAGATGAATTCTGAAGTGTACCGGGATATACTTTCAGCCCAGATTCAGCCAAATGCTGCCAAGTTGATCGGACGGCGCTTCATAGTACAGATGGACAATGACCCCAAGCATACAGCCAAAGCTACCCAGGAGTTCATGAGTGCAAAAAAGTGGAACATTCTGCAATGGCCAAGTCAATCACCAGATCTTAACCCAATTGAGCATGCATTTCACTTGCTCAAATCCAGACTTAAGACGGAAAGACCCACAAACAAGCAAGACCTGAAGGCTGTGGCTGTAAAGGCCTGGCAAAGCATTAAGAAGGAGGAAACCCAGCGTTTGGTGATGTCCATGGGTTCCAGACTTAAGGCAGTGATTACCTCCAAAGGATTCGCAACAAAATATTGAAAATAAAAATATTTTGTTTGGGTTATGTTTATTTGTCCAATTACTTTTGAGCTCCTAAAATGTGGAGTGTTTGTAAAGAAATGTGTACAATTCCTACATTTTCTATCAGATATTTTTGTTCAACCCTTCAAATTAAACGTTACAATCTGCACTTGAATTCTGTTGTAGAGGTTTCATTTCAAATCCAATGTGGTGGCATGCAGAGCCCAACTCGCAAAAATTGTGTCACTGTCCAAATATTTCTGGCCCTAACTGTAACAGGCATCACTCTTAGAATCACTACACACTTCACTTATTTTGCAGTTACGGGGCCAAAACTGACCAAATAACTCAAGTGTAAACACAACTTTACAGATCAATGTTAGCGCCAGGTATACAGAACCGTGCAGAGGCCCAAGATCCTGCTATAGCGTGAAAGAGTGTACTCCTTTTACACCGTTGTCAACTGATTCCACATAGATGTTTACAGATCCTGTTCTATTAAACGCTTATACAAGTAGAGCCCCCCAACAGAGTGGAGAGGATGTCAACAATAAGTTTGTGTTGACGTCACTGATTATTTTGCCCCCAAAATAACCCCCAAAAAACGGATCCTGTCTGTTGAGCATCCGCCTTCACTCAGTCTGCATTTGGTCAGTAACCCATCAGTATTGCTAAAGCCAAAAAAAAACAGGAATGGATACAAAACAGAAATGACATGTGAATGGAATATTTGCATGTTTTCTGTGTTTTGTAACCCACTCCTGCTTTTGGATAACAAATCATAAACCAATTTGAATGGGGCCATATAGGCCTTACAGCTGCTACATAGACAAGATCTGTTGTGTGTCTCATTTTTCCTTCCTTCTGACAGATTAGAAGAAAGGTCAAATAAATGATGATGTCAACCAGGCCAAAAAGGCAACATAGTGTCATAGTCAAGGAAAGGGATGGGTGGGAACAGCAAGAGAAGTCCATAGAGTGGCCCAATGAAATAGTGTTAAGGCGGCAGCAGCATGAGCAGACCACGGAGTGGCCCAGTGACATAGTGTTGAGGTAGCAGGTGCATGAGGAAACCACAGAGTGGCACACTGACATAGTATTGAGGTGGCAGCAGCATGAAGAGACTACAGAGTGGTAATGTGGCAGCAGCATGAGGAGAACACAGAGTGATAAAGTGGCAACAGCATGAAGAGACAACAGAGTGGCCCATTGACATAGTGTTGAGGTAGTAGCAGCATGAGCAGACCACAGAGTAGAACAGTGACATAGTGTTGAGGTGGCAGCAGCATAAGGAGACCACAGAGTGGCCCAGTGACATAGTGTTGAGGTAGCAGCAGCATGAGGAGACCACAGAGTGGCCCATTGACATAGTGTTGAGATAGAAGCAGCATGAGGAGACCACAGAGTGGTGAAGTGGCATCGACATGAGGAGAACACAAAGTGGTAATGTGGCAGCAGCATGAGGAGACCACAGAGTGGCCCATTGACATAGTGTTGAGGTAGCAGCAGCATGAGGAGACCACAGAGTGGTGATGTGGCAGCAGCATGAGGAGACCACAGAGTGGTGAAGTGACAGCAGCATGAGTGGACCACAGAGTGCCCCATTTACATAGTGTTGAGGTAGCAGCAGCATGAGGAGACCAAAGATTGACCCAGTGACATAGTGTTGATGTGGCAGCAGCATGAGGAGACCACAGGGTGGTGAAGTGGTAGCAGCCTGAGGAGACCACATATTGGCCCATTGACATAGTGTTGAGGTAGCAGCAGCATGAGTAGACCACAGAGAGGCGCAGTGACATAGTGGTGAGGTGGCAGCAGCATGAGGATATCACAGAGTAGCCCGGTGACAGAGTGGGGAGGTGGGGGCAACATTAATACTAGCTGAAGGTGGTGGCTGGCAATAGGAGCACCTGACAGCAGGTGTGGCATCAGATGGGAGGAAAAATCAGAATAGTATCTGAAGAAGATAGTCATAAGAAAGAGGTCTCTTTTGTCAACGTGTTGGTGTAGCACCATGGATGATCTAGTCTGATGAATCGGGCATTGATGTTTGAAAATCCTGGCTGATTCACGTCTGATTCATCTTCAAAAAGGTCAGTTTCTCCACATTTTGGAGTTTCTGCACATACTCAGCGGCCAACTGACTACATAGGATGTCTCGATAGTAGTTCACTTTGTCCTCACTCTCAGTGGGTGTAAAAAATGTCCTCACAGGTCTCATGTAGCCATGAGATGTAGTTGCCACATCTCCTGTCCCCTGGCCAGCCAGATTTAGCAACATCTGTTCCATGAAATGAATTAGTGGAATTACATTGTTCATCCCGTAGTCCTGGTGACTGACAAATAAAGTGGTCTTCTCAGGTGGAAAGGTCGCATATCAGCCTATTTTGGGGATGCCGTTCTGCCACTGCAGCTCAAGGAAGGTGTGCTTTGTGGTGTACCAGTGGCTGAAGTGCATGCAAAGTTTCCTGGCCATTTTCAGGATGTCTTGCAGATGGGTGGAAAAATTCAGAAACAGCTTTACAACCAGATTGAACATGTGTGCCATGCAGGGCTCAGTCCTCCGTAACGCAGCGCCGACACCATGTTCTTCTAATTGTCGGTCACCATGGTTCTGATTTTGAGTTGTCAAGTTGGCAGATGATGGGAAGGACAGACAGCTCCCTTCGGCTCAGGTGGTATAGCCTTGCCTGGATGAAATTGGGTCCGTGCCCCTGAGTGATGCAACAGTCGCTACGGCAGGCTGGACCACCACATTGGAGCCACGTTTCTCCCAGGCCACTTGGTGACACTGCATGTGTTGAAGCAGGGCTGTGGTCCCAAAATTGGCACCCTGGCCACACTTCACCTTCTACTGAAAAATTCGGCAAATGGCCATGTTCACCTCCTCCGGCGACCTAACAAAAAATTGCCACACCACCGAGTATGGCATTTTCCAGCGCTGACTGCCTTCTACCGTTGCCTGCGTGAACCCCTACCACTACTTTCCTAGGCCAGTAGGCTCCTTCGAACCGGGTGGTCTACCCCGGTCACGTTTGACTCCCGACCTCCCACTGCTGCCACCCTGCTAACAGCCAGGAGGGCCAGGAGCCTGACCGCTCGCAACACCTGCTCCCACGCATCTCTCCTCATCACTACTTGCTCGCCTAGCGGAGGAAGCAGCAGATGTCTCCTGCAGTTCCTGACTGGGCAGAAGCTGCTGACTGTCCTTTATTAGCTTGTCCTCGCTGAAAAGTGAAGCCGAGCCTTCAACATATAATACTTCTCGCGTTGACGGAACTGAACATGACAGAGGAAGGTTCAGGACAGGTGGGGGCACAGGGCCTGCTCCCAGGCCATGCCAACTAAGCGTCGCATCAGAGGAACCCATCGACTCTTGGCTGGAGGTGTGTGATGTCACTTGCGACAAACTCAAAAACCGAGAAAACCATTCAAGCACCGCTGGGTTGCTGGTCAAGACACGACTGCTTGATGAGAGCGGGAGCTCAGGCCTCCTGCTACCCCCCCTTCTTCTGCTGCCTGCGACAGAAGCATTTTGGACACAGCCCATTGCCTTTGAAAGGCCAGTTATTTTTGCAGAACGACAATTAAGACGTATTCTTTTTCCTATTTCTACACCCCCCCAAAAAAATTATATATATATATATATATATATATATATATATATATATATATAGAAACAAATATAGCAGCAGCACTAGTCAGCTATAGTGAAAGTGGGTGCAATTCCTCCTGGTCCAGGATGACACGCCAGTCAATATAATTCAAAAAGCGAGGCAGCACTCCAATCTGTGAAAACGGTGTCAGACTTTATTCCAAAAAAGATGCAACGTTTCGTTATTCTGTGATACCTTTCTCAAGCATAACAAATTCAGTGTGACAATCTCAATATATAGTGAATATAGGCGGAGTTAAACAATCATGTGACACACATCATGTGATCAGTGAAACATATTCCAAATCTTGTGTACAATATAAATACAATCCTACAACAATATAACAGTGCTCATGTCTTTCTTGGTGTACGATCAACATTAAGGATCAGCCTAATCCTGGCCATCTCCTATGTAGTGTCCAGTGTAGACATCATATCGGTGCACTGTGCTATATTAAAACTTTAAAACCATTTTGATCACTATTTGGAGTGCTACCTTGTTTTTTGCATCTCTTATATATATATATATATATATATATATATATATATATATATATATATATAATTAATAAACTCCCCCAACAACAAAAAAATAATCAACATTTACCACTGAATGCTAATTATGACATATACTGTATGTTCTCTTTTTTTTCCCTATTTCTACACCACCAGGTAAATGGGTGCAGAACAATGTTACTTCACAGCTGAACGGCAATAAGACATATGTATATATTTTTTCTGATTAACAAACTCCCCCCCCAAAAAAAAAATAATAATCACAATTCACCGCAGAACGGCAATAAAGACGTATTCTTTTTCCTATTTCTACACCACAAAAAAAAAATAACAATCACAATTCACCGCAGAGTGGTTGATGGGAGGTACGTATATTTTCTTTTTCTACACCACGTAAATGGCTGTAGTACAATGTTACTTCACTGCTGAATGCCAACTATGACATATATTTTCCCCTTGTTTTTCCTATTTCAACAAAAAAAGAAAAATAAATATAACTGTCACGTACGCACCTCCACGTCTCGCGACCAGGGATGGATCTGCCAGGGGCCAGACTACCTCCAAGCTCTCACTCTGCGAACACCTCACACTCAGGCCGCAAAGTGAGTGTAGATCGCCCCCAAACACACACAGACCCAACACCACAAACACCAGCTGCCACCACTGACTTTGACGTAAGCCGGAAACGTTGCACAATCCATGAATAAATGTTCTGCGCAGAAGCAATCACACAGTCACACATTCAGGCTATGGATTCTTGAGAGCAACAAGGTGGACTTACAAAGTGAATATTTTTTACACAAAAAGCGTGCAGTGCTTACAAAAACAGATGTAAAATGAGACAAGGTAAGAATAATTTACAAAAACAATAAGAGTAAAATAAATTGGAGAAAAACAGTAGTAAAAAGTTACTGCCCAGGGAGAAGGGGAAGAAATGGTTACCCGCCAACTTGGTTGCGACTCCCACACGATGTAACAACCAAAATATGTCCATGCACCATTTTTATAGAACTAGGATTGGTTTCCAGTTTCCGGTCGGCCCAGTCATTGACTAACCAAATCCTAGTCCTTCCATTGGGGGGGAGGAATTAATGAAGGGAGTGCAGAGCATTGAATATTGAAATCCCTTTGTTTTGAGGTTTTCAAATCTCCACAAACAAAAAAAAAAGTAAAATCAATGCAGAATGGGTAATGGGACATAAGTATCTTTCCTATTAATGCACCACGTAAATTGCTGTAGTACAATTCAACTTTACCACTGAACGGCAATTTTGACATATTTTTTTCTTTTTTTTTCTATTAATACCTCCCCCCCCCAAAAAAAAAAGGTAAAACAATGTAAAATCAACTCAGAACGGCTAATAGGACATATGTATCTTTCTTATTAATACATCCCATAAACTTGCACCCCAATCACAAGCAAGGTTTGCTGGAATTAGTGATGTATCATATAGTGCAAACGACCTAAAAGCAATTTAGATTCCCAATAAGTGCAGCAAGGTGTAATAGAATTGCTCCAATTGCTTCCTGTTCTCCTGTTGTGTGGATCAGGCATCCCCAAACTGCGGCCCTCCAGATGTTGCAAAACTACAACTCCCAGCATGCCAGGACGGCCTACAGCTATCAGCCTACAGCAGGGCATGGTGGGAGTTGTAGTTTTACAACAGCTGGAGGGCCGCAGTTTGGGGATGCCTGGTGTGGATGATGCCTCCCTATTCTTTCTCTACACCTTGACTTATCAGTCCCTGAACTTCTCATTTGTTTTCTGAGCACAATGAAGCCTTTCCTGATACTTTCCCTAGTGCCTACTGACGTCTCTCCCTGCACTAAGCACACTGGAAAATGGCAGAATCTAAAATGGCTAAGGGTTTTTATAAGCTGTCAGAGCACAGTGGCTGGCTGGCTGCTGACTGGCTGCATGCATGGCATTGTGGGTGATCCCTTCTTCCCAGAGTTCTTTGCTCCGTGTCCTAACACGTGCAGCAGCGTTTTAGGAAAAAATGTGATTCGTTACCATGAAGCGTGAGGAAATTCGGATTTGGTGCAAAGCAAATTTTTCCTGAAATTCGGATTGAATTCCACTTCGTCAACTTTGATTCGCTCATCTCTACCAGTGATTTGTCTTCCAATGTAGATGTTCTCTTTCCTTATCTTTTCCATTTGGTCAAAACTGCCATCATGACTTTCAGTCACATTTCATCTCTGCAGAGGTTGCCACATACATATTAGATTCCTCACTTTTTCAACCTCCTTCCCACCTTCTCAGTACAAACTCATCATCTTGGTGCTTTAATATTGTCATCCTGCAGCCACCCCCAATACAGTACTCCCCAATGTCCCCAAATACTTTGGTGCAAAAAATAGAGCCCCTTAAAATGCCTCTAGTAATAATAATGCATCTATAGTACTATACATGCTGTATAGTGCTTCCAGTATTAATGTCCACTATTGTCCTCTTAGTAAAAAGTATGCCCCCTAAAATGCATTTGTTAATACAATTGCCCAATTGTGTCCCCAGTATTACCAAAGCCCCCTATAGTACCTCTATCAATATTACCCCCATTGTATCTCTAGTAATTATGCCCCCTATAATATCCACAGTATTAATGTCCATACACTACCCCCAGTCTTATTAATATCCCTTATAGTTCCTTCAACAATAATAATTTTTTTACCCCAGTGATAATGTTCCCAGTATTAAAAATTACACTATAGTGCCCCAGTAATAAAAATGCCCTCAGTGCCCACAGTAATGCCCCCTATAGTGCCGCCAGTATTGAAAATCTCATAGTAATGTCAACTATACTGTCCCCAGTATTAAAATTCTCCCATAGTAATAACTATCGTGATCCCAGTAATGCTCTCTATAATTCCTCTAGTGACTAATGCTCCCCTATAGTGCCCCCTGTAATGCCTGGTACAGTTCCAAAGTTAACATAGTTCATAAGACCGAAAAAAGACATCTGTCCATCCAGTTCGGCCTGTTTTCCTACAAGTTGATCCAGAGGAAGGCAAAAAAAAACCCTGTGAGGTAGAAGCCAATTTTCCCCACTTTAGGGGAAAAAATTCCTTCCCGACTCCAATCAGGCAATCCGAATAACTCCCTGGATCAACAACCCATCTCTAGTAACTATAATCTATAATACTGTTACCCTCCAGAAATACATCCAGGCCTCTCTTGAACTCTTTTAGTGAACTTACCATCACCACCTCCTCAGGCAGAGAGTCTTTTTTCTAAAGTAAATAACACTAATTTTGATAATCTTTCTGGGTACTGTAGTCCACCCATTCCAGTTATTACTTTAGTTGCCCTCCTCTGAACCCTCTCCAGCTCTGCTATGTCTGTCTTGTTCACAGGAGCCCAGAACTGTACACAGTACTCCATATGTGGTCTGACTAGTGATTTGTAAAGTGGCAGGACTATGTTCTCATAACGGGCATCTATGCCCCTTTTGATGCAACCCATTATCTTATTGGCCTTGGCAGCAGCTGTCTGACACTGGTTTCTACAGCTTAGTTTGTGGTGTTTATTAAAATTTCTAGGTCCTTTTCCATGTCAGAGTTATCCAATGTTTTACCATTCAGTATGTACTGGTGACTTGCATTATTCCTTCCCATATGCATAACCTTACATTTGTCAGTGTTAAACCTCATCTGCCACTTCTCTGCCCAAGCCTCCAGTCTATCCAGATCCATCTGTAGCAGTGTACTGTCCTCTTCTGTGTTAATTACTTTACACAGTTTACTGTCATCTGCAAAAATTGATATTTTACTGTGCAAGCCTTCTACAAGATCATTAATAAATATATTGAAGAGAATAGGGCCCAATACTGACCCCTGTGGTACCCCACTAGTGACAGTGACCCAATCTGAGTATGTACCGTTAATAACCACCCTCTGTTTTCTATCACTGAGCCAGTTACTTACCCACATACAGACATTTTCCCCCACTCCAAGCATTCTTATTTTATATACTAACCTTTTATGTGGTACAGTGTCAAATGCTTTGGAGAAGTCCAGATATACAACATCCATTGATTCGCCGCAGTCAAGTCTAGAACTTACCTCCTCATAGAAACTGATTAAATTGGTTTGACATGACCGATCCCTCATGAAGCCATGCTGATATGGAGTTATTTGCTTATTTTCATTGAGGTACTCCAAGATAGTACCTCTTAGAAAACCCTCAAACAGTTTACCCACGACAGATGTTAAACTTACCGGCCTATAGTTTCCGGGCTCTGTTTTTGGACCCTTTTTGAATATTGGCACCACATTTGCTATGCGGCAATCCTATGGAACACTCAGTCAGTATAGAGTCCTTAAATATCAGAAATAAGGGTTTGGCGATGACATTACTTAAGTTAAAAAAAAAAATAATAATAATTATATATATATATATATATATATATATATATATACTGTATATCTATATATATGTATATATATACATACAGTATATATATATATAATATATATGTATATACATACAGTATATATATATATATATATATATATATATATATATTACTCATTTGTCCTATTATACACTGCCTTTTGTGCTACAGGCCACAGGTCTCTTCTGACCTGTGGCTTGAGACACCTGCATCTCGGCGCAGGTGATCATGATCCGGGGCGGTCTTGGGTTACGTGGCACTCTGTGCGAGTATTCTTTTTTGGCGCTCCCCCAACATATCACCACAACCATGCACAACCATCCCTCAATTCACCATTATTTTCAAAAGTTCCATAACAGTGAATGGAGAGGACACTGTGTATGCACAGGAGTAGTGGTGCCATACCAAGCTCATCACATCAATACAACCAGGGGCTGAAAAAAATACTAAAAGTGGCCCTGTTTTGTAGTCGGTTCCAAATTGATGGGAGGCAGGGCCAGCAATACCATATTGTGGCACATTATACTACCCCAAGAGAGCCAAATACCACAGTCCATCACAAAATACTGCCAGCAGCACAAAATACACCCCCCAAAACTTCCACTGGCCGGCCATGAGGAGGGTCCAGGCATCACCCCACCGGGAAACTTCCCTGTAAGGTCTATGACCAATCCGCCCTGAATACAACACTAGAACCAAGCCAATTACATGAATACAGCACCAGAACCAGGCTGATTACATGAATACAGCACCAGAACCAAGCTCATTACAGATATCATTTGCATATTAGGTTGGCCCTTGACATATAAGTATGTGAAACCACAGGTCCCAGCATGGCCTGACCATGTGTAAAGGTATGCCGGGAGTGGTAGATTCGCAAAAGTGAATGCTACCAACCATCATCACACTGTAGGCATTACAAGTGATTACAGCACTGATCAGACACAGTCAGTGGCGGAACAAACATTTACATTTAGTGACTTACTGGTGACGTCTCCATCTGAGGAGTTATTCTCTTTCCTCGTCTTTCCATGCAGTTTAGACACCATGACGATTTCAACCTATATACTAACACAAAATCATCTTCATGCCACATACTGTACCCTCAGTATAATAGCTGCTAAATACAGTAATGTCACATGCTATGCCCCCTGAAAAAGCACTACACACAGTGCTCTGAATGATAGTGCCACACACTCTGTGCCCCATGTTATATATACACTCACCGGCCACTTTATTAGGTACACCTGTCCAACTGCTCGTTAACACTTAATTTCTAATCAGCCAATCACATGGCGGCAACTCAGTGCATTTAGGCATGTAGACATGGTCAAGACAATCTCCTGCAGTTCAAACCGAGCATCAGTATGGGGAAGAAAGGTGATTTGAGTGCCTTTGAACGTGGCATGGTTGTTGGTGCCAGAAGGGCTGGTCTGAGTATTTCAGAAACTGCTGATCTACTGGGATTTTCACGCACAACCATCTCTAGGGTTTACAGAGAATGGTCCGAAAAAGAAAAAACATCCAGTGAGCGGCAGTTCTGTGGGCGGAAATGCCTTGTTGATGCCAGAGGTCAGAGGAGAATGGGCAGACTGGTTCGAGCTGATAGAAAGGCAACAGTGACTCAAATTGCCACCCGTTACAACCAAGGTAGGCAGAAGAGCATCTCTGAACGCACAGTACGTCGAACTTTGAGGCAGATGGGCTACAGCAGCAGAAGACCACACCGGGTGCCACTCCTTTCAGCTAAGAACAGGAAACTGAGGCTACAATTTGCACAAGCTCATTGAAATTGGACAGTAGAAGATTGGAAAAACGTTGCCTGGTCTGATGAGTCTCGATTTCTGCTGCGACATTCGGATGGTAGGGTCAGAATTTGGCGTCAACAACATGAAAGCATGGATCCATCCTGCCTTGTATCAACGGTTCAAGCTGGTGGTGGTGGTGTCATGGTGTGGGGAATATTTTCTTGGCACTCTTTGGGCCCGCCTTGGTACCAATTGAGCATCGTTGCAACGCCACAGCCTACCTGAGTATTGTTGCTGACCATGTCCATCCCTTTATGACCACAATGTACCCAACATCTGATGGCTACTTTCAGCAGGATAATGCGCCATGTCATAAAGCTGGAATCATCTCAGACTGGTTTCTTGAACATGACAATGAGTTCACTGTACTCAAATGGCCTCCACAGTCACCAGATCTCAATCCAATAGAGCATCTTTGGGATGTGGTGGAACGGGAGATTCGCATCATGGATGTGCAGCCGACAAATCTGCGGCAACTGTGTGATGCCATCATGTCAATATGGACCAAAATCTCTGAGGAATGCTTCCAGCACCTTGTTGAATCTATGCCACGAAGAATTGAGGCAGTTCTGAAGGCAAAAGGGGGTCCAACCCGTTACTAGCATGGTGTACCTAATAAAGTGGCCGGTGAGTGTATATATATATATATATATATATATATATATATATATATATATATAGCCTCATGCTCCGTCTCCCCTGTATATAGTGTCACATGTGTTGTGCCTATTGTATATAGTGTCCCCTTTATATAATGCCAGGATCTATGCCCCCTTTATATAGTGCCTCTTCCTCTTTGGTGTGTCATGTTCTGCACCCTCCTATAGTGTGCCTCATGCTATAACCACTTCTGCACAGGCCTGTATCTGCAGAACATTACCACCGGCATCAGAAAAAAGGTTCCAAATAGAGCAACAGGGAACTACTGGTTACTTGCCTTGCCATTTGGCACTTTTTTGTGATGTAAGCAGTGCAAAAACATTGTGCCACCTTCAACGTTCTGCAGATTCAAGCCAGTCCAGAAGAGGCCATACAGACAACTGCAGAATGTTGCAGCTGTGTCATTTACCTGCCCTTTTACAGCAAAGCCCCCAGAGTGCCCGCTCATAGTAAGAATGTAATGTTAGTGCCCTCACACAGTAGAATGCCCCTTAAGTGACCCCTCAGTGTAGAATGTCCCCTTTGTGTCCCTGAACAGTAATTATGTTGCCTTAGTGCCCTACAAAGCAATTATTCCCCATAGTGCCCTCACACAGTATTTACACACACTTAGTGCCCACACACAGTAATTATGCCCACATAGTGCCCCCATGCACTAGTTATGTCCCCATAGTGTCACATCGTAGTCTTTATGCCCTATAAGTGCCCCCATATAGTTATTAAGCCCTTTAAGTGTCCCCAAATAGTAAAATCCCTCTTTAGTGTCCCTACACAGTAAAAGGCCACCTTGGTGCCCTCGAGTAATGATGCCCACTTGGTGCTCCCGTCTAATAGCGCAGTCCCCTCTGTGCCCCCAATCCAGTTATTTTGCCCCTTTAGTGTCCCATCCAGTAGGTTTGCCCCCTTTAGTGTCCCATCCAGTAGGTTTGCCCCCTTTACAATCCCATCCAGTAGTTTTGCCCCCTTTAGTGCCCCCAATCCAGTAATAAAACCTTGCAGCCTTTCCAGCAGTAGGCACCATGCTGTCTACAGCAGCAGACACGATGTGAAGATATCATTGCACCTGCTGAGCTGGAGAGAGCACAAGCAAATTCCCATCCTGTGCTCTCTTTGCACAGAGCTCAGCAGGTGCCATGTATCACTACATTGTGCCTGCTGTTGGAGAGCACAGGGAGCTTTATAGTGAAGCAGGGAGCAGACGGCTCCCTGCTTCACTTTCTCATTCACTATGGCTTCACTATGGCATTCAGCAAGGCACCCGGAAGCCGGATGAATACTTCCAGTGACCGGGCCATCTTGCACCCCCTTCAGGAGTGCAGGGTAGTGCATCCTGTGAGGATCGCACACCCAAAAGGCCGTCCCATGATGATGTTATTCCGCCATGTGCATCACAACACAGACAGTCAGGATGATAGTTTTGCAAGCACCTGTGCCATTCTACTGTCACATAGGTATCAGGGCTCCCGTTTGGCTCACATTCCCTGATGCAGTATTTAACTGTATTGCCGACCTGAGGATGGTGATGCAGTAAATTCCAGGGTGCACCTGAGGCTATGAGGAGCATTTGACAAGCTCACTGAGAAGCGTACCACTGGGAATCATTCTGGTAGGGTCTGTGGTCAGTCTACCCATCCTTTCAAACCACATATGCAAGCCCTTACCACCTATCTTCAACTCAAACACAACTCCTGCTGTCGGCAATGCGTATTTGCCCCTTCCTCAATCCTGAGTCAACTAAAATGCTAGTGCATACCCACATCATCTCCCATTTAGGCTACTGCTACCTCTTTCTATGTGGCTACCTATTTTACAATCTTGTACCCCTCCAATTCTTTCACAACTCCAGGGAGTTATTTTGATTTCCTGATTGGAGTCGGGAAGCGATTTTTCCCCCTAAAGTGAGGAAAATTGGCTTCTACCTCACAGGGTTTTTTTTGCCTTCCTCTGGATCAACTTGTAGGAAAACAGGCTGAACTGGATGGACAGATGTCTTTTTTTGGCCTTACAAACTATGTTACTATGTTACTATGTAACTCTATGATGTGAGGTGCTGCCCTTTGTATATTGGTCGTGTGAAATCAGTGGCCAGAATGAATTTAACCCTTTAAAAACATAAATTACTTGATGCTAGTTCTTGCGCCCAGAACCTGGTTAGGCCAGGCTAAATTCATGCGAATATGATGCAGGGTATCGCTCTCTGTACGTTTTCAGTAAGAGTTTAGTGGCCCAAAATCACTTAAAGGGAATGTGCTACCAGAAAATGACCTATTGTTTAAATTAAGTTGTTGTGTTAAACTTTTTTTTAAGGATTTCTGGTGTTTTTTCTACTTTATAGGTCACCATCTATATTAAAAAAATGTACATAATCCTGCAATTTTCACACTGACTACTAGGTATACTTATAGGTCATATTTTCCTGTCCTGTAAAGGTAAAGTAACTTTTCAGTTCATCATCATCACCAGGCAGAATTACAAAGACAAGTATCAACTCTGTATTAGAGTGTCGTGACTCCTAAAGAAAAAGAAAGCCTGTGCACTTTATTGCTAATCGGAGCAATGGCACAGAAAGGAAATTGTCAGGGCCAGGCCTAATGTTTGGACCTGTAAGTCTTGCAACAAGTGGGTGCTTTATCACCTACGATGACAGCCCAGCACAGAGGAAGAAGTCCTGCTGATGAGGTAAATTGATTTGCTAATCTCTACTCTATAAAGATAACATGGAATCCACCATTCACAGTAGGTAATATCACAGCTTATTAGCTCACTTCTGACCTCTGCACAGGTCAACCATATAAGTCAATGGGATATCCTCCTGTCCATTGTGTCCAAAGTTCAACAGCTTTACTTGAATCAACTTGCATCTGTACAAGAAGTGGTGTTTCTCCTGGTTCCAGCAGGTTTTGGCATAAACTGGCAGGAAAACTTAAATATTCTGCTTTCTTTCCCTGCTTGCTAAACTCTACTTTAGTCTGTTTGCTGAACTTTAGGACTGTTCTGGTACCTTTGGAATGGGGGGACTGTGGCTGTTGACTCCCTAATGACATTCTGTAGATCTGTAAGGAGTCAGGGTGCTCTATGAGCTACTTGCCTCTGGAGAGACTCCTGCTGCAGCAGGGGAACCTTTCCCTCAATGCTATATCTTGGCACGTCTTTTCAGCTCCACTGTCTAGACTAGACTGGAGTCAAATAGAACTGCATCCCCTCCCTTTGGTATGACCCTCTCGGTATAATCAGAGAAAAAAAGACTGCGCAAGGCAATCAATCTTAACTTTCTTTTGTGTATACTGGGCCTTAGTACCACTGAAAGCTTGGGGGTGTCTTTACTCCATAATCCCACCACTATTCAAAGAAAGTCCTCAAATAGAAGGGTGGCTTAATCCTGTAATCCCTTCCCAGCACCAAGGTCTAATCATGTTTACGCGTCATCACTTTGATGTATAAACTGGTAGCTTTTCACATATTTTTTCTAAGGCAGTGCACAGTACCTTAAGGTACCTAGAACCAGGAGGAGGAACTGGTCCATTTTCCCTAGCTACCATGAGGGCTGGTCCCCTCTCAACTCACAATTTTAGCAGCAAGGTTACCCTTTAAGATGTTGAGACTGCTTGTGACTTTACCTCTTGGTCCTCCCTGTGGTCCTCCCTAACAGCACATAAACCCAAAGACACAGGACATACTGGCTCCTTCCCCTCCCAAATCTGTGGAGAAAAAAAGGTTAAGGGCATATGCAAATAATACAATACAACGCCTAGGCTTTCTACACTGCCACAAGGCAAAGTGGGACCATTAGTATTCAATGTCCTCAGAGGCAGTCCAGATGAGCAAAGAAGAAAGGATGCTAACTATCTAGCTAACAGTGCAAAGTTGAAAGTCCATTCAAAGTGCATCTGGATCACATCAAAGAGTCCATACAATGGGCTAAAGTGCTTGAATGTTGCAGAACAGAGAACTTTAGTGAAAAAATATAATGCAAAACATGTGGAAGGCTCCCGACCTGTAGATGACGGATGGAAGGTGCTAGAAAAACACACAGGTGAGGCTCTCACTATTGGTCTTGTGAGGTAGTACAAAGTTACAAATCACAGCAATTTTAGTGAGAACCTTTAAAGCAGGTGGAGTTCCCACTTAACCTGAGAAGGGTGGAAAAGGGTTTTTTGTGCAACTTCTGGGTGGAGTCCTGACAATCCATGCTTTTCTGGGCAAGAGGTAAGCCAGGGCAACAAAAACAGAAAAGGCCAAAAACTCTCTCACCCTTCAGAAGCAGTCCCTGTAGTGGCTTCAGTAGTCCAATAGATGGTTTTCTCACAGCACGGGGTCTCTTACAGGAGGGGCTGGAAGTCTTTTTTCCTGGGTCCCATATTTGAGGGCGCAAAAGTTCTTCTTTAAGCTGAGTGAAATCCTCATTGCTGTCACTGCTAGCTCTGGTGCTCTCTGCAGCTGTAACTCCAGCAGAAGTTTTATCTGTGATCTCCTGGTGGCCTCCCATTGTGGAACTTGAAACTGCAGGATCACCCTCTTGTGGTGGGGCCAGTCCTGTTTCCTATCTTCTTTGTAAGCCTTGGCTTTTTCCTGGTAGGTGACAGATTCCCCGGACAACAGTAAAGGATGGACCCTTGGTCTTTCATAGCAAGAAGCTCCAGATTCGGTGTTGGTTCCAGAGTGCATGGAGCAGTATCAATGGACTCCTCCTTGTTCCTGTGCACCTCAGGACAGTGCTTCTGTTTAGTGGGCTCAGGTTGTCCAGCAGTAGTAGTAGTAGGCCCAGAGATTTCTGAAGTGGCACTGACAATTGACACAGACTGGCTCTTTTCTGGCCCTGCTACAGTAGGGGCAATAGTAGTAAACTTCACCTGGCAGATGGCCCCCTGCTCCGTACCGGAAGGACTAGAAGTCTTCACTGTAGCTGCAGCCGTTGAAATTCCATTTGCGTGCCAGTTATTTCTGTTTCCATGCCACTTTTAAGTAATTTTATTTTATCACTGGTGGAAAGTTCTCCTCATAATTCATTAACAAAGCATGAAAACTACAAATTATGTAAATAAACAACTGATGAATAGTAAACCAACTTCAGCTTTGTATCTTAAATTTGTAAGAGGCTCCAACTAGTCAACTTGTTATACAGAGGAGACCTCTAGTGGTCTTGTACAATAATGATGTAAGCAGTTGCACTACATGGAAGTAAACCTGTCACTACAACATCCTGTTATTGATTTAGCTAAAGGTGGATACACAAACCTGCATTAAGCTTTTGTTCATAAGCTCAATATGTAGTGCCAAGGGAAATTTTGGACCCTTTCCTAAGATATATTAGATATAATCTAACAAAATGAAATGTGTTCTGGACCTTTACTTAACATATACAACTCCTACATGCCTCCCAAGTGTCCCTCTTTTGGAGGGACAGTCTCTCTGTCCCTCTTTGATCTTTAAATGCATAAATGTGCATTAATAAATGTACTATGTTGCTCCTTACTAAAGTGTCTGTATGGTTTATACCTGTATATTAGACCATAACTTCACTATTTGGTACAATTTTAACCTTAAAATATCTATAATCCGAGGATATGTGTGCTAATATTTAAATGGATATTGAAGAGCAAGGAAAAAAATTGTCCCAGGAGCTCCGCATACTGTAAAAAAATAAAAATAAATAAATAACGGAACTTACACTCACCTATCCGATCCCCAGCTGCTGCAGTTGAGTCACTGATTATGCTTTGAGCAGAGTTAGAGGCGTGGCCTAGTATGAAAAAAATTGCTGCAATGGGTGCCGGCATGTATGTAACACCATACATAATAGGCCATGTCCGCAGAGTCTAGGAAAGGTTGCTTGTAAATAATCTATGTCTGCTACAGTTACAGAGTCATCCCTATAATTAATTGGTGGACTTACTAATTGTGGTATGCCCTACAAAATCCAAAGAGCCCCAAGGACACACATATTATTTTTGACTTAAATGTAAAAATAAAAAATAAATATTCATTTATCTTTTAAACACCAAGTAGTTATGGATATCATATCAAAAAAGTACCCGCCAGATAAAAAATATGCATTCTTACCTTAATTATTGCTTCACTGGAGTATAGCATAAGGAAACCCATATTTAGTATGTTCAGTTCTAGTGCATACTTCTCACTCACATTTGGTATGAAATCAATGACAACTGGGAAGATGTTTACTAATATTGTAACATATATTGCATATTCAAAGATATCATTCAGAACCAATCGGTAACATGTTTTAAGATATTTAGATCTAAAAAATAAAATACAATTCTAAACAATAGCTTCTGAAAATTTGTAAAGCTGTTCAGTTTATTATTGAGCTGGAACAAGGAATAGGCACTAGGGATGAGCGGACCACTGTATGTCCGGGTTGGAGGCGTTCGGCCGAACTTTGTTTCAAAGTTCGATTCAGGTTCCAAACTTGACCTGAAATATGAACCCGATTGAAGTCGCTGGGCACCCGTACTTTGGGACACTAAAATGGCTGTAAAAAAGTCATAGAAAGGGCTAGAGGGCTGCAAAAGGCTCCAAAGTGGGTGTAAAAGCAGAATGATTGCAAACAAATGTGGATAGGGAAATGACTTAAAATGACATAAAATACATAAAAGTTAAAAATAATCTTGAACCAAGAGGCGCAGGTCCAAATGGAGTAGGAAGTTGAGGAGGCTGTAGACATGGTGTAGGTGAAAGAGGCAGCAGAGGCGGGGAAAGAAGCCAACACTGTTTTTTTCCATGTGTCCGTCAATTCTGTGTCAGGTTGCTAAGGGCCATAGCATGACAGTTTTGAATGTCCTGGGTCAAAACTGTGTAAAAAATTTCATCTCCATTATAGATCTCACACATCCCCTATCCGGGGGCTATATATTAAAAGAATTTTTCTCGTACTACATACAGTAAGACGGATGCCAATGGGGTTTCCAATTTTTTTGTCCTAGACTCTCCACAGAAGAATTTCCTCTCCCTTAATAGTTAGACAGATGAAAGGGGTGTTCCTAATTTTTTACTGTCACAGACAAACTACACAGAAGAATTTCCTCTCCCACATAGGTTGGATGGATTCAAAAGGGGTCGTCTAATTACAATTCTTAATTTTTTTTATTTTTTTTTTGAGGGTGTGTGTGTGTGGGGGGGGGGGGTTGCTAACTGTCAACCACCAAACATTGGAAAATGGCAAAAGAGAATGCACAAACTCCACTGGAGTACAACAATGGCTAGATGCACCTGGTATACTTCTCTTCTCTACCAATATAAGACATAATAATCTTGAGCATGGAGGCGGAGGTCCCAAGTGGAGGAGGAGGCAGACGTGGCGGTGCAGGTGGAAGAGGCCCTAAAACATTGGTAAATAGCAAAGATGTCAGGGCTGGGATACACAGATAAGGGGTAGTGATCCCTAAGCTTAATCCCAACCCCTTTCCCTGCCTATTGCCCGCTCAGGCTAACCCCTGAGCCGACAACCAGAAGACTGAAAATACACTAACAAAAGTGCGGGGGATGGGAAGACAAACAAGACAGACAAGCAAGAACCAAATTGGTAGTCAGGTAGCCGCGTCAAAACCAGGAGAGTACGTCAGGAACCAAATCAGCAAGCAGAGAGAAGTAGTCAAAAACATGCCAAGGGTCAAAGAACATAAAGAGTCTAAACTGCAGAGCAAGAATGTCAAACCAGGTAGTAGCAAGGAAACTCCAAACACTGGCAGCTAGGTAAAAGTTAGAGGGCCTTAAATACCTAGCAGACCCCACCCAACCAGCTGACTGGGAGGAGAAGCAAGGAACAAAAACTTAAATCATGAGATACCAATAGTAACATAGTAACATAGTAACATAGTTTGTAAGGCCGAAAAAAGACATCTGTCCATCCAGTTCAGCCTGTTTTCCTACAAGTTGATCCAGGGGAAGGCAAAAAAAACCCTGTGAGGTAGAAGCCAATTTTCCTCACTTTAGGGGGAAAAATTCCTTCCCGACTCCAGTCAGGCAATCAGAATAACTCCCTGGATCAACGACCCATCTCTAGTAACTATAACCTGTAATATTATTACCCTCCAGAAATACATCCAGGCCCTTCTTGAACTCCCTTAGTGAACAGAAAATAAACAGACACTATATTGCTCGCGTTTTCCGGCGACCAGTAACAGGCCGCGAGCGAGAGTGCGCACCAGCCACGTCCCTGGCACTTATGACCGTTGCGCGCATCCCCTGCCTGGGACGCGCATCCACAGCCAGAGACCGCCGGCTGGAGGAGGAGCCTGCCGAAATAGCGGACGAAGCCTGACCCCGGGCAACCACCTCGCCACCAGAGTCAGGGGCAGGACCAGCAGAACGGGTGCAATGACTGCCGGTCCTGACAAAAGAGAACACACAAACTGCGCTGGAGTATAGCAATAGCTGGGTGCGACTGGTATACTTCTCTACTCTGGCCAAGGTACGGACAAGTCCTGTGGGATCTATGCCTGGTTCATTTTAATAAACATGAGCTTGTCAACGTTGGCTGTGGACTGGCGGATGCTCCTCCATGATCAACCTCCTGCCTTGCTAAACACATGTTCAAACAATACACTTGCTGCAGGGCAGGCCAGCACCTCCACGGCGTAAAGGGCAAGCTCAGGCCATTTGCCAAATTTGGAGACCCAGAAGTTAAATGGGGAAGACAGTACAGTCAGACGTGTGCACATGTACTGTTCCACCATGGTGCTGAAACGCTGCCTCCTGCTAAGACGGTTTGTATCAGATGGTGTTTCTGTATATTAGGGCATGCAGACAAAGCTTTTCCACATTTTGTGCACACAGACTTTCTGCAGCAGCTCTGACATATCGGCGTAATTCTTCAGGAACCTCTGCACAACCAAGTTCAGCACAGGGATGTTCTACGAGATTTCGCCCATCGTCGTACACCACCAGGCCGGGCTTGAGGCTCAGCAGCACCAACCAGTCTGTTCTTCCATGCTTGCCCACAGCTCCTGCGCGGTGTGGGGTCTTTTCCCAAAACACAGGAGTTTCCGAACAGCTTGCTGTCATTTCCCTCTGGCTGTGCTGAAGTTGGTGGTGCTGGTGTTGCGCTGACGTGATGAGGAGGCAGTAAAGGAGGAATTGGAGTAGGAGACAACAGGAGGCACCGAGAAACATCCAGCAAACCTTGGTGGCGGTAGGACATGCGCCAAACCGCTGTCTGCCTAAGGCCCAGCTACCATTACATTTACCCAGTGGGCAGTTCGGGAGATATAACAATCCTGCCCGTGCTTACTGGTCCACGTGTTGGTGGCTATGTGGACCTTGCCACTGAGGGCATTGTGCAGCACACACCTGATTTTTTCTGCCACTTGTTTGTGCAGGGCAGGAATAGACTGCCTTGAAAAGTAGCGGTGGCTGGGAACCACGTAGCGTGGGACAGCTGCCATCATTTTTAAAACTGCCCATCTCCACCAGACAGAATAGCAGCATTTCAGAGGCCAGCAGTTTGGAAATGCTGGCATTCAGGGCCAGGGCTCGCGGGTGGGTAGGGGGGTTACTTCCTCTTTCTCTCCAGTGTTTGTGGGATGGACAGCTGAACGCTTCCATGGGACAGTGTGGAGATGCTGGTCATGTGGCTGCCACATGGTCTTTTTCAGGGTGGCAGGTGCCCCTGTCACTCCAGAGGGGGAAAAAGAGGCCGAGACCGCAGCAGAAGAGGGATCAGGAGGAGCCTCTGTTCCTTTGTGGTTCTTGAGGTGTCTACACCACTGCAGCTTGTGCTTTGCAGTTAAATGCTGGATCATGCAGGTGGTCCTCAGGTTGAGAACATTTATGCCTCCCTTCAAGCTCTGACTGCACAGCGTGCAAACCACCCTTGTCCTGTAACTGCCTGAAAAACTGCCATGCCAAGGAACTCCTTTGCACCGGCTTTGGTGTGATATGTCTCTTTGCGCATTGGGCAGTAGCAGGTGTACTGGGCAGATGGTTGCTCTGCCTTTGCCCCCTGCTCCCTCTTTTGCTGTGTGGCTGGCCATGCGTGCCTCCCTCCTCTTCCTCCGAAGTAGCAGTAGCCAGTTCAGTGTCCTTAAACGAGTTGTCTCATTTCAGCAAATAGCATTTATTATGTAGAGAAAGTGAATACAAGGCACTTAATAATGTATTTTTATTATCCATATTGCTTTCTCTGCTGGCTAGATTAATTTTTCCATCACATTACACATACACATATACACTGCTCGTTTTCATGGTTACGGCCACTCTACAATCCATCAGCGCTGCTTGCACACTATAGGAAAAAGCACCAGCCTATATGTGCTCCCTCAGTCCCGTGCACCTGAGAGGCTTTTTCCTATAGTGTGCAAGCACGACCACCAAATATAACTTGCAGGGTGGTCATAACCATGGAAAAGAGCAGTGCATAATGTGATGGCAAAAGGAATCCAGACAGCAAATTAAGCAATATGGACAATCACAATACATGAGGAAGTGGCTTGTATTAACGTTCTCTACATGATGAAAGCCACCTGCTGAAGCGAGATAACCCCTTTAACATGATGGAACAATTTTTCCACACATTGCACCAGGCTGAGGCCAGTAACTAATCCGAGAGCTCCCGCCTGAATGTCCAGGTTCAGTCCTTCCTACACTCTGGCAAGTCTCTGGCTAATACCCTGTTCCCTGACCCCATGGATTTCTGGGCAGGCAAACTACAACAGTTGAATGAACCGACAAAGCATATTCGCTTTCGTCTTTCTTGCCCAGCCTCCAGTGTCATCCCGGAGAGAGTTTTCAGCTATGCAAGGGCATGGTGACTACCAAACTGACCAAGTTGTCCTCCTCCAGTGTCTAAAACATCAGTTTTGTCAAAATGAACCACACCTGGATTGGGGAGAATTTCCACACTCCTCCAGCTGAGGCCAATGAACAGATATGACCTTGCTGACATTGCCCCATCTTGCTACTGTTGCTGTCTGCCATCCTGCCTCCATCATGCTGCTGCCGCCATCATGCCACTGCTGTGGCCTGCCTACCATCATGTTCTGTACATCTGCTATCTCCATCATGCCACTGCCGCCATCATGCCACTGCTGCAGTCTGCCAGCCATCATGTTCTGTACGTCTCCTGCCTCCATCCTGCCACTGCCGCCTTCATGCCAGTGCCTGCTTGCAATCATCTTCTTTTAGGCTTCTGCTGCCTCCATCATGCTGCTGTCTGCAAACATGTACCATATGGCTGCTGCTGCAGCCGCCTCAGCTGCTACTGCTCCTCACTGCTAAAACCCTACTGCCAACACTATTAACAGAAAACATCTGTCACTACTACTACTACTACTACTACTACCCATAGGCAGCCAACCTACTGTCTTGTATTTTCCATGTTATGCTGCTTCTGCTGCCACTATTATTGCAGCCAGGTACCTCTTATTACCCTACCCTTTTAACATCCACACTGTACTGCTGCTGCATCCAGTTATAACCAAGAATGTTTCTAGGCTTGTTCACAGCAGGCCACTTCTTCTTCTGACAAATAACACTTGTGTGTGTCCTATGGGCAGGTATAATTTGTGGATGCTTGGCCCTGCAACAAGCCACTGTTTTTTTTTAAATCCCATAACACCATGTGCCCCTGAAGGGATAATTTTTGGACGCTCTGGAATACAAAAAAGCGTAACACAGATGACGGCATGGTGTGTTTTTAAAAACGATGTTGCGCTGATGCCGTCAAAAATGTTTTTACCCATAGCTATGTATGTCAGTGTCAGACATGGTTTACTACTGCTGTCATTGCATTCAAGAGCTTGGGGGGGGGGGGGGGGGGGGCGGCACAATAAGAGATAACAAGTTTTCCTAAAAATCCAAGTCCTAGGAGACATAGAGGGTATTATATACAATTTTTTTATATACTAATTTTCAGAAAAATTGGAGCCACTTTGGTTCAGCCCAAATCGATTCGGGTCTGAACCGAACATTTTTGAAAAATTTAGCGAACCTGAACTAAACCAAATCTCGACCAGTTCGCTCATCTCTAGTTGACAACAATGTATGTAAATATTGCACAGAAATGTATTTTGCTGCTCTGAGTGTGCATTACAGACGCCCTTCATGGAGGTCTAAGAAGCAACTGCATAAAAGATTTTCACAAAGAGGTTTTCCTATAAGCAACATTTATCACCTATTCACAGGATAGGTTATAAACATATGATCACTGGGGGTATAAGTGTTTACTGCCACTGTACCTAGATACCCCTTTAACCAAAACTTATGAAAACACCTTTTTTGTAGATAGAAAATATGAAGAAAACAGAAAAGACTGTTGCATGTTTTTTGGGGAAAACATTTTATTTTAATACTTATTTTAAAGGCAGTCTGTTACCAGAGACCTCACTATACAACTGTTTCCATAGTCACATGGCAGTTTTTTTTTTGTTGTTACTCATAAGTTTGATTATTTTTTTCTAATATGCAAATTATACATTTAATGACCTATGACCTATCCTAAGGATACATCAATTTTATATAACTGATACCCCTCTAACCAAAACTAATGAATAACATCTTTCCGCAAGCAGAAAAAAAACAAAAAAAAACTGTTTGCTCATTTTTTAGAAAAAATTCGGAACATTTTACTTTAATGCTTATTTTAAAGGCAGTCTGTCACCAGTGACCTCACTATCCAATTATTTACATAAATAGATAGTTGTAGTTCACCAAGTTTTTCTATTGTTGATTTCAGTTATCACACTCATTCGCTGTTTGGTGCAATGAGGGTGTCACCTTTGCTCTCATTTGACTCAATCCCCGCTCCCTTCTTTGGCAAGCCCCTCCCTTGCTACAAAAGTCATCGAAAAGCAATTGAAGGTGTTTGCGTAACGAATTTAGTTTAGATAACACATCTCAGAAAGCATGTGTGTTAACTCTACTACATCCGCACTTTGACAGGGCCAGGCAGTGGAAAAGCAGGGAAGGAGGGTCTGGCCACATAAAGGAGTGGAGCATAGGCGCAATGAGAGAAATTGTGACGCCCTTGTTGTATCATGCACCTAATTTGTATATTAGGAAAAACTACCTTTAATGATTGTTACTAACCTTGGAAATTTAACTCTTTCTTCCTGGATGTTGTACACCCACTGCTCTATCTGCTTCCTTAAAAAGACAAGAAATCCTTTTGCCTCCCAAAACTTTTTTACTTCGTCAATGTCCAAGAACCTTAAAAGTAACAAATTATTCACATATGTAAGTATACAGTAGCTACATAAAATTATGGATATTCTTACAGATTCACAGTATATCAAATACACTACTCAAAATGTTTTCGGGTGAAATTTCTGGAAAACGAAAAAAGTTCACGTTACAGTGATATTATGTCATGAAAGTAGCGCATTTAAGTAGAAGCATGCAATGGTGATTTCGTCATCACAAACAATTTATTGAAACAAAAGAACAACAACAGTGGTGGGTATACCCCCACAAAAAATGTCAGTGTCTCAATAACTTGTCATGTGGCCTTGAGCATCAATTACAGCTTGACAGTGCCATCTCATACTGTTCATTGTTCTAATACTGTTCAAGTCTACTTATTGTCTGCTGAGACATGGCATCCCTCTCTTCTTGAAGGGCGGCCCTCAGGTCATTGAGGTTCTGAGGTACAGAGCTACGAGCCTCTACATGGCAACTCAGGTGATACCATAGGTTTTCAATGTGATTCAGGTCTGGAGAAAGCCACTCCATTTCAGCTACCCCAGTCTCCAGTAGCCATTCCCTAATGATGCGACCTTGATGAGCTGGCACATTGTCATCCATGAAGAAGAAATTAGGCCTGTGTTGTTTATTCAGAGGCACAATTAGGGTTACAGAGAGGGCAATCTCTCACAAAGACTGGCATTGTCAAATGATGTGTTGTTTTCCTGGCGCTTGAGTTTGATACATCGCGGGTCGGGTTGACAGATTTCTGGGAGGGGCTGGTGAAGATTCAGCAGTTATGGTCCATATCAGAAAAATGACAAAGTTAGAGGTAGGTGGAACGTCTTTAAAAATGATTTTAGGCATTTAGGTCATAAGCTTAGGGCAAGGACCTCAAAGGTAGTGTTTTCTGAAATACTACCTGTACCATGAGCCACACAAGAAAAGCAGCAGGAAATTAGGGAGATAAACAAGTGGCTCAAGAACTGGTGTAGGAAGGAGGGGTTTGGGTTCCTGGAGAACTGGGCCGACTTCTGTCAGCTACAGGCTTTATCATGGGGATGAGCTGCACCTCAATGGGGAAGGGGCAGCTGTTTTGGGGGAGAAGATGGCTAGAAGGTTGGAGGAGTGTTTAAACTAGGGATTGGGGGAGGGTAATTACAAAATAGAAGGGGAAGATAGTGCAGATAGAGACCTGGGACGAGGTAATGGAACTAGGGGAGGAATGGAAAGAGGGACTAGAACAGTTCAGAAGGAAAGGTGTATGGTAAAAAAAAATACATCAACCTCTTAATTGTATGTACACTAATGCTAGAAGCCTGACTAATAAAACTGGTGAACTGGAAGTAATGATGTATGAGGAGGACTATGACATAGTGGGAGTAACTGAGACATGGCTGGATGATAGGTATGACTGGGCAGTTAGCGTACAGAGTTACAGTCTGTTTAGAAAGGATCGTCAAAACTGGAGAGGGGGAGGGGTTTGCCTTTATGTAAAGGCCTGTCTAAAGCCCACACTGCGGAAAGATATAAAAGTGAGAGACATGAAAATGTGGAGTCATTGTGCGTAAAAATACATGGAGGCAAATACAATAAAATACTAATAGGAGTTTATTATAAATCACCTAATATACCAGAGCACAGAAAATCTACTTCTAAATGAAATAGATGAGACGGCAAATCATAATGAGGTTGTTATTATGGGCGACTTCAACTACCTAGATATAGACTGGGAAACTAAAACCTGTACATTTCATAAAAGAAACAGGTTCTTGGCAATAACCAAAGACAATTACCTTTCCCAACTGGTTCAGGACCCGGCTAGAGGGACAGCCATACTGGACTTAGTATTAACCAATAGACCTGACAGAACAACTGATGTGCAGGTTGGGGGACACCTAGGAAATAGTGATCATAATATAATAACCTTCAAATTGTCATTCCAAAGAGTGTTTCTTCAGGGAGGAACAAAAATACCAAACTTCAAAAAAGCTAAATTTTGCCAACTATAAGAGAGGCCATTGGCCTAACTAACTGGGACAAAGTCCTCAAAAATAAAAATGTAGCCACAAAATGGGATATTTTTAAAGGCGCCCCAATATCTAATTGTGAGAGGTACATACCTTATGGGAATAAAAGGTTAAGGAGCAAGAATAAACCAATGTGGATAAATAGAACTGTAAAGAAAGCAATAAATGACAAAAAGAAAGCATTTAAATCACTAAAACAGGAAACAGGAGGGGGCAAGCAAGCGTTGAAAAACTATAGGGAAAAAATAGAATATGTAAAAGACAAATAAAAGCAGCCAAACTAGAGACTGAGAGATTAATTGCCAAAGAGAGTAAAACTAACCCTAAAATGTTCTTTAATTATATAAATGGTAAAAAGTATAAACCTGAAGGTGTTGGCCCCTTACAGAGTAATGAGGGGGAGTTGCAGAGAGCGATGAGGAGAAAGCAAAGCTATTAAATATTTTTTTCTCCACTGTATTCACTGAGGAACAGAATATAAAATGCAGAATATAAAAGTAAATTCCCCATTAAAAGTGCCCTGTCTGACCCAGGAAGAAATACAGCGACGTTTTAAAAAGATTAAAATAGACAAATTGCCAGGACTGGATGGCATACACTCCCATATCCTAAAAGAATTAAGTAATGTCATAGCCAGACCCTTATTTCTGATATTTAAGGACTCTATACTGACAGGGAGTGTTCCACAGGATTGGCACATAGCAAATGTGGTGCCAATATTCAAAAAGGGTCCAAAAACAGAGCCCGGAAACTATAGGCCAGTAAGTTTAAGATCTGTCGTGGGTAAACTGTTTGAAGGTTTGCTAAGAGATGCTATCTTGGAGTACCTCAATGAAAATTAAGCAAATAACTCCATATCACCATGGCTTCATGAGGAATCGGTAATGTCAAACTAATTTAATCAGTTTCTATGAGGAGGTAAGTTCTAGACCTGACAGCGGCGAATCAATGGATGCTGTATATCTGGACTTCTCCAAAGCATTTGACACTGTACCACATAAAAGGTTAGTATATAAAATGAGAATGCTTGGAGTGGGGGAAAATGTCTATATGTGGGCAAGTAACTGACTCAGTGATAGAAAACAGAGGGCGGTTGTTAATGGTACCCACTCAGATTGAGTCACTGTCACTAGTGAGGTACCACAGGGGTCAGTATTGGGCCCTATTCTCTTCAATATATTTATTAATGATCTTGTAGAAGGCTTGCACAATAAAATATCAATTTTTGTTAAGTTAAGTAATTGACACAGAAGAGGACAGTACACTGCTACAGATGTATCTGGATAGATTAGAGGCTTGGGCAGAGAAGTGGCAGATGAGGTTTAACACTGACAAATGTAAGGTTATGCACAAAGAAAGGAATAATGCAAGTTACCAGTACATACTGAATGGTAAAACACTGGGTAACAATGACATGGAAAAAGACCTAGGAATTTTAGTGAACAGCAAACTAAGCTGTAGAAACCAGTGTCAAAGACAGCTGCTGCCAAGGCCAATAAGATAATGGTTTGCACCAAAAGAGGAAGAGAACATAGTGATGAGAACATAGTCCTGCCACTTTACAAATCACTAGTCAGACCACACATGGAGTACTGTGTACAGTTCTGGGCTCTTGTGAACAAGGCAGACATAGCAGAGCTGGAGAGGGTTCAGAGGAGGGCAACTAAAGTAATAACTGGAATGGGTGGACTACAGTACCCAGAAAGATTATCAAAATGACTTTAGAAAAAAGACGACTGAGAGGAGATCTAATAACTATGTATAAATATATCAGGAGTCAGTACAGAGATCTCTCCCATGATCTATTTATCCCCAGGACTGTGACGAGGGGACATCCTCTGCGTTTGGAGGAAAGAAGGTTTGTACACAAGAGCAGTAAGACTATGGAACTCTCTGCCTGAGGATGTGGTGATGGTAAGTTCACTAAAAGAGTTCAAGAGGGGCCTGGATGTATTTCTGGATTGTAATAATATTATAGGTTATAGCTACTAGAGATGGGTCGTTGATCCAGGGAGTTATTCTGATTGCCTGATTGAGTCGGGAAGGAATTTTTTCCCCCTAAAGTGGGGAAAATTGGCTTCTACCTCACAGGGTTTTTTGCCTTCCTGTGGATCAACTTGCAGGGTAACAGGCCGAACTGGATGGACATATGTCTTTTTTTTGTCTTTATAAACTATATTACTATGTTACAATGACTGGATTCATGATTTTATTCAAGTAGTATGAGCTTGCCACTGTACCATTCATAAAGTGTAGGTCAGTTCTTTATTGACTAGACACACTTGCCCACACTAACTCCACCAGCACTGAAGACTCGTCTGGTGACAACAGTCGCTGATGCATAGCACTCTCCTTGACATCTCCAACATTGTTGGTGGCCATAATTTCCGCTCAGCATGAATCGACTTTCTTCAGTGAACAGCACTGAGGCCCACTGGTCCCTCGTCCAGCGTAGATGGTCCGATGTTACACTTGGGTGCCTCTCACCTCCCTTAAATGTGCCTGGAGTTGTGTGGCATTTATCATCCAGATCCGCAGAGCATTGTTCACAATGAAGGGTCATCAGTGTGGAATGTGGCCAAAGGACATCCACTTTTATGCCTTTTTGTGACTCTTCCAGTCTTTCTGTATATCTGTTGCAACCTGCTGATGACACTCTAAGCTCAGTGGCCACTTCCATCTCAGAACATCCTGCTTGATGCCTCGCAATGGTGAGATACTGTTGATCAATTGTTGGGTCTTAGGATATCAAAAAGTGAACAGCATGATGAGGAGGACTGTTTAATTACCAATTCTAATTGAACCAGGAAATTTATTGAGCGATTCATGGATCAAACACCTGTTGTGAATTAAGCTGTTAAGTTTCTTGTTAGAGAACAGCAAGTTGTGTAAAAAGTACTGAAACACTGAACAGTTGGACATATGCATTCAAAAGTTTAGAGAAGGTCACATTAAGTTCACCTGTAAAGGTTAGAGTGCATTTTAAGTTCATCCTGAAATTTCACCCACAAGCCAAATAGCCCTAACTTTTTGTGAGTAGTGTGTGTAAGTTAAGGAGGCCGTACAGAATTGAAAAGAAATGTCTTTATAAAGTCTACACTTGACCACAGGTTATGTGTAGTTTCGAAGCTCAGCTTCATTCACTTCACTTGTGCTGAGCTGTAATACTATTTTATTTTGTACAGTTATGTGGTTCTTTTATGCACATTTATATCACTTTATATTGATTAATATTTTTGTAATTAAACATTGCTCCCTAAAATTACAGAGGTTTTCAAACTTTTGTGAATTTGGTTCTATGGGCTTAAAATAATAAACTTTTGCCCACCTCATTGATAATGCTACACGGTGACAGAATCAGTAAGTAGCAGTGGGCTATGAATTTAATGGACAATGAACAATAACGTAATGGAAGCTAGAAGGATTAAGACTACAGCCCATACATACACAAGACAACCTCATTATTTGGTAAGTTCTGTTGCACACTTTGAGGGTCATAATTAGTGATAAGAGAAGCATTGGAAAATTTTATTTGGCTGTTTTGACAAATTTTACAAAAAAGTTTGCTTTGTGAGGAATTACTTTGTCTCGAAATGCATTTCTTTGTAAGTAGTGGGTACAATGACGGGGACAGATACCATGTTCATAGCTGATCAATATTACAGTATAAAATAAAATCATACTTACCCTTATCGATTTTATTGCAAAGAGCCAGTCGCTGACATCTTGATTGTTAGATCCAGCACGAAATCACGCACAGACCGTGATGACTTTATCATGTTGGTCATTGTGGTG
Organism: Rhinella marina; assembly: GCA_900303285.1. Lineage (NCBI taxonomy): Eukaryota > Metazoa > Chordata > Amphibia > Anura > Bufonidae > Rhinella > Rhinella marina. Next base: position 33,519 of record ONZH01027092.1, read on the forward strand.
ATGTCATACGTGACCAGTAATAAAGTGAATTTCACACACCCAAAAAGTTTAAAAATAAAATGAAGGGGCCATTTACATGACCGTATTTTTGGTCGATATACGATCCGCATTTTTTGTGGACCAAACGCAGACCCGTTCATTTCTATGGGACCGCAAAAAAATGTGAACAGCACACAGATGTCACCCATGTGCTGTCTGTATCCTTGTGGCCAATAAATTCTATAATAAATTATAGAAAATGCCCTATTCCTATCCTTTTTGCGGAAAAGAATAGGCATTTTTTCAGCGGGGCCCTGTGAAAAGTGGGGATGTACATGGACTGCATCCTTATTTTGTGGATCCGTTATTTGTGGATTGCAAAATGGATATAGTCGTATGAATGCCCCCTTAAAAGGGTTTTCTGTGATTCTAATGTAGATGATCTATCCTCTGGATAGGTCATTATTATCAGATTTGTGGGAATCTGACACCCAGGTCCTGCAGCCTCCTCACAGCTTACCAAGAATGGGACTGAGCTGCACCTAGGCCACGGGACCAATGAATGTGATGTCACTGGCCTAGTAAGAGGTCGCAGCCAAGGCCGGCCTTCGGGCTGTGCGACCTGTGTGCTGGCACAGGGCACATCACTCCTGGCTGTGAAGGGGTTACCACAGCACATGTGCTTCCTGCAGACAGGAGGCTGTCAGATGAGAGATGAACAGCTGACAGCCTGTTTTCTGTGTTGCCCTCCATATGAAGCAGGCAGCCAGATGAGTCCTCCGCCCTTCCCCTCAGCTATGGAGCAGTGAGCAGAGGACTGGAGAGGGGGCGGTGCTACGAGCCTGTCCATTCTAGGCATCTACAGCAAGCAGAAGCTGCAGGACCTTCCGTGATGTCACAGTCACGTGATAAATGTTCTCAAGCCAAGCAGAGCGTAGGGGAGGATTTAACTGGTGTCAATACGGTGTCATCTTTATAGAGTGAGGTGTGTATGACTATATAGTGTGTAGTGTGTGTAGGGTAAATGTCATCTATATAGAGTGAGGTGTGTGGTGTGTGTGTGTATAGGGTGTCATCTATATAGAGTGTGAAGAGTGTGAATAGGTTATATAGTGTGTACATAGGGTTAGTAATGTCTATATGGTGTCTGTACAGGATAAAGGAACATTCACACGACTGTAATTCTAGGTTTGCATCCGTTCCGCAATTTTGCGGAACGGGTGCGGACCCATCCATTTAAATGGAGCCGCAGAAGATTCAGACAGCACACCGCATGCTGTCCGGATCTGTTGTTCCGTTCCACGGCCCTGACAAGAACAGGCATTTTATATGTAGCGCCGGCCGGTATCCATGTTTTGAGGATCCGCAATATACGGACCACAAAACACTTATAGGCGTGTGAATGCGTATGTTGTGTGTGCATAGGGTTAGGGCTCATGCATACAGTTTTAAGTGTTTTGTGGTCCACCAATTGCGAATCCACAAAACATAGATCTTGGCCAAAAGCCTGCCCCCATTTATTTTTTAACTTTTTTTTTGTGGAGCCGTGGAACGGAGATACAGATGAGGACAGTATACAGTCATCTTTTGCAGCTCCGCTGAAGTGAATGGGTTCTCTTCTGATCCTCAAAAAATGCAGATCAAATACAGACCGAGCATACTGTGCATGAGCCCTTAGTATAGGATTAGTAAATGCTATATTGTGTGTGTATTGAGTAAATGTAGTCTATATAGTTTGTGCATATGGTTAAGAAAGTCCATATAGTAAGTGTATAGGGTACCTGAGTCTATACAGTGTTTGTATAGATTAAGTGTAGTCTATAGTATTTGTTAGGTTAAATGTAGTCTATATAGTATTTATGTAGGTTAAGTGTAGTCTAGAGCAGTGTTCCCTCTAAGCCTTGGCACCTGCCGAGCGGGGTTAGCTTAGAGTTGGGCAATGCTTAGTCGAAGGTGGGCAATATGAAAATCAAACATGAGATAATCGGTCAAATATCGAATCTAGCGTACTAAATAAGACATTGGCCAGGGTTGAGCATGGCATTTCTGGGGCCCCATATAAATCTATGTATAAATTCTCAACCTAACCCCTTCCCTCCTAACATTACATATATCAATACAGAACATACAGGGTCATACAGCGCCTCATACCTCTTACATCAGTGACGTCTCCTTTCATGTAGATGTTCTCTTTCCTCTTCTCCTTTCAGACCAGACCGCCATTTTCAGCCATTTCTCGTCTCTGCAAAAATTTAGTTACTACTTTTCCATCATCCGCCCATCTTCTGGACAAATCATCCTACCACCCCCAATACTGTGCCGCTGTGCTCCCCAATACTATACTACAGAAACTAGTACCACACAGATAGTGCCCTTCAATAATTATTGGCTCACAGTGTCCTAAAATAACTGCACCCAGCAAAAAGTGTCCCTGACACCAACAGTGTAACCATAATGTCCCCCAAAAATAACTGTGCCAAGCTGATACTGTGCCAGAGTACCCCCCACAGTAATAGTGCTCCTCAAAGTCCCATCAATAGTAATAATTCTCCTACAGTGCCCCTAACATGTCTCCACTGTGCCCCAGAAGTAATAATGTTCCCATAGTGCCCATACTAGTAATCATGTTCCCCATTGACCCCCAATAGTAATAAAGCCTACCATAATGCTCCCCAGTAGTTATAATTCTCCTTATTATGTGCCATTGCACCCAGTTGAGCTAATGTCCTTACAGTGCCCCCATAATGTGCCAGTATAAAATACCCCTATATAGTGCCCCCAGTAAATGCCCCCATAGTGCTCCTCTCCCCCTTCCTCATAGTGCCCCCCATGATGTACCAGTATAAAATGCCCCAGTAGATGCCCTCAGTGTCCCCCATAATTTGCAAGTATAAAATCTTAGTGCCCCTCATAGATGACCCCATAGTACTCCTCTCCCCCCTTCCCCACAGTGCCCACCATAATGTGTCTCAGTATAAAATGTCCCTATACAGAGCCCCCCATATAAAATACCCTTCTTTGTGGCCTCAGTAGATGCCCCCATAGTGCCCCCCAATAATGTGCCAGTAAGAAGTGCCCCCATAGTGCCTCCCAGCAATGTGTCAGTAAGAAGTGCTCCCCCATAGATGCCCCCTATAATGTGCCAGTAAGAAGTGCCCCCCATAGATGCCCCACTATCATGTGCTAGTAAGAAGTGCACCCCATAGATGACCCCCAATCATGTGCCAGTAAGAAGTGTCCCACATAGATGCCCCCAATCATGTGCCAGTAAGAAGTACCCCCAATCATGTGCCAGTAAGAAGTGCCCCTAATCATGTGCCAGTAAGAAGTGCCCCCAAAGATGCCCCCTAAAGATGTGCCAGTAAGTGCCCCCCATAGATGCCCCCCAAACATGTGCCAGTAAGTACCCCCATAGATGTCCCCCAAACATGTGCCTATAAGTGCCCCCCATAGATACCCTCCCAAACATGTGCTAGTAAGAAGTGCCCCCCTATAGATGCCCCAATCATGTGCCAGTAAGTGTCCCCCCAATCAGGTGCCTATAAGTGCCCCCATGGATGCCCCCCAATCATGTGGCAGTAAGTGCCCCCCACAGATGCCCCCCCATCATGTGGCAAAAAGAAGTGCCCCCACAGTGTCCCCATAGAGCTTCTCTTCTGTATTGTGCCATATAAAAAAAATTAACACTTATACTTACCTCCATGCCTACTTCAGCGATGCGATACAGGCCTCTTCCGGCCTGTATCCCGCACTGTACGGCTCAGGCGGCGTGATGACGTCATCGCACCACCTGAGACAGCCTCTGATAGGCTACAGGCCTAGTGCCTGCAGCCTATCAGAGGAACGGGCAGGGGAAACGCCTCTCCCTCCCCTGCCCCGCAGCACAGCCATCTGTATCGCTGTCCTGAGGACGGCGATACAGATGACTATGGAGATGAGCGCTTCCACAATGGAAATGCTCATCTCCCGCTGCCCTGCTGCAGGTGAGCGGACGTTAAAAATTTGTGAGCGTGGGCGACATAATAGCTGCGCAGCCGCGCAGCTTAGAGGGAACACTGGTCTAGAGTATTTGTATAGGATAAGTGCAATCTCTACAGTGTATTCATAGCAGGGCTGTGGAGTCGGTAAGCCAAAGCCCCCAACTCCGACTCCTCAATTTCCCCTAACTCCGACTCCCTCATACATAGCACATGTTTAAGCGATAACTTTAAACAAACTTTGCATAAATTAATAGTACAGATATGTCATGACAAAAAAGTTGGTAATATATGTTTTACTAGATATCTTTAGATACTTTATCTTTAGATAACTTTCATTATCAGGCTTTTCTCTGGGTTCAGCTCACTAAGACTTTCTTTGTTGCCCTTAGCAACAAATCAGAGCTCCCCTTTCATTTCTCCAGAGCACTATATGAAATGAAAGGGGAGCTCTTATTGGTTTCTATGGACAACAAAGAAACTTCTACACCTGACAGATAGTTTTCATACATAAGGCCCTAGGTGTTTTACATCATATTGCTTCACAGTCTAGAAAGTGAAACTACTAGCAGTGCTTCTACACCTATAGTACTTTTTCACATGTATGTTTCTGTATTTCTGAATTTGAGATGTTAGAAAACAGTTTTTCCCTTATATTCTCTGCATAGCAAATAGAAGCTAATAGAGCAGCTAACATCTCCAAACATGAGCTCAGAGGAAAAGCAAACTAAAACCTAAAGCATACAGAGAGAACATGCACTGGACGATTAATTTATGCATGATATATTGAAAGTTTAGATATACTAAGAAGTACTTGCCTTAAAGGGGTTTTCTTAGCACGTTGATTCACTGGCTGACAGGCAGTTTGCATTCACTCTGTCTCCTCAGGCTGTGGGTGGGTCTACAGCAGTTATTAGCATACATTAACTTACTCTGACAGATCAGGAGATTGTGATCTCTAACACAATTACAGGTAAGGCCATGCTTCTCAGTCCTCACAACACTTGTACCCTTTGCTTACTGCAAGTAATCTTGCTAAACCTTATAAGTTCACTCAGAGCTCAGTCCTATCATTCCGTGGGGGTGAGGTCACTCCTGCTCTCAGCCAACCAGATAATAGTCTTTCTGGTATGCAGGTTACTATAGAAACCTGTGTGCAGTAAGAGACTTGCTGAACTGTCTATAGTTCATGATTGACCAATGTATTTAGAAAATGTCTTCTTTTAACTGTCCCTTTATGTTGAAAGCTTATCTTTGTAACTAGTGAGAAAACCTATTTAATCCTGTTTTCTCTAGCAGATCTGAGATGAGTGCAGCCATTCCTTCCCAGTGCCGTTTTCCTCTGATCTGTAGCGGAGGAGCTTCACTACTGAGCATCTACATAAAGGGCAGCACACATTCATCTCAACTAAAAACCTAGATCCTTAAATCAGGAATAGAACAGACATTTCTAGGACATTTCATCATTTTCACAAATTCTTATGAAAATACATTCGGCACATACTGCATTGAACTAACTGTACCAATTTATTATATATTTTTGGATTCGGTCCATTTTATGACGACTCCGACTCCACCAAAATAGACTCCGACTCTGACTCCACAGCCCTGGTTCATAAGGTAAAAGTAATCTATATAGTATTTGTGTAGGGTAAGTGTAATCTCTATAGTGTGTGCATTGGGTAAATGCAGTCTATATAGTAATTGTAAAGGATAAGTATAGTCTATATAGTGTATATATAGGGTAAATGTAGTCTATATAGAATTTGTGTAGGGTAAGTGTAATCTCTATAGTGTGTAAGGGTAAGTGTAGTCTATATAGTGTGTGTAAAGGGTACATGTAGTCTATATAGTGTGTATAGGGTAAGTGTAGTATATATAGTATTTGTGTAGAGTAAGTGTAGTCTATACAGTGTTAGAATATACAGTACATAGAATAAGTGTATATAACCGTGCAGGGGTGGACTGGCAATGTATTCCAGGTGGACCACTTGCATTCAGTTTACTGTGGGCTGGCAGCAACATTCCCTTCACACATGGTGACATGATAATGAGATTGTAGCGCAAGCACCGGCGACCCTACTGCGTTCTCATTATCATGTCACCAGTATAACAATGGCAGTGTGTCATATTGTAGTTAGGGCACCAGGCAGCAGCGACGCTGCTGCTATCTTATCATGCTGCCCGACCAATGCGCCACCAGTACCACCTGTTGACAGGTCCTTTGACACCCGGCGGCCGGTTAGAGTCATAACAGACTTACTAATTAGTCCGCCCTCCAGGTGCCAAAGAAGCTGAAGCTTCTCCCACTGCAATTGTGAGCATGCATCTGACACTGTACCCCACACCTCCCCCTGCCCTAGGACATAGGCTTCAGGCAAGAAGAGGCCTGCGGCCTGCATCACAGACAGCAGTGAGGAACGGGACTGCGACAGGGAATGGGAAGTGGGAATGAACATTACTGGGGCATTAGGGATGGACATTACAGGAAAAAGTGGGAATGGACATTACTGGGGACAGTGGAGATGGACATTACTGGGGATAGTGGTGATGGACATTGTTGAGGGCACTGTGAGGGTATTATTATTACCAGAGACACAATTGGGGGCATAAATATTACTGAGGGAACTGTGGAGGCCTTATTTTCACTAGAGGCACGATAGGGGGCATTATTATTACCAGGGGCACTGTGGAGGGTATTATTACCAGGGACACTATAAGTTCAATTATTATTATAAGGGGAACTATATGCGGTATTATTGCTTGAGGAACTATTGGGGGCATTATTATTACTGGGGCACAATCAGAGCATTATTATTACTGGGGGACTTATAGGGGGAGCTATTGGGACATTATTATTACTGAGTGCACTATAGAGGGCATTATTAATGCTGGCAGAAGTATAAGGGGGCATTATTATTACTCGAAAGATTTTCAGTATAGTATTTGGGGAACACAGCGGGCACTTTATTTAGGTGGCAGCAGGATTACACTGTCAAGGCACCAGGGTCAGGAAGATGATGGAAAAGTGAGGATTGTAAGACGTTTGTGTGATAAACTCTGCAGAAACAAGATAAGGTTGAAATAAGTCATCATGGCCGAATGGAGACGAGGAGGAAATAGAACTTCTACAAGACAGGAGTCGTCATGGTGGTTTGGTCTGAATGAAGAAGATGAGGAAAAATGTTTGCATCAGAGGAGACATCACTGGATGTACGGTGAAAGATCTATAGTGCTGTATTCTCCTGTATGTATGGTAGCTGTTGGTGGGGCTGGCTCTTTGCTGTTGCCTGCGTCTTATGTCCTCATCCCCATCCTCCATTTTAATTAGAGACAAACAAAGGAGAAGGAAGACAGAACATGGCAGCTGGCACTGGCCACCACAGAGGGGCCGCTTCAGGAGAGGTAGTTTGTGTAAATGGGGCACTACATTGTGCACTTTGATATTTGGGTTTGCTGCAGACCGAATTCTAATGTGCAGCACAATAAATAATCTTAGCAGATGGTCTCATGGGCAGTATATTGTGCTGTACTGTGGTATTTGTTTCTGCTGCGGCGGTATAATGTACTGCAGTGTGGTATATAGTGCTGCTGAGACAATACATTGTGCTGCACTGTGGTATTTGGTTCTGCTGATGCCATATTTTGTGCAGCACTGTGTTTTTTTGTTCTCCTGGGGCACTATTGTGTGTTGCACTGTGGTATTTGGATTTGCTGGGCCAGTATATTGTACTGCACACTATATTGCACCTCTATGGTATTGCAGTGCCTGACTACTTGAGTTGACACTGCCTACTTGTGTTGGCTGCACCTTATGTAAATCTGGGTCTGCCTACAACACAGGACTACATTTAGTTTTTTTCCAGGGCCTCTTTAGATTCTCAGTCTGTCCCTGGGTTAGTGTCGTCTATATAGCTTGTGTATATGGTAAGTGTAGTCTACATAGTGAGTATAGGGTAAGTGTGTGCGGGATAATTGTAGTCTATTCTGTGTGTGTGTGTGTGTGTGTGTGTATATAGGGTAAGTGTAGTCTCTATAGTGTGTGTAATTTCAGTCTATACAGTATGGATATACGGTGTGTAGTGTGTGTACGGTATGTGCAGTCTCTGTAGTGCGTGTATAGGGTAAAGGTAGTCTAAAGAAAATTCCGCACAAGGTGTCATTTATCCGAAGGCCGGCCCTGGTTGCAGCACTTTAGCTGTTTCAAAAAGCCAGTTGTCATACCCCACTAATCTGATATTGATGACCTATCCTGAGGATAGCTCATCAGTACCAAAATCACAGAGAATCCCATTAACAAGCAGTGCACTGCTACCCATGATATTCTGCAATAAATCCAGACAGTAAATAATTAGCTATGGTGCTTCTGATTATTTGTCATATCATTAGAAAACATTTCTTCTAATCTGTACATCATCTGCATAATGTCATCTGTAGTGATAGCTGCAGCTACACATGACATTATAAAGTGCAGACCTCTGGGCACACATGGCACATTAGTCCTCCCCCAGGGGGACATGGGTGAAGTCTCTTCAGGTCTCTTCTTCTGCCTTTCGGGGTCAGTGTGGCTGCTGCAATGTTCAGGCTTCAGTTCTAGGCTAGTCAGGGGCCAGGAGCAGGAGATGGCAGTGGCGCTCACAGGTGAGCAGGCTTCCTGCTGGGGGTCCGGGTTAGTAATCACAGCACTCCAGCTTCCTCTTCGTGCTGCTGGAGTGTGTGTGAACACAAAAGGAGCAAATCACACCCGGGACAGTGGGTGATGATAATACAGTACACAGATTGGAAACCATAATCTATATTATAGCATTAGTAAACATTACAGGAGGGGTTATGAGAGGAGAGAACCACAACTCTCAGCATGTCCAGGTTGCTATTACAAGATAGAGGACAGAGGACATTACAGGATGAGGTATAAGAGGAGTAAAAGAGAACTACAACTCCCAGCATGCCCAGATAGTTATTATGGAATATCAGGGGATCTTTCAGGAAGGGGTAAAAGAGGAGAGGACTGGACTACAACTCCAAGCATGTCCAGGCCATTTTATGGAATATCAGAGGATATTTCAGGGGAGAGGGGGTGGTAGTTGGAGAGGACTACAACTCCCAGCACATCCATGTCGTTATTATGAGATAATAGAGGTCATTTCCAGGAGGGGGTATAACAGGAGAAGACTGCAATTACAACCATGTCCAGGCAGTTATTATAGGTTATCAGAGGCTATTTCAGGGAGGAGGTTTTAAGAGGACAGGACTACAACTCCCAACATGTACAGGCCATTATTATGGGATAACAAAGGATATTGTATAGGACTAAAACTCCCAGCATGCTCAGGTCATTTTTATGGGATTACAGAGGATATTTCCTGGAGGGGAGTTAAGAGGACAGGACTACAGCTCCCAGCATGTCCAAGGAGTAGCAGGTATTAAAGGGAGGAGAGGTATGGTTTGGGGGTTTGTGGGAGGGGGGGACAGAGGATGGGTAATGAGTATACAATGTAACACATATGTCTGTACAGTTCCGTAGATCAGTATAGAGTGCAAAATTCACATATAGAACATAAGTGTATAACTAAGAACAAAAAGGTCACTGTACTGGGCGCCAGAGGCGTAGCTAGAGGTTCAGCACAGGGGGGGCGAAACATACTTGAGTGGGCCCCCCACTTATTGGCTTCCCAAACGCACGTTTCCAACTTCACAGGCACATACTACTAGTTGTGGTTATAATATTGTATTAGAAAGATGACTATATAAACTGCAAGATTGTCTATGCTGCTAAGTACAGTACAATAGACTTTCTACATACCCTAGTCTAAATACTCTACCACATAATTCAGTAAAATATAGGATTAATAGGAGTAAAAAACAAGGGGACTCCTATGTTAAAGGAAACGTGTCCCCAGTTTTTACATCACTCCCCTGCCCCCATCAGACCTCAGATCAGCAGAATGTGCCCCCATCAGACCTCAGATCAGCATATTGTGCCCCCATCAGTCCTCAGATCAGCGTATTGTGCCCCCATCAGACCTCAGATTAGCATATTGTGCCCCATCAGACCTCAGATCAGCCTACTGTGTCCCCATCAGACCTCAGATCAGCGTATTGTGCCCCATCAGACCTCACATCAGCCTACTGTGCCCCCATCAGACCTCAGATTAGCGTATTGTGCCCCATCAGACCTCACATCAGCCTACTGTGCCCCCATCAGACCTCAGATTAGCATACTGTGCCCCCATCAGACCTCACATCAGCCTACTGTGTCCCCATCAGACCTCAGATCAGCGTATTGTGCCCAATCAGACCTCACATCAGCCTACTGTGCCCCATCAGACCTCACATCAGCCTACTGTGCCCCCATCAGACCTCAGATTAGCGTATTGTGCCCCATCAGACCTCAGATCAGCCTACTGTGCCCCCATCAGACCTCACATCAGCCTACTGTGCCCCATCAGACCTCAGATCAGCGTATTGTGCCCCCATCAGACCTCAGATCAGCGTACTGTGCCCCCATCAGACCTCAGATCAGCGTACTGTGCCCCCATCAGACCTCAGATCAGTGTACTGTGCCCCCATCAGACCTCAGATCAGCGTACTGTGCCACCATCAGACCTCAGATCAGCGTACTGTGCCCCCATCAGACCTCAGATCAGCGTACTGTGCCCCCATCAGACCTCAGATCAGCGTACTGTGCCCCCATCAGAACTCAGATCAGCGTATTGTGCCCCCATCAGTCCTCAGATCAGCATATTGTGCCCCATCAAACCTCAGATCTGCATATTGTGCCCCCATCAGACCTCAGATCAGCGTATTGTGCCCCCATCAGACTTCAGATCAGCCTATTGTGCCCCCCATCAGACCTCAGATCAGCGTATTGTGCCCCCATCAGACCTCAGATCAGCTTAATGTGCCCCCATCAGACCTCAGATCAGCGTATTGTGCCCCATCAAACCTCAGATCTACATATTGTGCCCCCATCAGACCTCAGATCAGCGTACTGTGCCCCCATCAGACCTCAGATCAGCGTACTGTGCCCCCATCAGACCTCAGTTCAGCGTACTGTGCCCCCATCAGACCTCAGATCAGCGTACTGTGCCCCCATCAGACCTCAGATCAGCGTACTGTGCCCCCATCAGAACTCAGATCAGCGTATTGTGCCCCCATCAGTCCTCAGATCAGCATATTGTGCCCCATCAAACCTCAGATCTGCATATTGTGCCCCCATCAGACCTCAGATCAGCGTATTGTGCCCCCATCAGACCTCAGATTAGCCTATTTTGCCCCCCATCAGACCTCAGATCAGCGTATTGTGCCCCCATCAGACCTCAGATCAGCTTAATGTGCCCCCATCAGACCTCAGATCAGCGTATTGTGCCCCATCAAACCTCAGATCTGCATATTGTGCCCCCATCAGACCTCAGATCAGCGTATTGTGCCCCCATCAGACCTCAGATCAGCGTACTGTGCCCCCATCAGACCTCAGATCAGCGTACTGTGCCCCCATCAGACCTCAGATCAGCGTACTGTGCCCCCATCAGACCTCAGATCAGCGTACTGTGCCCCCATCAGACCTCAGATCAGCGTACTGTGCCCCCCATCAGAACTCAGATCAGCGTATTGTGCCCCCATCAGTCCTCAGATCAGCATATTGTGCCCCATCAAACCTCAGATCTGCATATTGTGCCCCCATCAGACCTCAGATCAGCGTATTGTGCCCCCATCAGACCTCAGATCAGCCTATTGTGCCCCCATCAGACCTCAGATCAGCATATTGTGCCCCCATCAGACCTCAGATCAGCTTAATGTGCCCCCATCAGACCTCAGATCAGCGTATTGTGCCCCATCAAACCTCAGATCTGCATATTGTGCCCCCATCAGACCTCAGATCAGCGTATTGTGCCCCCATCAGACCTCAGATCAGCCTATTGTGCCCCATCAAACCTCAGATCAGCCTATTGTGCCCCCCATCAGACCTCAGATCAGCGTATTGTGCCCCCATCAGACCTCAGATCAGCGTATTGTGCCCCATCAAACCTCAGATCTGCATATTGTGCCCCCATCAGACCTCAGATCATCGTATTTTGCCCCCATCAGACCTCAGATCAGCTTAATGTGCCCTCATCAGACCTCAGATCAGCGTATTGTGCCCCATCAAACCTCAGATCTGCATATTGTGCCCCCATCAGACCTCAGATCAGCGTATTGTGCCCCCCATCAGACCTCAGATCAGCCCACCCAGCCACATAAGATAAAAATAAAAAACCTCTCTTACCAGTTCTGCGCTGCGGCTGCCCTCCGGTCCGCGCTCCGCTCTCTTCCCTGGCCCGCGCACACTATGACCTGACGCTGCGTGCAGCGTCAGGTCATAGTGCGCGCCGCCAGGGAAGAGAGCAGAACGCGGACCGGAGGGCAGCCGCAGCGCAGAACAGGTAAGTAAGATTTTTTATTTTTATGGGCCCCCTTGAGTCACTGGGCCCGGAGCCGTCGCCCCCCTGCCCCCCCGGTAGCTACGCCACTGCTGGGCGCCTTTGAGTGTGTAAAGTAAGCTTAGGGCATACATCTTATGGGGTGAGAATGTATGTCCTCATATGGGGTTAGCTTGTTTCTAGCGGATCCAAGGATCCCATGTTGTAAGGAAGGAGGGTTGTTTCCATCTTTCCTAACTAGAAAGTTCCTGAAGTTGGAAGATTAGGCGTATCCTATGATACCATTCTTGGATGGTAGGTGCTTGTGGATCGAGCCAGTGCACTGGTATTAAGAGCTTCACTGCTATCAGTAGATAAGATTCTAGGGAGGTTTTAGAGAAGGCATGGGCTCTAACAGGTAGATTAAGCAGGACTAGTTGTGGGGTTAGCATGAATTTAGAGGCACAGATAGTTCCAATATCTTTTTCAACTGCTTTCCAGTACGACTGGATTATAGGGCATGTCCACACCTCCAGCAAGAGTTAGTGGATGAGGGATATATTTTCAGGGGACCTGTACCATCTGGTTAATATTTTAAAGGCATTTTCTTGTGTTCTGATACATCTAGAGAAGCCATGTAATCTGAGAAGCACTGTTTTAGTATCTTGGGCAGAGAGGGTTATGTTCAGGTCTTTTTCCCATGCAACTATATACTGTGGTTTCAATGGAGCCCTCATCTCTACTAATCTTTTATAGAGGATGGAAAGATGGTGTCTCGGAGTTTGTGAAAGTGCAATCAAGGTCTCAAACCAGTCAATTTCTCTATGCGAGAATTTGTTGAGAAAGGTTTTGCAGCATTCTGAGAAGTAAGCGTAATGTAAATATGTCAGGTTTTTAACCTGGTATTTCTCTTTAAGAATTGCTAGAGGGGGGATGTTTTTTCCTGATAGGAGGTTCCCTACTATAACGTGTTGCAATTGATTCCAGAGATCAGACATACGTGAGGGTTCTTGTTGTATAGTTACAGGTATAAGATTGGATGGTAGCAAGGGTGAGTATTTTAATGGCTGACTTTGTGGGAGTTTCAATATAGATCTTGCTGCCATGAGGCCTGCTATGTTAGGATGAAATTTGGCTCTAGGAGAAATGTCTGAAAGTGGCTTCAATAGCAAGTATAAATCATTCAGGGACAGTTGAGATTTCAGGATCTGAATTCCCAGCAGAGCATCTCTAAAGGATATCACTTCCATTAAAATCCTGAGTTGTGCTGCAACAAAGTACAGTTTAAGGTCCGGAAGACCAAAACCACCTTTATGTTTCGGTAAGGTTAAGCAAGAGAAAGCTAAGCGCGGCTTGGTTCTTTTCCACAGAAAGTCAGAGAACAAGCGGCGAACTTTGACAAAAAATGTTGGAGGCAGATTAATCGGTGCAGCTTGAAGAAGGTACAGGATTTTAGGAAGGATATATGTTTGTAGCAAATTCTTCCTACCAATCCAGAACATCATTGGGATTTCCAGTGTGTTCAGTTGTGCAGAAATCTCCTGTAGAAGGGGGGTATAATTAAGTGCGTACAATTGAGAGAGGTCATTTGAAATCTTGATTCCTAAATATGTAATGTGTTTTTGGGGACAGGCGAAAGGGAATGAGCATGATAGTGATTCCTGTATTCTTTTAGGAATCCCTATGCCGAGCGCTTCACATTTAGACAGGTTAACTCTAAAGTTGGAGAGTTCCCCAAATTTGTCGAAAGTGTCAACTATAGCCGGGAAGGCAGTAACTGGATCTGTCTGCATACTGTCTTGTCCATACTCCAGTGTCATCTCAGATAGTGTTTTCAGTGTGTTAGGTACTGTTGCCACACCCACCTGACAACAAACAAACATCACTTTTTTAAAAAAGAATTAAACATGGATCCATGAGGATTTTCACACACCTCTGACTGAGACTTATGAGTAGGTCTTCCATTCATGATGGTGACTAGAGATGAGCGAGCACTAAAATGCTCGGGTGCTCGTTATTCGAGTCAAACTTTTCCCGATGCTCGGGTGCTCGTTTAGAATAACGAACCCCATTGAAGTCAATGGGAGACTCGAGCATTTTTTGCAGGGGACCAAGACTCTGCCTAGGGAAGGCTGGGTGAAAACCTGGAAACCTCAGACAATGATGGAAACACCACGGAAATGGACAGGAAACCGCAGGGGCAGCATGCATGGATGCCTCTGAGGCTGCCTAATCCCACCATTACCCCAAATTCTCAGGCAACATCCTGGTGGTTACCCTCATGGCAATTGTGCTCAACCAGACCAAGAAAGGCGAGGCACATGCCCGTCACATGTTAGGGAAGCACCCAACTAGGTGCAACAAAGGTCCATCACCGCCTGCAGGTGACACCACTGCTCATGCTGGCACTGCTGTGCTATCCCCCTCCCCACGACGCAGGCATAAGCCTGACACATCATGGTGACAGCATACTGACACCAACAAGTGAACAAGTTAGATTGAGATAGCAGTCAAATGTCTGCAGACGAGCCTCCAAAAAATTTGTTTTGGAGTGTCCGAAGTTGACCCTCCTAAAATATTGTTTAGGAGTGTCTGTAGTTGACCCTTCTGTAAAATCTTTTATTTGTTTTCCCTGTTATTAGTTAATGTACAACCCATGGCTGGCATGGTGGGAATATATAGGGAAGCACCCAACTAGGTGCAACGAAGGTCCATCACCCATGCCCATGCTGGCACTGCTCGCCTATCCCCAGCCACACGATGCAGTCATAAGCCTGACACAG